>CM040120.1:242461223-242860442 GCA_022559845.1 Amorphophallus konjac
CCCGTGGTCGACCATGACCCTGTCGCTGGTCGACAATGGGCAGTCCCCAGACGGCCGGTTCTTCTGGCTGAAACTCACGTCGCCCGTTGGTCGACCACAGCCTGGTCGCTGGTCGACAGGGGGCAGTTTCCAGATGGCCAGCAGTTCTGTCTGTTGCTTCTGTCTTTTCTGTGGTCGACCAGAGGCGGGGCTTTGGTCGACAGCCAAGATGCTTCCAGAAGACAGATGATCTGATGCTTTTCTGGTTGAGTTCGTTGGTCGACCATAACCACTTCCCTGGTCGACAAGCGGCCTTTGACACTTCTTCTGATTTGTTGATTCCACTTGGATTTCAGTGGACCTGAAATTACTTAACTTATCAGAGGTAAATTGAATGAGTCCAATACTTTGAAGGAACAATCAAACCACTTGTATTTGTTATGAAACAAGATAGAACTTGATTAATCAAACATATCCTATTGTCATCATCAAAACCAAGGGATGCACAACATTCTCCCCCTTTTTGATGATGACAACCATGAGTCATTGTGACAAACAACAGATTATAAAATTCATTTGATATTGCATGCAAGGCTATCATAGCACAGATTTCATTCAGTCAATTCGTTTGATGTGTCTTTCAAAAACAATAGCACTAATTACATGAGAGACTCAAAAAAGGATAAAGACACTGAGGACACGTAGACAAAGTAAATTTGACAATCTAGACTCACATCTAGACACACAACTAGACACACAATGACACATAAAGTCCTATCTCCCCCTTTGTCAACAGCAAAAAGAAGATCATTTGAACAATCCCTCTAAGGAGGATGAGGAGGTCTCTGGCGAAGACATTGTGAAGGGAAGCGAGATAGAGGCGAGAGAGAGGCGAGAAAAGAAATCTGGAGAAGATGAAGTTGGGAGAGGGCTAGGGCTGCGGATGGGAAAATTTCAGGGACCCAGCCGAGACAATTTATAGGGTAGGGCATTAAGGCTGGCCCTTAATTGTTAGGGCAGTGAACCATCGCGATGCAAAGAACGAGCGGTCACGATTAATCAGCATAACTCATATTTTGGAAATTATTGAAGTGTACCCCCTTTCTTTAATAAGACAATTAAGTAACCTTTCCTCCCTTTCTCAAAGACCACCTTGTGACAAATTCGAGTGGGTCTTGTGGTTCAAAGAATTTGAAAGTATTGCCCCAATAAATTGACTCCCCATATCCACTTTCTTACTCACGGCTCCTTAAACTTATAATATTGTTCATGAGATAATTTTACTAGCTGAACAAGCTGAACAGTGTTTTATGCCTCTATTTGCATATAGTGCATTAGGTCAACCATTTTTGTTGCCTTTTCGTTTTGAAATATTTAAGAGCTGTGGTCAGGTTTATCACATGCTTTTCCACACGAGGAGACACGCTTTTTACACGCCAGAAACCCCGGCTACTTAGCATGCCTAACCATTCCATTTTTAACTGGGACACACTTTTTATCCGTGAGGATATACGTTTATCAGACGCCAATATCCCCAGTTACTCAGGATGCCCAATTAATAATTTTGAGAGTGGCAGAGGTAGATTGAGTCTTCATGACATACATGTCTCCCACTTAATTTTTCAGCCAATTTTGCTTTGTGATAGAGAACAGTAGTTTCTCAGAACTCAGTCCATTGCTCTACCAAGAAGGCAGAATTATGGCGTATTCCATATACATTCATGCTATAGCAGCGTTTATTTTCACTGTCCAACACAGACACAGGTAGAGAAACAGTCTCATTACTAAAAACATAAGTTCTCAATAGTCTTGAGTCAGAGTCATAGTTATGGTTTGAATTT
The DNA here is from genome assembly GCA_022559845.1 of Amorphophallus konjac. Classification (NCBI taxonomy): domain Eukaryota; kingdom Viridiplantae; phylum Streptophyta; class Magnoliopsida; order Alismatales; family Araceae; genus Amorphophallus; species Amorphophallus konjac. The sequence goes on from CM040120.1 coordinate 242,463,044, forward strand.
ATTGTAGTAGTACAGGTCAAATTCTCATTACTACACTTAACCTTTACTCTCATTGATGACTTTGGTGATTTTCTTGTAAGATATGGTTAGGTTGTTCAATGATTTATTAAGGAATGAGTTTACACTTTTTACTCCCCCTCAATTTGTGAGTCCTTGCTGAAGATAGAAAACAATAAGTTGGCCACAAAGAGATATAGAGACACAAGGAATAGGAAGTGTGAACAAGGATGAGTGAGTAAAGCAAAACTGAGCTCAGAGTCCAAAAAGTTCAGAAGATTTCCCACCAAAGCCAGCAGCTTGATTAGATCCAATTTCCCTTTTTCAGGTCCTTTGTCGACCATGGAGTGGCCTGTGGTCGACCTTTGTGCTGACACAGAACCTGCCTGTTGAGAAGACTGCGTTCTGACAAACCTGTTGTCGACCATTGGATCGCCTGTGGTCGACAGCTGCGAATTCCCAGAGCTAACTATTTCCTGTCCTGATGCCTTGGTCGACCAGCGCCTTGTCTGTGGTCGACCACAAGAGATGAGCCGTAGAGAACCAGTATTCTGTAGAACTTGCTGAAGTAGCACCCGACACAAGACTTTCCAAACTCAAAAACTTGACCAGTACTAGAGACCTAGTTGACATAACTTAGACAGAAATGACAGAATCTATGCAGTGAACACATGAATATGATTATTTCAAGAATTTTCAGGAGAAATTCTACAAATTCCTAACTCCCTTCTTAGAGTTGAAAATCTGTCATTGTTAAGGGGTTTTGTGAAAATGTCTGCCAGTTGTTTTTCAGTTTCTACAAAATGAAGCATGAAATTTCCTTTGGAGACCTCATCTCTTAGAAAGTGATGACGGATCTCAATGTGTTTTGTCCTAGAGTGTTGAATGGGGTTTTTAGACAAATTAATAGCACTAGTGTTGTCACAGAAAATAGGTGCACATCCAAGATCTACATTGTAGTCTTGGAGTTGATGTTTTATCCACAAAACCTGTGTACCACAGCTCCCTACTGCGACATACTCAGCCTCAGCAGTGGAGAGTGCCACAGAATGCTGTTTTTTAGAAGCCCATGATATTAAACATCCACCTAATATTTGACAATAACCACTAGTACTCTTCCTATCAATTTTGCAACCAGCATAATCAGCATCTGAATATGAAATTAAATCTAGTTTGCAATAAGTAGGATACCATAAACCCAATTCTTGGGTACCGGCAAGGTAACGAAGGATACGCTTGACAGCCCCTAAATGTGAATCTCTAGGGCTAGATTGATATCTAGCACACATGCATACACTGAACTGAATGTCTGGCCTAGAGGCAGTTAAATATAGTAGGGATCCGATCATACCTCTGTATTTCTTGGCATCTACCATGTTACCTTTTACATCAGCCTCCAATGTTGCATTTGTCCCCATGGGTGACTCTATTGGTTTGCAGCTCTCCATGCCAAACTTTTTCAGCATCTCCTTTATGTACTTGGATTGATTTATGAAGTAGCCTTCTCTACATTGTAGAATCTGCAATCCAAGAAAGAACTGTAAATCACCCATTAAACTCATTTCAAACTCATTGGTCATTAGATTTGCAAATTCAGTACATAATGAAGCTTCAGTGGATCCAAACACAATATCATCCACATAGATTTGCACAATTAGTATATTCTTACCTTGGGTCTTGGAGAATAATGTTTGATCAATTTTACCTCTTGTGTAGCCCTTTTTGGTGAGGAATGAACTCAGTCTGTCGTACCATGCCCTAGGAGCCTGCTTTAAACCATACAAAGCCTTATGCAGTTTAAAGACATGATTAGGAAGATCATCATTTTCAAAACCAGGGGGTTGTTCCACAAAGACTTCTTCCTTTACAAAGCCATTTAGAAAGGCACTTTTTACATCCATTTGCTGCAATTTAATTCCATGGGACGCCGCAAATGCTAACAATATTCTAATGGCTTCTAACCTTGCAACTGGAGCATATGATTCTTCAAAATCAACTCCAAATTCTTGGTTATACCCCTTAGCCACCAACCGAGCCTTGTTCCTCATAACAACTCCTTCTTCATTAAGCTTATTTTTATAAACCCATTTGGTTCCAATAACAGGATGAGATGAGGGTCTGGGAACAAGTTTCCAAACCTGATTTCTTTCAAATTGATTTAATTCTTCATGCATGGCATTTATCCAAGATTCATCTCTTAAAGCTTCCTCTACATTTTTAGGCTCAACTTGAGATACAAGGGCTAGCTGATCTAATTCATCAACTGTTTTAAGCTGAGATCTAGTTTTCCTCGGTTCATTAATTCCTCCAATGATGTTATCTAGAGGATGATCTCTGAGAAATCTCAGATTTTCAGAATTGTTACCTGGGATGATCTCTCCTTCGGGTTGATCATTGGAATCACCTTGCTTTGGTTCTGCTTCAGTCTCCATTGGTTCCTCTTTGCCTTCCAGAAATTCCCCATCTTCATCTTTGCCTACCTGTCCAGTTTTGTCAAAGTCATTATTTTCATCAAATGTGATATGTGGGGATTCTTCAACTAGCTGATCTTTGGTGTTGTAGACTCTATAGGCTCTTGATCGGTCAGAGTATCCCAAGAAGATTCCTGGGTCACTCTTTGGTTCAAATTTGTCCAATGATCTCTTGTCATTGTTATGAATAAAACACCTTACACCGAAGATCCTAAAATGAGCTAGAGATGGCTTCTTACCTTTGAACACCTCATATGGAGTTTTCGCACTAGATGGTCTTACCATTGCCCTGTTTACAATATAACATGCTGTATTGACCGCCTCAGCCCAAAATCTTCTTGGAAGATTGGCTTCAACTAACAAGGTTCTGGCCATTTCAACAAGTGTGCGATTCCTTCTTTCCACCACTCCATTTTGCTCTGGCGTCCTTGGTGAGGAGAACCTGTGATTTATTCCTTTGTTCCTGCAGAATTCATCAAACTCTGAATTTTCAAATTCTCCCCCATGATCAGATATTATTGAACACACTTTGGACTTACCATCCTGCTTCATTCTTCTGTAAAAATCCTGAAATTCATGAAAGGCATCGTTTTTATGTGATAAAAACATTACCCATGTGAATCTAGAGAAATCATCAACTAGTACATAACCGTACCTCTTACCACTAAGACTAGCAGTTCTTGTTGGGCCAAAAAGGTCCATGTGCACAAGTTCTAGTGGTCTAGAAGATTGACTTTCAGTTCTACCTTTGAATGATTTTCTTGTTTGCTTACCTTGGGTACATGATTCACATACTTTGACATTTTGAGCAAACGAAATTTCAGGTAAACCAGAAACCATTTTATTCTTAACCAATTTGTGCAGCACCCTGTAGCTAACATGCCCTAGCCTTCGGTGCCACAACCAAGTCAGGTCCTCCTTCTTGGCGGTGAGGCACAAGTTGGAGTGGGCTGGATCATCCAAGTCTATCATGTAGACATTATTTACTCTCTTGCCCATAAACTTAACTTTAGCCGAATTTGGTTCAAGAATTTTACAGATCTTAGAATCAAAGACTACTTGATGGCCTTTGTCGCATAGCTGACTGATGCTTAGAAGATTATATTCCAGGCCATCCACTAGCAGTACATCTTCAATGCAATTTGTAGATGTCTTACCTACCTTACCTTTCCCAATGATCTTGCCTTTGTTATTTCCTCCAAATGTCACATGTCCTCCATCTTTTGAGTTTAGCTCGGAGAATTTTGCCTTGTCCCCTGTCATATGTCTTGAGCAGCCACTATCTAAGTACCACTTGTTGTGTATAGCTGCCAAACACACCTGCATCACAAGTTACACAGAAACTTTTGGACCCCAATGGTACCCGGGTCCAAGATAGCTTGTGAAATTATGAAATTGCTGCAGTAATCCTTTGGGAACCCAGATTCTGTTAGAGCAGTGTAAATTTTTATTTCTGAACTTGTTCAGGTTGGGTTGCTTTTGTTCTAAAGCTTCTTTAATCTGAGTCCACCTTTGTGTATTCAAGTTTTCATTTTGTTTTACCCGAGAAAACCTGTGATTTCTGTTTGCTTGTCTGGCCATGGTCGACTTTTGGTATGTCTGTGGTCGACCATCGCGTCTCCAGAACTCAGCGTCTGTTCTGGCAGCACCTCTGGTCGACATCTGGTGTACCTGTGGTCGACCACTGCTTCTCCAGTAACCAGCGCCTGTTCTGGCAGATCCTCTGGTCGACAGATGAAGGGTCTGTTGTCGACCAGCCTGTCTCCAGACATCTTGTTTTCCAGATTTATGTCTTTTAACTTGGTTTAGTCCTTGGTTTGTTTGGTGATTTCTGTGAATTTGGGTTTCTTGTTTATTATTTTGAATCTTATATTGATTGACTGTTTTCTCTTTAAAATTTCTCTCTTCCTTGGTGACATTGTTCCTTTTGGAGGAGCATTCAGCTACATCCTCTTGTTTATCTTGGTATAGATTAATCAGGGGCCTTTTTCCTTTTGAGTCAGCAATCCCAGTTACGGTTTTTATTTGGAATTCCTTTTTAGCCGTAGGATTGTATACTAACCCTTCTTTTTGAAAGTTTACTTTTATTCCCAAGACAGCATTTAAGTTTTCTTGACCTTGAGTCATTTTTTCCAAGGTCTCCTGTTTATTTTTCAGGTCACTCTTAATTCTTTCTATTTCTCTTAGGAGTTGGTTGTTTTCTTCCTTGAGTGAATTGTTTCTTTCTTGACTTAACTTAGTTTCCTGTTCATATTCTTGAGTCTTTAGTTTTAACTCATCAATGTCATTTTTTAGCATTTCATTCTCTTCGGACATTCTCTTGTGGTTTTCTTCATCTAAGTCCATTTGATTCAGCTTGTTTTTCAGTGACTTGATTTCCATTTCTAGTTCAGTTTTGTTTTCCATTGAATTGCTGTCTTTATTCAGTTGACTGATCTTCTTCTTCAAATGTTTATTTTCCTTTCTTATTCTTTCATAAGTATCAAGCAATTCTGAATATACTTCTTCCCAATCCGAACTAGAGAAGTCTTGAAATGGGGAACTTACCTCAAGATCACTGTTGTCTCCCTTGGCCATCAGACAGAGCTTTCCTTCTTCTTCCTCGGAAGTTGTTTCCTCTTCACTGCTCTCTTCCTCCTCACTCCAAGTGCTAATCATCGCCTTGGGTTTCTTGCCTTTCCACTTGAAGCTTGATTTCTTAGGAGCTTCTGGACATTCAGCCTTCATATGTCCAGGCTGCCTGCAATTGTAGCAAATGAGTTTGTTAGAAGGAGCCTTATGTTTATCAGATTTAAACTGGGATGACTTCCTTACCATGCCCTTTGGATTTCTGAATCCTTTACCTTCCTTCCGCAGGAATTTTTTAAATTTTCTTGTAAGCATGGCTAGCTCACCAGATTCTTCACCTGAGCTAGATGAGTCATCATTGTCAGACACCTCAGAGGTGCTTGTCTTAGTCTTTAGGGCAAGTTGCTTCTTTTTCTTGCCCTCATCTTCCTTTCTCTTCAGATTGACCTCATAGGCCATCAGGGATCCTACTAACTCATCCACTGTCATTGTTGTGAGATCCTTTGAGTCCTCAATGACTGTGGCCTTGGTATGCCACATCGATGTGAGAGACCTTAAAATCTTCCTCACTAATTCCTGCTCTTTGTATGTCTTCCCTAAGCTCTTCAAGCCATTAGTCAATTGTACTAATCTGGCATACATCTCAGAAATACTTTCATCATTTTTCATCCTAAACATCTCATATTCTGAGACTAGCATATTTGCTTTTGTCTCTCTTACCTCGGAAGTACCTTCGTAGATTACCTTTAGACAATCCCACATTTCTTTGGCTGTTGCGCATTGGGAAACTCTTGAGAATTCTGTGGGGTGTAGTGAGCACTGCATCACGTTCATGGCTCCCCAGTTGACAGTTGATTTCCTGACCTGTTCTCTGGTCCAGGTTTCTTCATCTTCCGGTAGCTCAAAAGGTCCGCGGCTCACTACCCTCCACATCTCGTGGTCTTGCGCACGTAAGAACACCTGCATACGATTTTTCCAATAAGAATAATCAGTTCCATCAAAATATGGAGGTCTAGTTACAGAGTGCCCCTCAGCTATGAGGCTTTTAGAGTTCAGTCCGCCCGGTCTCTCCTGGTTGTTAGACCACATTTTTGGAGAACCTGCTCTGATACCACGTGTTGGATACGGACTGAATAGATCTAGAGGGGGGGTGAATAGATCTTTCCCCCTTTTTGATAATTTACTGACTATCGACCAGATGAGCTACTGGTAATTAATGAATCATAGAACTAATGCGGATAGTAAAGATGCAAGCATACGTATAGGAAATCAAACACACACAAGCACACCACAAGAAAGGATTTTTAAGGTGGTTCAGTCTCTTCCTGAGACTTACATCCACCCCTTGCTTAACTCAAGCAAGGCTTCACTATGAGAATCTCTGATCTCAACCAAAACACAGCTGACACACAGCTTGTACCTGCTGACACACAGCTTGATTCTGCTGCCTCACAGCTTGACAATAATTGTAATCAGAAATGAAAAGATGATAAGAACAGGTGATGAAAGACAGGACTGAATATTGGCGTGTGTAGAAGAATAGGTGTTCAGCCTGGGACTTGATCACGCTTATGAAGAAGCCTAGACTCCCTGTTGATCTTCCAGTCAGTTGCCTTCGATTGTTCTGCTGCTGGAGATCACACAGTCTTGAGCTAAGTCTTCCTTCTGCAGCAACGAGATTGCCTTTAACCTTTCTGCAGATTTTTGATTGGTGGAGAGCTCCTTCTTCCTCTTCTGTGTGTATCTTCCTTGGCTTCTATTCCGTGCTCTCTCACCGCTTCCTTCTTCGTGATTAGTTGCCTTATATTCTTCATATAGCTCTTTTTATTTTCAAGAATAAAGTTCTTCCCGCTCAATTTTCAGATCGAGCGCCAATCTGCTAGAAAACAGGGATCGGTTTAAATCCAATCGTTAGAACGAGTTTGACCACTTCTAAGCAAGATTGTTTCCTTGATTCCTGTGCGGAAGCTTATCTCCTGAGCAGCCCAACAACCTGCAACAACCATCTGCAGGTTTTAAGGAACCAAAACAGAATTCGGTTAGAGTTCGGTTTTGGACGATATATAAACCCGTGGTCGACCATGACCCTGTCGCTGGTCGACAATGGGCAGTCCCCAGACGGCCGGTTCTTCTGGCTGAAACTCACGTCGCCCGTTGGTCGACCACAGCCTGGTCGCTGGTCGACAGGGGGCAGTTTCCAGATGGCCAGCAGTTCTGTCTGTTGCTTCTGTCTTTTCTGTGGTCGACCAGAGGCGGGGCTTTGGTCGACAGCCAAGATGCTTCCAGAAGACAGATGATCTGATGCTTTTCTGGTTGAGTTCGTTGGTCGACCATAACCACTTCCCTGGTCGACAAGCGGCCTTTGACACTTCTTCTGATTTGTTGATTCCACTTGGATTTCAGTGGACCTGAAATTACTTAACTTATCAGAGGTAAATTGAATGAGTCCAATACTTTGAAGGAACAATCAAACCACTTGTATTTGTTATGAAACAAGATAGAACTTGATTAATCAAACATATCCTATTGTCATCATCAAAATCAAGGGATGCACAACATTGCCCAGTAGGTATCTTCGCATCAACATGATTAGTAATATTTAAGTAATTAGCATTTTAATTCTAAAGAAATAACATAAAATCCTGCGAATACGATCAATCATGCGATTAAACCAAAGTAATACGATGATCATGTAAGATAGAATAAGCAAGTATGAATTTTCAAGAATGTAACAAGAACATGATAGGGCCTTTCATGAACAAGAATATAACGAGAATGTGCTAGCAATACCACGTAGTCATCACCCAAACATCTTTTACTTATGAGCAAGCATTTGGTGAATTTCTGTAGAATATCATGTAACAAGCAAGAAAGTCATGTACAAGTATTCTCATGATGCCCGTGGATCTTCACTTATTTATAGAGAAAGTACTCCCAGTGCAATGCAACGCCAGTAGCATCATACCCCATGGTTTATAATAGTATGTTTCCGATAATCAGCCGAGGGGACTAGCATAGAGCCCTTGAACACAATCAGTGCTCAATCGCATCTTCAAGTATAAATCAAGCTACTTCCACGTTTCAAGCAATAAAATATGGCCAGTAATATAACAAGTTCAATAAGTTCATGATAATAATAATTCAATGAATGAACGCTTCAATTAAGAACATGAGATATCAAGAATGACTTAAAACAAGGTTATGCTCATGGAAATAATTTGGCAGCATAACGGTACATTCCTTATTTTTTCACAATTAAATTAAGTATCTTGAACAATATGACTAGTCCTAGACCATCAATAATCCATCTAGGAACTTTGGAATATCAACTCTTAGGTCAAACCTCGGGTTAAAACACTCAAGAACTGTAACGGTCAATCAATGGGCCGTTACAGGATCGTGACGGTCTATCATTGATCCGTTAGAATAGCTGAATCAAAAAATAAATAAAACGGACTCAGTAAATGTGACGGTCATATATTAGGCTATTATATGAGCATGACGGTCTAATATGGATACGTTACATATCTAGAACCAGAAACTTCGATAGTACTTTCTAACAATTGGGCTTTCATGGTACAACCAACTCGACGTCCTAGTGAGAATCCCAGGCTCGCGGAGAATTACGGAGGCCTTGAAACCAGATTTCCTAGTCTATTGGAAGGAATATCCAATAGAGAGGTCCTCAAGTTCAAGAATATGTTCCTATAGTGCAAAGTGTGAACTAATGGTCATATATCGTAATATATGTCATGTACTTAGAGAAATTGACTCTATAGATAGAAAAGAATGTGTAACGATGTGAAACCATGATAAAGCTTCGTCAATACAATACTGAAAATCATAGTTTAAATTCAAAACTATAGAGTTTAGGCAATGAAATTAGCATGACTTAAAATAACTCAAGATGCTTTAAACATGCAATTTCCTATCAAGAATCAATTAATAAACTCAGGGTCATGAAAATAGGTCAAAACTTAGGTAACTAGGCTTATTTATAAGTAAGTTTGACTGTCCTCAGTCCTGTCTTGGGCTGACAGAAAACAGCACTATGACGGTCTAAGACAGACGCGTTATACATCTGTGACGGTTTATAGTGGGACCGTTACAGTATTGTGACGCACTGACTTTGATCCGTCAGAGACAACAGAGAAATTTAAACATAACAGACGGTGTGACGGCTGGTCGTAAGGCCGTTACAATCATGTGACGGTCTTACCTTAATCCGTCAGAGCTTCTACTGACAGGATATAAAAGGTAAAAGATTGAAAATATGTCATGGCTAGACATCAAAATACTTAGAATATTCTAGTCATGAGAAACGAAATATAGAGGCTATCTAGATGCATAGGTTGCAGTGAATTGAACAAGATAATATCTTTTAACTTTGATTAAGGCTCAAGACATGCATGTATGCATAGGTCAAACTAAAACATGAATTAATGGTCTAGAATGCATGAAACCAATCAAAATCAGAGGGCGTTTATCCCTAACATGATGTTCTTGCCATTCATGAGATGACATACCTCTTTTCTGAGCTTTAAACTTCGAATTTGGGACTGCAAGACACGCCCTAGTTCTTCTCTTCCTGTGGTTTCTCAGCAACTTCTAGTCGCTCTAACTCCTCAATCTCTTGACCTAAGGACGTGAAATTTTGAGGATAAGAAGATGAAACTAAGGGGAACAAAAAGTTCTAAAGAATCAAACCCTAAATACCTCGTTTTGATGATCTAATTCCTTGATCTTCAATGGACCTTTGCTCAGATTCCTGGGTTGCTAAGGTCATACCAGCAACTTTGGAAGCTTCTAACTCCTGGTGTACTTGATCTTCTAGCACGAAATTTTGAGAGCTATTAGTCTAAAGTATTATAAACAAAAAGTTCTAAAGAACTTACCCGAAATTATGACTCCTTACCTTGCTTCCACGTGAGCCAAAGTAGGGGTCGCGCAGATCAAAACTAGGGTCTATTTATAGGGTTTTGACTAGGGTTTGTGGATTAGATCGATTCTCGAGTCCTTGTTAAAGCTTAGATCTACTTCTAAGAGTCCTTAACACCTCTACTAGTCTTCCAATCTCGATCCTAAAGTGATAGACTAGTAAAAATCTAATCTTTTTGCTTGTTCTTCCATTCACAGAACTAACAGAGCGTAACGGTCAAAGGTAGGCGCGTTACCTAACTGTGGCGGTCGCATGATAGACCGCTACATCCCATGTGCGCAGAATTCAATAAAATTCAAACTCTTTTATTTGTTTATCCATATAATTATTTATAAAAAAAGGTATTTATCCTTAAAATCCGTGAATAGGCTAAATGACTTTCTAGAATATGGGTCAAGCTTAATGGGCTTGGTCCTTAAACCTATTGGGCTTCAATTCATTTATTAATCTATTTTAGATTTTAGAAAAATTCAATAGAAATTATTTATATAAATTTTGGGACACTACATCTATCCTGGATAGGTTTCATTATCGATCTAGGCGATGATGCCTTGTGACCGACAGAAGGTTTCTTCATCGACATTGGGTTTATGCCGATGCAAGGAAATTGATATGTTTCATCAGAATGGACGGAAGGTCTATTCTGGATAGGTTTCATTATCGATCCAGGCGATGATGCCTTATGACCGACAGAAGGTTTCATCATCGACATTGGGTTTATGCCGATGCAAGAAAATTGATAGGTTTCATCAGAATGGACGAAAGGTCTATTCTGTATAGATTTCATTACCAATCCAGGCGATGATGCCTTATGACCGACAGAAGGTTTCATCATCGACATTGGGTTTATGCCGATGCAAGGAAGTTGATAAGTTTCATCAGAATAGACGAAAGGTCCATTCTGGATAGCTTTCATTATCGATCTAGGCGATGATGCCTTGTGACCGACAGAAGATTTCATCATCGACGTTGGGTTTATGCCAACGCAAGGGAGTTGATAAGTTTCATCAGAATAGACAGAAGGTCCACTCTAGATAGGTTTCATTATCGATCTAGACAATGATGTCTCGTGACCGACAGAAGGTTTCATCATCGATATTGGGTTTCTGCCGATGCAAGGAAGTTGATAAGTTTCATCAGAGTATACGAACGGTCTATTCTGGATAGGTTTCATTATCGATCTAGGCGATGATGCCTTGTGACCGACAGAAGATTTCATCATCGACATCGGGTTTATGCCGATGCAAGGGAGTTGATAAGTTTCATCAGAATAGGCGGAAGGTCCATTCTGGATGGGTTTCATTATCAATCTAGGCGATGATGCCTTGTGACCGACAACATGTTTCATCATCGACATTGGATTTATGCCGATGCAAGGAAGTTGATAAGTTTCATCAGAGTAGATGGAAGGTCTATTCTGTATAGATTTCATTATCGATCCAGGTGATGATGCCTTATGACCGACAGAAGGTTTCATCATCGACATTTGGTTTATGCCGATGCAAGGAAGTTGATAAGTTTCATCAGAATAGACGGAAAGTCCATTTTGGATAGGTTTCATTATCGATCTAGGTGATGATGCCTTGTGACCGACAGAAGGTTTCATCATCGACATTGGGTTTATACCAATGCAAGGAAGTTGATAAGTTTCATCAGAATAGATGGAAGGTCCATTCTGGATAGGTTTCATTATCAATCTAGGCGATGATACCTTGTGACCGACAGAAGATTTCATCATCGACATCGGGTTTATGCCGATGCAAGAGAGTTGATAAGTTTCATCAGAATAGACGGAAGGTCCATTCTGGATAGGTTTCATTATCGATCGAGGCGATGATGCCTTGTGACCAACAGAAGGTTTCATCATCGACATTGGGTTTATGCCGATGCAAGGAAGTTGATAAGTTTCATCAGAGTAGACGGAAGGTCTATTCTGTATGGATTTCATTATCGATCTAGGCGATGATGCCTTGTGACCGATAGAAGGTTTCATCATCGACATTGGGTTTATGCTGATGCAAGGAAGTTGATAAGTTTCATCAGAGTAGACGGAAGGTCTATTCTGTATAGATTTCATTATCGGTGGGACGACTGATAACAATGTCGCCAAGAGGTGCAGCATGTGTTTTCGTGCTATAATAACCACATTACTAACTCAAGCGCCCTTTCGGGTTTTCACTGGAGCCAGTCCCCTCTTGCTTTTGCCCATGCGCCCTTTCGAGTTTTCACGTGGCGGGGTACCCGATTTTGCCTACAGTGCCCTTTCGGGTTTTCACCACAGCTTGGTTATAGCCCTTTTTGCCCTTGTTTAGGATGTCTGAACAAGTCCGGCGGGGCACCTCTATTTTAAGCCCCATTTTTTTTATTTATTTATTTATTTTTCTTTTGTAGCATTTGAAGTGACCTTTGTTTACGTAAAAGAGTTCATCGTCGATGTGGGGTTAACATCAACGCAAAGGAGATAGGGTTTCATCATCTATCCAGACGGAAGGTCTGAATCGATGTTGGCATAAAGGAGGCTTAGGCCCGAAGCCGTTCGCCGAGAATGCGCGTATGTTTCATCATTGATGTGGGATTTACACCAACGTAAAGGAGATAATGTTTCATCATCGTCCCGGATGGAAGGTCCGGATTGATGTTTACATGAAGGAGGCTTAGGCCCGAAGCCGTTCGCCTAGAATGCACATATGTTTCATCGTTGATGTGGGGTTTACATAAACGCAAAGGAGATAAGGTTTCATCATCCATCCAGACGGAAGGTCCGGATTGATGTTTACATGAAGGAGGCTTAGGCCCGAAGCCGTTTGCCTAGAATGCACATATGTTTCATCGTTGATGTGGGGTTTACACCAACGTAAAGGAGATAAGGTTTCATCATCCATCCAGACGGAAGGTCCGGATTGATGTTTACATGAAGGAGGCTTATGCCCGAAGCCGTTCACCTAGAATGTACATATATTTCATCGTTGATGTGGGGTTTACACCAACGTAAAGGAGATAAGGTTTCATCATCCATCCAGACGGAAGGTCCGTATTGATGTTTACATGAAGGAGGCTTAGGCCCGAAGCCGTTCACCTAGAATGTACATATGCTTCATCGTTGATGTGGGGTTTACACCAACGCAAAGGAGACAAGGTTTCATCATCCATCCAGACGGAAGGTCTGGATTGATGTTTACATGAAGGAAGGAGTAACCATCTTCATCGTCGTCATCATTGGTTTGTTTCTTCAATCATTCGCCACTCCTTCAAAGGGCAGCGGTACAGCATGATAGAGCTTCAGATGCTTTCCATTGAGCGGCGGGAACTGAACTTCCCCCCAATGATTGACAACCACGGAGGCTCCGCCTTCGTAGACTTTTCGGACCACATATGGACCCAGCCAGTTTGCAGCCAGCTTGCCTTTTGGATTGGAAGCCATGACTTCTTTTTTCTTGACCATGACCAGGTCACCTATCTTGAACTCTCGTCCTTTGACGAGCTTGTTGAAGGCATTTGCCATGCGGGCTTGGTATGCCTGGATATTCTTCTGTGCCTGAAGGCGTTTTCCTTCCAGCTCAACCAATTCTTTGAATCTTCTTTCAGCATTTGCTTGTTCATCGCAGGCTAATCCATATTGAATTGTAACCCTGAGTGATGGGACTTCCAGCTCTATGGGAACTACTACCTCAGAGCTGTATACTAAGGAGAAGGGTGAATAGCCTGTAGCGGTCTTGTAGATAGTACGATATGCCCATAATGCTTCATACATCTTTTCTCCCCAGTCCTTCTTGCTGGAGCTGACAGTCTTAGCAAGGAGTGTGCATAGGGTTTTATTAAATGCTTCAACCAATCCATTTGCTTGCGGATTGTAGGGAGTGGAGGTCCTCCAATCAATTTTGTACTTCTCGGCCAGCCGATATTTTTTTTGATTCTTGAAGTGGCTTCCATTATCAAAAATTATTCGGTTGGGAACACCAAACTGAAAGATAATGTTTTATTTGATGAATCTGGCGACCAGCTCACCAGTCACTTCTCTGAGTGCTATAGCTTTTGCCCATCTGGAGAAGTAATCTGTTACAGCCAAGATGTACTTGTGTCCAGCTGAGGATGTTGGAAGAGGTCCAACTACATCGGTTCCCTATTGAGCAAAAGGCCAGCTGGGAACTGTCAGGTGTAGGGGTACAGGTGGCCTCCTGGGCACAGTAGCATGCTCTTGGCATTTCTGACATGTTTTTGCAAACTGACAGCAGTCTTCAAACATAGTAGGCCAGTAATAGCCTAGTTTCTTGATTTTAATCCTCATCTTTGGTCCAGCTTGGTGTGCCCCGACTGTCCCGGCATGTATTTCTTTCATTACTTTCCAAGCCTCATTGATAGATAGGCAGCGGAGCAGAATCTTCCTACGAGCGTCTGCCGTGATTCAAAATAGTGTCCCGCTTTGGAGCTCGTAGGAATCTTTAGTCCGGAGGAGTTTCATTCTCTCTTCTTTATTTTTGGGTAGCTACTGGTGAAGGAACCACTGTAGTAGATGATGTCTCCAGTCAGGCTCCCGTGCTTCTTTGGTTGCATTGGCCTCATATTCTTCTGGACACGGCTCCAATACACTGGGAACCTGCCGTCGGTTTATCACAAAAATGTTGAGTGTTTCATCTGGTGGGACTGCTAGCGAACTGGCTAACTTTGCCAAAGCATCAGCTTGAGCATTATGCCCCTGGCCCACATGATTAAGCTTGATATGGTGGAAGTTCGCCATAAGGCGCAGGGCTTTTTGGTAGTAGGGGTTTAGTTCTGGCTTCCGCACCTCAAACTCCCCTTGCGTCTATTTTATTATCAGCATTGAGTCGTCGAATACTTGGAGCATATGGATTCCCATGCTGAGTGTGATTTGTAGGCCGATTATCAAAGCTTCATACTCAGCTTCATTATTAGTGCATGGCTTGTTTATTGAGCATGAAGTGTATACCACTTCCCCTTCAGGTGACTTCAGGACAATGCCGGCTCCTGCTCGGACTCTGACATGTCCAGCTAAGGCAATTTCTGTTCTTGATGCCCCATCAAAATAGAGGTGCCACATCACCGGTTGGGCTTGACATGCCTCTAGTGTTTCATCATCAGGGAGCTCAGCTTTTAATGGAACATCCTCCGGTGCAGGGTGTGCTGCAAAGAAGTCGACTACGGCTTGCCCTTTTATGACTCTTTGAGGTATGTATGATATTTCAAACTCCATCAGGATCACGGCCCATTTGCCGAGTCGACCCTTGAGTGCCGGCTGAGATAATATGTACTTGAGCGGGTCCGCTCCAGATATTAATCTGATTTCATGGGACAACATGTAATGCCAGAGCTTCTTGACAGCGAAGACTGACGCTAGACAGGTCTTATCTATAAAAGTGTATTTTTCTTCAATCCTTACTAACCTTCTGCTAAGGTAGTAGAGGGCTTGCTCTTTTCCTTCTTCATTTATTTGAGCTAGCATTGCCCCCAGAGGACAGTGAGGAGCTGCTATGTAAAGAATTAGGGGTCTTCCTTTAATCGGTGCTCTAAGTATTGGAGGGGTCTTCAGATATTCCTTCAGCTTCTTAAAAGTTGCTTGGCATTCTTCATCCCAGAAGAACGGTATGTCCTTCATCATTAGCCTGCGGAAAGGGTGGCATCGACCCGATAGATTTGAAATAAATCAGTGAATATACGCCAGTCAGCCTTGCAAGGACCGTAGCTCTGACAGACTCTTCGGAGGAGGGAGTTCTTGAATAGCTTTAATCTTGGATGGATCAATTTCAATGTCTCTATGTTGGACAATGAATCGAAGGAATTTTCCACTGGACACGCCGAAGGCGCATTTCATGGGATTCATTTTTAGCTCATATTGGCATAGCCTTTGAAACACCACCCTCAAATCTTGCAGATGGTCTTCTTTTCTCTTGGTCTTCACCACCAAATCATCAATGTAGCACTCCACCTTCTCGTAGAGCAAGTCATCGAATATCTTCGTCATAGCTCTTTGATATGTAGCACCGGCATTCTTGAGGCCGAACGGCATCCTCTTGTAATGAAATACTCCCTTCGGGGTGTGGAATGCAGTATGGACCCTATCTTGCTCAGCAATCCAAATCTGGTTATATCCGGACGATCCGTCCATAAATGAGAGAGCTTCATGGCCTGTGGTGGCATCAATCATCACCTCGGTGATAGGCATAGGAAAATCATCTTTCGGGCATGCTTTGTTGAGGTCCCGAAAGTCAACACATATTCTTATCTGCCCATTCTTCTTTTTCACAGGCACTATATTTGCTAACCATGTTGTATATTGATTTTCTTTGACGAACCCCACATTAATGAGCTTGTCGACCTCCTCATTAATTTGATTAATCAACTCGGGCTGCATCCGCCTGGGAGGCTGCTTTACAGCCTCTGCTCTTGAATCAATAGAGAGCTGATGCTGTGCTACATCGGGGCTCAACCCTGGCATCTCATTGTAGGTCCAGGCAAAATAGTCCCGGAACTCCCTCAGAAATTGTACATACTGCTCTTGTTCTTCTACCGATAGCAGTGCACTGAGAAAGTTGGGTCTTAGGTCCCCCTTACTCCCCAGATTCACTTCTATAAGCTCATCAATGGTAGCTTGACCGCTGTCTTCGACTTCTGGTGGGGCTTCTTTGAGGTTTATAAAGCCTTCGTTGATGCAATCTTCTTCAGCTTCTAGGGCTTCCAGCTCCCCGAGTGATGTATAAGTCGACCTCGACTCTTCGAAGTCGGATAGTGATTGTTGGTTTTCTTCAGACCGGCTCTTTACTTTCAACTTCTTTGCTCCATTGCTGAACCACTGGACCCTCCACCGGGTTTTGGCCAGCTCTGATTGGCGGTTTTGATGTCTCATCTTGTGTTCCTGACATAGGACCTTCTGCCCCCTGAGGGTCTGCAGGTAAAAATTCTTCTGCCGGATCTGCCAAGTCTTGCAAGGCCAAGATTTCCTCCAGTATGCGCTCAAATTCTAGGCGCTCTCTGTAATGCCCTAGAATTTATGTAAGTAATTCTATAATTATTTAATAATTTTTTGGAGTAATTATGAATTTATAAAGGCCTAAATATATCAATAAATGGATTATTAGATTAATAAGTCATTATAAGGCCCAATTAGGTTAAATAATTAACCAAGCATATTTGAATAAAATTCAAAAGGTTTAAGGACCAAGCCCATTAAGTTTGGCCCACATTCTGGAAGGTTATTTAGTCTATTTACGGAATTTAAATGATAAATACAAACTTATAGATAATTATTTGGATAAAGAAACAAAATAGTTTGATTGATGTTAAACTCTGGGTACGTTGAATGTAACGGTCTATCGTGCGACCGTCACATGCTTGTAACGCACCAGTCTGGACGCGTTACATCCTGTTAGTTCCGTGAAGGAAAGAACGAGTAAAAAGATTGAAACTTTTGGATTTTATCCACTAGAGATCGACTTAGGAAAGTTTATAACGTTACTAAGGACTCTTAGGGATTAGATTCTGGCAGATTAAGGACTCTAGAATCGATCTAATCTTTAAACCCTAGCTAAAACCCCATAAATAGGACCTAGTTCTGAACTGAGCGACCCTTACTTTTGGGCCGTAAAGAATCAAGGTAAGGAGTCATAATTACGGGTAAGTTCTTTAGAAGCTTTTGTTTATAATACATTAGACTAATAGCTCTCCAAATTTCGTGCTAGGAGACCAAGCAACCAAGGAGATTAAAGCTTCCAAAGTTACTGATTTATCACAGGAAGGACAAGGATCAAAGAGTAGCACCTAGCATCAAATTCGAAGTTTAAAGGTCTTAGAAGAGGTAGGTTATCTCATGAACGGCAAAAACAACATGTTAGGGATAAAAGCCCTCTGATTTTGCTTGATTACATGCACTTTAGCTCATGAATTTCATGTTTTAGTAGAGACATGCATACATACATGTTCTTAGCCCTAACTAACTTAAAAAAGACTTTCATGTCAAATTCACAAAGAACCCATGCATAATGTTAGTTTAGCCTTCATTCTATCATGTGGGAAGTTTATATATGATTTTTAGACATGATGTGAGTTGAACCTAGGTCATTATTACTTATTATTGTCAGCAGTAGCTCTAACGGATCAGGGTAGGACCGTCACATGAGTGTAACGGCCTTACGATAGACCGTCACGCACTCTGTGGTATTTTTATTTCACGGTTGTCTCTAACGCACCAGGACAGGAGCGTTACGTACGGTAACGACCCCTCGATAGACCGTCACAATCACTGTGACGCTCTCCAGTTAGACCGTTAGACTCTGTGTTCTGTCAGCCCATGACAGGATAGTAGCCAGTTAAGTTTACTTATGAATAAGCCTAGTTATCTAAGTTTTGACCTGTTATCATGAATTTAAGTTTACTTACTAATTCATATTGGAAATGTCATGATTTAGGCATCTTGAGTTATTTTAAGTTATGTTAATTTCATGTGCCAAAATTCTATAGTTTTGTATTTAAAACATGATTTTTCCAATGTTGTATTGATGGAAGTTTATCATGGTTTCACGTTGTTACACGTTCTCTCTATCTATAAAGTCATTTCTTTAAGTACATGGCACATATTCCGATATGTTGTCCATTAGTTCACTTTGCACTATAAAAACATATTCTTGGACATGAGGACCTCTCTATTAGATATTCCTTCCAATGGACTAAGAAATCTTGTTTCAAGGCCTCCGTAATTCTCCGCGAGCCAGGGATTCCCACTAGGACGCCGAGTTAGTTGTACCATTAAAGTCCATTGATTAGATTACACCATCGATGTTTTCTGGTTGTCAGTAGTGTAACGGCTCTATATTGGACCGTCAGGCACATGTAACGGCCCAATATACGACCGTCACATTCATCTGAGTTTGAATTCTTGATTCTGGATTCAGACTACTGTAACGGCCCTATACTGGAGCGTCACATCATGTAACGGCCCAGTACACGACCGTCACACTACTTGAGTATTTCAACCCGAGGTTTGACCCATGGGTTGGTATTTAAAGGTTTCTAGATGACCCTTGATGATCTAGAACTTATCACATTGCTTAAGAGACTTAATATAATGACTGAAAGTTAAGAAATATACTGTTATGCTGCCGATTTATTTTATGAGCATAACATTGTTTAATGTCAGTGTTGACACCCATTTTATGACCAATAAGTTGTGTCATCTCCTTGTTCATTCTATATGATGCTCTGAGTTGTTCACCTTTATCGAGCCTTCTTGCTCAGGTGGAGGTCCATTTCTTGGGTTTTGATCCCTTGATTGATTCCTTGGTTTGGTCTGATTCCTTGATTCCTTGCATCAGACGAAGCTTAGAAAGCTTTCATCTCTTTTAAAACCTTATTGTCTCTAACGGTCTGTACCAGGCACGTTATATCACTCTAATGCATCAGTCTATGGCCGTTACATCTTACAGAGTCCTTAGCTTCAAGGCCTCTTTCCAATGCTTATCCCTTTGATTATCCGTTGACTCTGACGATCTGTCGTGCAACCGTTATAGCTGTCTAACGCGTCTTCCCTCGACCATTACATCCTTCAAGAGTCCAACGTTTTAAAGCTTCCACCGTTGATCTTATTTTCTTAAGGGATAGGGCTGATTGTGACGGTCTCCTCCTGGAGCGTTACATTCCTGTGGCGGTCTGTCGTGTAGCCGTTACATCCAATAGAGAGTCCTGGGCAGGTCTGGCTTCTTCTCTGCTACTCCGTGGTCGAATTGAGGGTTTGATCTTGTGATTTCTCATCCAAATCTGATCCTCAGAACCTTCTGTTTGTTTCTATGGACTCTTGGGAGTCTTATCTTCAAGAGTTTGCTAAGAATCATCCTACTTTCTTGCTGGATTATCCTCTGCTCGACCGGAGAGTTTGAGGGTCTATAAATAGAACCCTTGACTTCATGGCTTGAAGGGGAGAAATCTGGAGTTTACGTCGAAGTGATGTCGCATTCTGGAGTCACATCCAACCAAGGAGAGTTGTCTTTCACGTCCATCTACTTCACGGTCAAGGGAGTATTAGTTTCATTGCATGTTTAAGTCCCATCATTGGCATATTTGTGTTCTTCCCTCTCTTTGCATCATAGCATTGTCCCACTCCTTATTTCACGTTCTTCCACTTGTTTCAATCATTTAAACATCCTTCCTATATTTTAAAACACCCAGAGGGGTTAAAAAACCAAACTCCCCGGTATTCCCCTATCCTTTTGAATGCTATTAAGTTCATTGATTATTGATACTACGCTTGATTGAAGGGCTAATTTGGGGTTGTTTTGTTGTGTTCCACGTTCTTTGGCAGGTTTACAGAGTTCATTAGACGAGGCCCAAGCTTTCTGGCCGGCTGGAAAGTTTGGAGTTTGAAGGAGTCACAAGCTTGTTCTGCATACACTCTGACGGTCTTCATCAGACGCGTCAAGTTACTCTAGCGGTCTGTCGGGCGACCGTCACACTCCTGTGACGCATAGGCATTGGACCGTTAAATTCAACAGAGCTGCAGAATTCTATTCGTTTCTCTCTCCCATGAGCGAGTGCATCATCCTCCTATTCTAAGGTATTTATCAGTTCTTTGGCTTGTTTTTTTTACCTTAGTTGCAATCACGTTCTTTTCTTAGTATTGGGCATTAGCTTTCTCTCTCCCACAGCTTATTTCCTTTTGCTTGTTCCACCCACGCGGTGTGTTTTTATTTACCTCTTTGCTCCACGCTCCGGTGTGTGTTTTTCCTTTCCTTTCTTAGTTTAGTTTGATTGAGATAGCATTGCCCATGCTAGAGCTAGTTCTGATTACCTAGGTTCATGGTTCGCATGTTCATAGGTTGATTGAGATCATTGTTATTTGCTCTTTATATTCATATTCATCATATTCATCTATTCTTCTTTGCAAACAACGACAACAAAAACAATAAAGAAACAAATCAACAATTTTTTTGGCGATCACGGTGGGACAACTTGTGCCGATCGTGTCTTGATCTCTATTTAAACCTGCCATCATTTCCTTGTTTGGATTTCCCCGGATTTCCCTTTTATTTCCTATTGTTTCTGGTTCTCTGGCTCCTCTCACGGTCCTGCATTCCTGCGTTACACTGCTTCTGACGGTCTGGTCTTCGACCGTCACATCCTTCTGATGCAGGGGATATAGACCGTTACACTCCAGATAGGTACGCATCCCGAGCTGCATTTTATGTCCGCAGTTTCTGCTGTGATCTTTGTACTTGGGTGTTATCTGGTCTCCTCCCTGGTTGGTTTACATACTTATATCATTGTGTGCATAATTGGTTGTTAGATTCTAGGTTAGAATTTGCATGCACTCCGATGCACATAGGTTCATGCATACTTTCATACATTAGATTGCATTTTCCTACCTTGGTGTGCGGACCTCTCGTCTCCATATTCCTTGGGGCCGACTAGGTAATCACATCAGGGACCTCCATAAGTCCCCGCGAGCCGTGGATTCCCACACGGACGCCGGGCCGGTTGTACCTTTCCCACCCCGTGTCTAGGGTTGCATAAGTGAAGGAGTGACAACATCTAGAGTCAAACCAAGCCTTATATCCTTTTCCTATCAGGAACCCATTGTCGAGAGATCATTTTTAATCGATTCACTAAAGTTCCAAAGGAGACAATCATAAAAATCTTGTGGCATCATCCTAAGCAACTTGGTTGACTTTGAGTGTTTTCATTTCTTTTTCACTTACATCCTTGCTAGAAATCGCCTAAGTTTGGTCACTCATTGTGTGATTGTTTGTGTTGTTTGCATCTTGTTAAGGTTGTCCGTCGCATGTGGAGTCATCTCCAATTATTAGAGTCTTCATCACCCGGGGGTGATTCCCTCTCTTCATCCTATTTCAATCCACTTTTCGAGTCTCCAATGGCCTCCTTTGATCTTCCCCGTTCCCAGGAGGAGTCTCTTCCTCAGGGCCTTCTAGAGGACCCCTCTAGGGTCATCTCATTCCAGCCCCGAGAGGGGCCCGTTCTCCCGTCGTCTTCTATCCCTATGGAGAGCGCTCCGTCCGCTCAACCTATCCCTCCTTCCGCCAATTCTATCCTCCAGATGATGGCCCAATTAGACCCGGCCCAACTCCAGGCCGTCTATCAAGCCATGCAGGGGTCCAATACCCCACCTTCCCCCATCATCATGGGTCAATCTAATCCTTCCGTCGCTCAACCTAGAGTCGATGGGCCTGCTGCCCAACCCATTTCCATTGATCTTACTCCAGTCCAACCTAGGACCCTCCACTTCTCCAATCTTGAAATGGGCCAGTCTTCTGGTTCAGCCCAGCAATTCTTTAATAAAGGCAACACCCTTGTTCCTCCTAATCATCACATCTCAGGCCCAGCTGTGCCGCAATTTCTTGTTGGTCCGAACGATTTTATGCACCCTCAGCAAGGGGCAGCCCAGGTTCCTACTAATGTGGGGCATTCTTCAATTCAATATCCCTCCTATGGGCTGCCTCCTCCATCTGCTTACCCTTCTGTTCCTCAAAATTCATCTTTCACTGTCCCTGCTCCCTCTAGAGAGCAGGAGTTGCTTGATAAGTGGGCCTCCATGCAGCAGCAACTTGACTTCCTTCAGAAGCGGGTTGGCCCTCAATCTTTAGCAAATGTTCCAGTCCCTAGCTTTCAGAACATCTGGTTCCCTCCGCAGTCCGAGCTCCCCAATTACAGGAAGTATGATGGGAACGGCAATCCCTTTATTCATGTGAGGGACTTCTTATACGAATCGGCGCAATTCCAATATGATGATCGCCTCATGGCATACCTGTTCCACCGATCATTAGATGGTGTTGCACTAGAATGGTTCTACTCTTTGCCACT
Source organism: Amorphophallus konjac (assembly GCA_022559845.1). Taxonomy (NCBI): domain Eukaryota; kingdom Viridiplantae; phylum Streptophyta; class Magnoliopsida; order Alismatales; family Araceae; genus Amorphophallus; species Amorphophallus konjac. Next base: position 242,485,835 of record CM040120.1, read on the forward strand.
AGAAGATGCCGAAAGTTTTAAGACAGTGAAAGATAAGTTTATTCAGCGGTTCCAAGATAGAGTCGGCCCGGAATACTCATTTACAGATTTAGTGGCCGAGAAAATGAAACCAGATGAGGAGTTTGCTACTTACGCCGACAGATGGAGGCAGATGGCCGCTCGGGTGCCCGGCCACATTCCGGAGGAAGAAAAGGTCAAATTGCTTATCTCCAATGCCACTCCGACCTTCCGCAACATTCTGGCCATGAACGATATAGCCAATATGCATCAACTCTATAGCCGGGCGCGGTTCATTCAAACACAGTTCAAGGACTCCCCCATCCACTTCCTCTTTGAGAATCAAAAGCCAAAGTATCACAAGAAACCACAGGGGCCCGTCACTGAGGGGGTTCAGACCAATGAACAAGTTCAAGCCGTTACCTTTCCCTTCCAAGCCGCACCCTTCCACTTTTTGCAAAACCCCCACAATCTTCAAAACCCCGCGCCACAAAACTTTCAACCCAATCCGCAAAACTTTCAAAACCCTCCGCCTTCCTTCACTACTCCACAAAACACCTTTGCCGCTCCGCAACAACCCCCACAGCCTCCGCAATACCATAATGTCCCTCCACCCAACGGCTATAACAACAACAAGCGCTCGGCTCCTAAAAGAGCACAGTACCCACCCCTTCCGGAAACCCTCACGGATTTCTTTTCGGCTCTCATGTCAGCTAGTGTAATCCAACTTCCTCCGGAACGGCCCGTCTGGAACACAGCGGTTGATCAAATGAAGTACTGCATATTTCACCGGCAGCCGGGTCATACTATTGAAGGGTGCTTTCAGTTCCGAGACTTGGTCTATGACCTTCATGAAGGGCACAGAATTGATTGGGCCGAAATGCACAAGGCCATTGTTCAAATCAAAGAGAAAAGAGGGCAGCCGCCGAGGCAGCAAGTGCAGCAACAACAGGCACCGCAGCCACAGTAGCAGCCGCAACAGCAGCAGCAGCCGGTCCAAGATCTGGGGATTCACCAGAACCCGATGCCAAACCATCCCCCCGCTCCGCAGCCTCAGCCACCGGCACCAGCCCAGGTTAATGTTGTCCAACCCCCGGCTCCTAACGTCGGGTGGTGCTTTGACGACCAGGGCTCCCCACCGCAGGTCATGGCCCTTCACCATGACTACCACAATCCCCCTGCTTCCTCCATCCTGATACCCACGCATCAAACCCCTTCTCCACTTGTTCTCCCATACACCCCCGTAAACACGTCATCACTCGTACCTCCATCACGCCCGACGTTGCTCACCCCCGCTACCCTCACTACCTCTCCGCTCATTTTTACTACACCTCCACCCAACCCTCCACTCATTACGCCTCCGCCTACCTTTGTATCCCTACTTCCGCCCACGCCTGCTACCACCAACCCCTCACCCATCATCCTTTCCACCACAACCTCTTCCCCACCGCTTATCCAACCCACCGGGCCTACTAAATCCCTCATCTTGAGCCCATCTGAGGCCACGGCGGCCTATAACTTCACCCTACAGAGCGGGCGTATGTTCCATCGCAACTATCCTTCCACCTCCAATCCCCAGCCTTCCCAACCGGCTGCCGAACAGGAAGAAGCCAAGCCCCTACCGGGTACCCAATATGACCTCCTACATCACCTTGATAGGGTGCCCGCCAAGATATCTATGCTGGAGCTTATTAAGAGATCTACCCTTCACCAAGATGCATTAAGAGATTTCCTTCAGAAGGTGATGGTTAGTGAAGATATGGCAGTTGACAACTTACCTACCGCACTGGCAACAATCTCTAAGGGGCCGGCTATTACCTTCTCTGAAACCGAGCTAGCACCACCGGAAGCTCGGTAAATGCCGCTTTGCATCACTATTATTCTGAACAAAGTCAGCATTGAGGCGGCACTAGTTGATACAGGGGCATCTATCAATGTATGTCCACTCAGAACCCTCAGGGCCTGCAATATACCAGAAGAACTTCTACGCCGACCCCCACGACTATAGCTGCATATGACAACTCAAGGAGAGCATGTCACGGGGTTGTCACCATTCAAGCTGAGCTTGGGCCTCTTACTATGCCCATTGAATTTTATGTACTGGATATTGACCCTATGTTCAAGACTATCTTGGGTCATCCGTGGATCGATACTCTCAGTGCCGTGCCATCCACCGCGCATCAATGTCTCAAGTTTCCTTTTCAAGGGAGGGTGGTCAAGGTCAAAAGCTTATCCACGATCCAGTCTGTAAAAGCCATTTTAGAGAAGGTTTTGCCTACATTGTGGCCTAGCAATCGGCTTGTTATTTCTGTGTTAGACCTGGATTTCCCTTGGGCTTATGCACCACGCAAGCCCGCCACTACACCTGTCGATATCAAAGTGAAACCCCAGATCTGAGATTCCAAAGGCTGGGACATTATATTGAAGATGGGTTATCAACCGGGGAGAGGCCTCGGTGCACAGTTACAGGGGCGTACTAAGCCAGTGCCTAAAGGAAGAAAGATGAGCAGGCGAGGTCTCGGTTATCGAGAGTCTGCACTGTTAGTTTTGGGTGACTCAGGGCCACTTACCTGGGACTATCGTCAACACTTTATAAAAGGTCCTCTTCAGCCATGTACATTGAATCCGCCACCAGCACATCCAGAAAAGGAAGATACTGCTTGCACAGTCGCTAGTCCACCTCTGCTACCAACAGGGCCTGCTGCGGATATGCCAGATTTTAGCCGGGTATTTGCCAGCATGTTCAGTGAGCCAGAAGAATGTGGTCAGAAAAAGAAGCAAGACACTCGGCTTGTTCAGTGGAAGCCGAAGCCGGTTGGTTGTCTACAAGAGAAGGGGAGCTCGCCCGCCGTCATTTCTTTGTCTCCCTCTCGCCTCTTGTCTCTATTTCAGCAATGGGAACCCATTCCCCGTTCACCCCCGATTATGGTCGATCCGTGTTTTATGGAGGGATCACTTGAAATTCTCTTTGTACCATGTGCATGTGGGCATTGCCCACCCATTGATCTATCAACTCTATTCACTCCTCTTTCCTCCACCACCCCACTCCACGAGATGTGGTTTCGATCCTCTGATCCATTCTTCGACTGCATCTTCCCCGAGTTGTTCCCCATGCAACTTCCTCCTCCTCCATCCTACTGTATGGTCTCCACTGATCTCCAAAAAAAACGTCAAATTTGAAACGGAGATTTCGGTGGAAGATTATGCTACCTTGTCTCCACCCTCCTCCCAGGGGCACGAGTCCCCTGCTTCTTCCTTTCCACTAGATTTCCTTTCTCCTAGGTTAGGTGTAGGGTCCGTGGAGTCTAGGGAAGTAGGGTCGATTAGAACTAGAGAAGTAGGGTCTTCTTCTAGGTCATCCAACCCTCCCGAGCTTGAGCCGCGCCCGCTTGCGCGTCCTTCCAAGTCCATCCCTGATAGGTTCTTGCAGGATCTAGCTCAGCGATGTCATGCTCTTTTGAAGTGTCCAGAATTTGTTGCTACGGCAATCATGATTGAAGATGAAGAGGAAATATAAGGGGTGTGGAGCGATGACGGACTCGGTGTCTATGAAGTCTTGGATGAGAAAGACCCGATTGATGATGAGGACAGCAACGTAGATGACACTGCCGATCTGTATGCACGAGGATTAAAGAAATTTGACGAGCCATCGTCGGCAGTGGATGAACCTACGAAGGAAATAAATTTGGGAACTGAAGAAGACCCAAGGCCCATCATTATTGTCACTAATCTCCCTCCGCGAGTAGAAGAAGATTGATTAAGGTTCTGAGGGAGTATAGTGATTCCTTCGCCTGGTCTTATGAGGACATGCCAGGTCTTGACCCCTCTTTAGTGGAACACCGACTCGTGCTTAAACCAGGGGCAACACATGTGAAACAACGGTCGAGAAGATTTCACCCCCACATGGCCTTGAGGATTAAGGAAGAGGTCGACAAGTTATACAAGGCTAGGTTCATTAGAGTTGTTCTATATCCCCAGTGGGTGGCGAACATAGTCCCTGTTATCAAGAAGGATGGAAAGGTGCGTATCTGCATCGATTTCAGGGATCTTAATAAAGCATGTCCCAAAGATGATTTCCCGCTACCTCACATCGACGTCCTGGTCGATAGCACCGCTGGGTACGAAACTTTATCATTCATGGACGGTTACTCAGGCAATAATCAAATCTGTCTCGCTCCGGAAGATCAAGAGAAAACTTCCTTCACCACGCCCTGGGGCACATATTGATATGTGGTTATGCCGTTCGGTCTGAAGAACGCAGGTGCCACCTATCAGAGGGCAATGATGGCCATCTTCCACAACATGATACATATCTACATGGAAGCTTACGTGGATGACATTTTGGTGAAGTCAAAGACTAAAGAGGAACACCCCTCTATTCTGGCTAAGGTGCTGCAAAGAGCCAGGGAGTACCAGCTTAAGATGAATCTGAAGAAGTGTGTTTTTGGAGTCTCCTCAGGGAAGCTGCTAGGATTTATAGTTAGCAAACGGGGGATCCAGATTGATCCTAACAAAGCACAAGCCGTCATGGACATGCCTCCACTAAAGAACATTACGAAACTTCGAGGACTGATTGAAAGATTGTAATTCATCAGAAGATTCATATCCCAACATTCTCAGAGGTGCCACCCATTTTATGAATTGCTCAAGGCGGGGGTCAAATTTGAATGGAATCAAGATTGTCAGAAGGCCTATGAGGATTTAAAGATCTATTTATCCAATCCCCCGATTTTGCAACCTCATATCCCTGGGAAACCCCTAATCCTATACATCTCGGTCATTGAGGACTCCCTAGGGGCGGTCTTAGCAGAAGTAGACGGTGAAGGAAAAGAGCGGGCTGCTTATTACCTCTCCAGGTTGTTGAACCCGGCTGAGGCCAAATACACCGCTATGGAGAAGACTTGTGCTGCCTTAGTGTGGGTAGCTCAGAAGCTTAAACACTACTTCCTTGCCCACCCAGTTAGGTTGATCTCTAGAATAGACCCGATTCGCTATCTCCTAGAAAAACCTGTCCTCTCTAGTATGTTAGCTCACTGGCAAAGCTTCCTCTCCCAGTTCAATATCACCTTTGTCGTTCAGAAGGCGGTCAAAGGATACGCCATCACTGAGCATCTCGCCCATCTCCCCATTCCTCACACTGATTCTATTCAGGACGATTTCCCTGATGAGCACCTCTCTGTCATCTCTCATCATCCCTTTTGGTCTCTGCACTTTGATGGTGCGCTCAATTCTCAAGGCCAAGGGATCGACGCTATTTTGCTCACTCCAGAGGGAGTAACGATTCCTTTTACTTATCAACTTCGATTTCCTGCTACCAACAATATCACTGAGTATGAGGCTCTCCTAGCCGGACTGAAGCACGCCTATCTCCTAGGCGCTCGTTACTTGAATATCATAGGAGACTCTCAGCTCGTCCTGCGGCAAGTTCTGTCCACTTTCCGCACTCGTGACCCCAAGCTCAAGCCTTATCAAGATTTGGTCACGCTCCTGGCTAGGCAATTCCGCAAGCTGATCTATATCCATACACCTAGGTCACAGAACATCCTAGCTGATGCCTTAGTGATGCGGGACGGGACCATGGACACGATAAGCTAGCGGTCGTCCCTTAGCGAGGGAAGCGTCGGATGTGCGCGGTTGAACAACCGGCAGTGAGCTAGGGTGGTCGGCTCTCAATTGTGCCCGGATCGGGTCACGGGACGGTCACTCTCTCACTCGCAGCAGTGATATGATAAATTAAAAGCGAGCTAGGTAACCCTACACATGCTCTCTAGCAGCGGCATAAACAAGCATATATAGAAATAAGCGGAATGCCAAGCAAGGAGCGAATACGATACCTCCACGCGCTCGGCGTGGCGAAGATGGCACCCGGCCGAAACTCGTACTCCTGGGAACTTAATACATTAAGATTACAGCAATACAAGTAAGCCCACTCCACGCAGGGAGGTAACGGGCGACACAAGGGGGCCCGGGAGGACCAATTCCGGGTTGACGGGCGGTTTCCGGGCACGGCTTCGGCTTCGCGCGTACTCGTGCTAGTGGGGCCCACGTGTGGACCGGAGGGGTCGTGTGGGACCTGATGCCTCCTCTGGTGTGGGTACACTTGGGAAGCGCTCCCCTAGGATGGCGAGTTGCTGGAACGACCGCCGGACGCCGGGCGGCCCTCGGACGACGCTCGCGGGAAACCGGCCACAAGTCTGCACTTGCTGTCTTCTCGCGCGCTGTCCGGGGAGATCGGCTGCTGTGATCAACCCCGTCGTCGGAATGCAACGAGCTCGGCGCCGTTGGAAAGAGGACTCCAAATACTTCGACGTAGGGGCCTTCAAAAAAAAATAATCAGATACGTATATCTGACTTATGGAATTTACACCCTTGCTGTAAACAGGCCAGAACTGCAGGGGCAGGTTCTGACTTCTCTGAAAATCACCGTTGACCGGTGGGAGGACCTTGGAATATGGAGATGAGTTCTTCATAAAAGTTGAAGATCTCTGAGATAGAAAACCGGGACTATTTTGGGTTTTTGATTTGGATAGGAAATAGATTTTATGGGATTTTTTGAGTGGACCTGGGTCGGATCTGGGACACTGTGGAAAAATTGCTCACAGGAACTGGTACGAATTTTGAAAAATACCTAGAGACCTTATCAAAAATTAATAAAATTCATGGTGGTAGACATATGTGGACAGAAGTCTCAGTAATTTTTAGAGCCCCAACAAAATTCAAAACATGGGTCGAAAAAGGTAGACTCAGAACTGATGAACAGTAGATAGAACCTGGACAGAACTGAAATTTGAACTTGGACGAAAATCTAAAAATATCTAAAGGACGAATTTTTGCCTGAAATTTTTTGTGGAGGTAAGGGTTCAAGAGGGGAACCAACCCTGAAAATTGTAGCTTCATAAGATGAGGGAAGAGAGAGGGACAATTCGGAGAAGAGAGGTCTGTCCAGAGTGGATAGAAAACCGAATTCGTTGGTGAAGACGCGTCGGCGGCGAGACGGCGGCGGCGGCGATCACCGGAGCTGCTTCAGAAGTTGGAGGGGATCAAGAGGGGAGGGATCTCACTCTATAACTGGGCTGGAGGTGGAAGAACACCAGGGAGAGAGGGGAGAGGGGCACAAGCTTCAAGGAGGCAAAATGCTAATTTCTTCTTCATTAATTCTTTCCATAAGAAAATACAAGTATTTATATGAAAGGGTTCTAATCTAATATGAGCCCTTGGATCAAGGGTTGAAGAATGGAGGGTTGAGATGTGGTGTGAACACCACATTAAACCCAAATAAACTAATAGGTCCGCCCCCCCCCCTTAAAGAGGACAATTTGGAATTGTCTTCTTTATTTAATTCATGGTCCAAGTCCAAATTTGGACCATGGACCAGCCACCTTGGACCCAAGAGTCCATGTGGACCAATAAGGAGGAGGGAGGGGGCCCCTGCAGGGCCTACAAGCATATTTGCAAAGAAACCCAATGGCCTTTTGCAAATAAACCCACTAAGACCTACTATTGTGTACGCATATATCACAAGGGCGTACATACAAATACAAAAGGACATAAATGCAAACACAAAGTGAGCTGGTTGTCGCTGATGTCCCCATCACTTAGCTTCGCTCGCTTCCTCTCTATCTTTCCCTCTCAGTCGGAATACTGAGACTATCGTCGTTCAGAGATTGGACGCACCCTCTCTTCAGGATCCTTGATACATCAACCTTAGGAAGACTGTAGAGGCAAGGGTGAGAAGGAAGAGCTTAAGGAGGTATCTTTGATTGAGTTAGAGGAGATCTTGGAGGAAGAAGAATTACCTCGATATCATGAGATTGAGTTGTTTTGCAAAGATGGATCGTTCCCCGAAGGGGCAAATGCTGAGCAGCGTAAATCAATAAGGAGAGCCGCCTCAAGGTATACCATTGTCGCAGGAGAACTATACATGCGCGCTACTAATGGAATGCTCATGAGATGCTTAGATGATATAAAGCTTGGAAGGTGGCCGAAGCAGCCCATTCTAGTGAGTGTGGAGGTCATGTTAATGGCCAGGCTCTAGCGAAGAAGATCCTTAGGCAGGGCTATTATTGGCCCACTCTGGAGGAAGATTGCTCGCTTTATGTCCGGAGGTGTCTTAAGTGCCAACTCCATGCTGATAAGATCCATGCTCCAGCTTCATCTCTTCATCCTCTATTTGCTCCTTGGCCGTTCTCTATGTGGGCTTTCGACATTATCGGCCCGCTCGGTGATCCCAACTCTCAGATCAAGCAAAAATCCTTCATCCTTACCGCCACTGAGTACTTCACCAAGTGGGCTGAAGCCGAAGCGTACGTAGAGATCAAAGCTGCCACGGTGTGCCGCTTCATCATGAAGAATATCATCTCACGGGTCGGAGTGCCAAGTAGCATCATCACCGACAACGGATCCCAGTTTGTTTCTCAAGAGCTCAAGGACCTATGTAAGAAGTTCAATATTACATTGCATCACTCATCTCCATATTATCCTCAAGGCAACAGTCAGGCTGAGGCCACTAGTAAAACTCTTCTCAAAATCATAAAGAAAACATGCGAATCTCATAAATTTTTCGACTAGCCAGAAAGATTAGTGGAGGCTCTATGGGCTTACCGCACCTCCGTCCGCACTCCCACAGGGCAAACCCCCTACGCTCTCACTTACGGGATGGAGGCGGTGCTCCCATATGAGATTTTGATCCCTTCCCTAAGGGTGCAGCTCGATAAGGAACTTAATCTCGATGAACGTCGAGAGGCGTTGCTCGTCCAGCTGGAACTTTTAGACGAGAAGAGGATGAACGCGGCAGATCACGTTTCTGATTATCAAAAGAGAGGTTCGCGTTATTTTCAAAAGAAGGTGATTGAACGTAAATTTCAAAAGGGTGATATGGTTTTGAAACGTAAATTCATTCGGTCTGCAGGACCTAGGTCTAAATTGCAACCTAACTGGGAAGGGCCGTTCATCGTCAAAGAAGCTTATCCAGGGAATGCTTACCGCTTAGTAAACGCTGAAGGTGAGGAGCTCTCTCACGCTTTGAATGGGTTGTATCTTAAGCGCTTCTTTCCTTAGAGTCTAACCAGTGCCACCCCGGTAATGAGGTAACCTTTCCTTTCGCCATGAGAGAGGACCTTGAGTACGGCAATCACACTACACGACATCCCTGGTCGGGTTTTTCGCATTGTAGACATTGTTTCTCCTTGGCCATACTTTGGGGGAAAGTCAAAGTCCCTGTCCGTTTCTTTCTTCGGCTGAATCCAGGGGTAAAAAGTAAATAAAGAGGCAACGACCGATCCGGGCACCCTGACGAGAGAAGGTCTCAAATAGGGGCAGTCCGTTATGACCTGACACCACAAGAAAAAGAAAAAGGAGTAAAGAAAAGGAGCATTCATCCAAACAAAAAGCAAAAGTCTATCTCAAAGTTCGTCAACTATGATCTCAAAGCTCCAGAAAAAAGAAATGAAATAGGCATGGCAAGAGTGGCAGTACAGTTTCCCCGCGGGACACCATGAGCCCGGTCGTATGCTTGCCTAGAGTGGACAAAGGTTCGATGACGGACATAAAGCCCCGGCGCAACAGGTCGAGTCTCTGAATGGGTTGTCTGGAAAGGAACTCAAATCTAAAAAACTTCTATATCTGGCCTAAGCTTACCCCCGTATTCTTTTTTCCTTTAAGGACTAAGACAAGTACCATGGGTATGGCCTTGGTAGAGACACCGTCATGCAAGTTGGGCCTTGGCCGGGGGCTGTCACCTCCATCGCACGCCAACCTCGGGAACTCTTAATTGAATAAGGAGGGCCCACGTTGCTAGGGGAGCACGGTTTTTCAAAATCCAAAAAATTATATATTCCAAAATCCCAAAAAAAAGGCAAACCATATATTTTAAAATCCAAAAAAAAATCACATGTCAAAAATAACAAAAAAAACATATATTTTCAAAATCAAAAAAATCACATGTCAAAAAAAACAAAAAAATCATATATTTTCAAAATCCAAAAGCACATATATTTCCAAAATCCAAAAAAAAACATCACATATTTTCAAAAACTCACAAAAATCCAAATATTTTCAAAACCCAAAATGCCATCATATGTGTCGCATGCATTGCATTATTTCCATTGTATTTCCCGCCTATTTAATAAGGCTCCACCCCTTGACCAAATATCGAGAAAAGGTCATTTTCTAACTTGCTTTAAGGCAAGGGGTTGAGTCTAAGAACAGATTTAACTTGTTACTTGTCTAAGTATGTGCAGAACGCAGGTTCTAACCTAGGATTGAAGATTTACAACTTTGCAGGTTCAAGTCTGTAATGCGCCAGAAGCAGGCCGTCACAGTCAGGTAACGGTCCGTCGTTCGACCGTCACGTTTCTCAGCAGGTTGCCTTTCATTCTCTCAGCAGGCCTTCCCTGACGATCTGGGCTATGACCGTCACATTCTTCTAAACGGTCTATCGTTAGACCGTTATACCTTCCAGAGAACAAACTCTCAGTTCGTTCCCCCTGACGACCTGTCGTAAGACCGTTACATCTTTCTAACGGCCCAATGCAGGACCGTTACACTCTCCAGAGGCTCCGTTTTCAGATCATTCAAGCCAAGTCAAGAATCAAGAACTCGTGCTCATTCAATTAAAGCATTCCCATCTCATTCAAATGAACATAATGCAACATAAAATTGATAAAACTTCAACTTCCAATTGTCAATCACATCATCATTCATAAACAAGAGAAATCAAGCTACATTCAACTTCTTATCCGCGAAAGGGCGGACCTTCCTAAAGTCCTTCACGTAGCCGCGGCGTGTTTCATCGTTTTCTTCCACTTCTTCCTGCCATGGGCACGCTTTGCTGATCTCCCACATGGTCAGCACGTTCCGAACTACTTTCTCATCTTCCTCGGTCCCCATCTTCCTAGGTAGGAGGGGAGGGTAGTGTGATAGTGCAGGAACTTCGATTCGGGGTAGTCCGATCTGAAGATAGCATCGGTGCGGGTTGTAGATTGCCATGGTAGTATTCCCCACTAGCTGGAGGTCAAGGCCTTGTCGCCACGGTATTCTAAGCAAGGTGCTCCGAAGGATTCTTGGTCGCATTGTGAACTTTTCCGTTGGCAAGGTGTTGAAGAAGAGGCGACATTCATCCCATGTTTTCTTATCCGCCGTCCGGCACTCCACCTGCAAAGGAAATCCAAATGCACCTCCAATAAAGAACAAAGGGTGGCTCCCGAAGATCCGGCTAGCTGAAGTTATGTCTTCCTTGGGTTGGAATTTGATTCTCACGCCCATCCAACACTCGAGGAGTATCATGGATCCGAACAAAGGTCCTCCTAAGTAGGCCGAACTAAGTCCTTCATAGAGGTATGAAAGGATTGCTTGAGAAATGGACAAACCCCGCCACAACCCGCTGATGATGCTGAGATTTTTGATGTCTAAGAGGTGGTCGGTAGTGGTGAAAAGGAAGACTCCGCATAAGCAAACCGACACCGCCTTGGCAATTGCTTCATGTCTCTCCCACTTGTTCTTGCAATGAGAGACTATCCACTGAGCCATAGGTATCAAGTGAATGTGGTGCGGGCTGATCATAGTCCTCACGTCCTTTGGATTGTGTATGAAGTCGCTCAAGACCAAGGACGGGTCAATTGGTTCAACCGTATAGCACACTAGATCTTCATCCCCCGCCTTAGTCTTAGGAAGGGCTAGGTAGGCCTCTACCTCCTCTAATAGGACTGTAGCTTCGAAGGAAGGGAAGATGAAAGTATGTGTTTGGGGATGCCACAATTCTATGAGGGCTAAAATGCTTGGCCAATCTAAATTCAATTTCTGGAAGTTCTTGCCCAAAACCAATAAAGGTTGGAGGTGCCATGCCCTAAGGATTGCTGAGACTTCTAAAGGGAGTTCTTTGATCATGGGAGCCACCCACTTCAAGTTGGAGTAACATCTTGGACCAGGAAGAGGCTAGAAAGAAGGAAGAAGAAGAAAATATCATGAGGAGTTGAAGTGCAGAAATTGTTGAACTTAATTAAGGATCTAGAACTCACCACTCTTTGAGCACTTGAGCTCAGATGCTTGGGGATTGATGTCAGCCTTTGCAACTCTCCATGCTCTTTCCTGGCGGATTTAGGACCGGTGTAGACCTTCTCCTCCATGACCATCACTTCGAAGCTTCTCTTCATGGTGTTCCCTGCTCTTTAGAGGGGTTCTTCAGCCCTTGTAGTAGTGAATTCAGAAAGCTACGATTTTTGGTAGAGCTCTCAGGTTTTAAAGGCTTACGTTTGGTTCTAGGATGATAAGATTTGGGTTAGAAGGTCATATCCTAAGCCTAGGAGAGTTCTAGTGTGGATTAAGGGTTTCTTATCTCGAGATTGGGCTCTCACGGTGCAATCCATCTCGGAGTACACCTCGTTCTCTGGCGGTCTATCATAAGGCCGTCACTTGGCTATGACGCTCCAATTCTGGGCCGTCACATTTCCTGTGGGTTTCTTTTGGCCTAATCTCGTTCTGTCAAGCCTAACGGTCTAACGGAAGACCGTTACGTGTTGTGACACATGGTCCCTGAGTCGTCACATTTTCTGCCGTTCAGTCTTGGCTTCTTCTTACTCGATCATTCCTAACGGTCTGGGTTACGGCCGTTACTTCACTCTGATGCTCCACATCTGGACCGTCACATTTTCTACAACCCACTTCAATCTAGCATTGTTCTATCATCCCTAACGGTGCGGACACCCGAGCAGTTGAGCGGCGCGACACGTCGAGCCACCGGTACCACACACGGAGCACGACTCGAGCCACCTCAGCGTCCATCTGGCTCGGAGACAGCCTGGAGACTCTGCCTTGAGCCTCCCCATTTATCATATTTAGTTAGCCTTTATGTGTGTGTAATTTGTGTTTATTTCGTTGTATTCGATTTGTAATTTTGATTGTAAGAGGGGTTTATTTGCAAAATGGGACCCCCGGGTCCCACGGGCCCCCCCAGACCCCTCCCATTGATACACCTCAGCCTAGGGCCCCATGTGGGGTCAGTCAACATTCTAATGTGGGCTTCTAGAAGGGTGGGCCAAGTGGGGGGGACAATTAGACTAATTTGTCAAGGTTGGCCACCAACCTTCCACCTACCCCCACCCCTAGTCAAGGGGGCGCCCCCCTCTCACCATCAAGGTTTTAATTTTTGAAAAATGTGAGTAGAACTAATTAGTTCTACTCCATTTTTATATTCCCACAAATCCTAGGTCCAAGGGTAGTTTATGTCTTTTGCCAATTCATACATATACCTTGTATTTTCATTTGATGAGAATTAAAGGCATTTGAATTGGAAGAAAATCCCTTGAGCAAGGCTTAGGCCGCCCCTCCCTCTCCCCTTGAAGCTGTGAAGGCTTCCTTCTGGTGGTGAGACTCCACCCTATCAGTTCCGGTCGCCGCCGCCGCCGCCACGAGCCGCCACCGCACCGCCATCGTCTTCATCGGAGTTCTGCCCGTGCAGTACCACAGCAACTTCCATGAAATTTGTGTCTCAGAAAAGAGCTCAGATCGATTTGGTAATTTTACTGGAGGTTCCAGAGGTGTCAAGGATATCCATAAATTTTGGTTTGTCATTCAGATCCCTTTTCATAATTTTTGATTTTCGTCCACCCTTCCATTTCAGTTCTGCCTGAGTTCTGCCCAGATTCATATCCGCCCTGTGTTTCATGTCTTAGGTCTGTCTTTTGATTTCTGTTAGTCCCATAAATTTTACTGGAGTTTCCTTTCATCCACCCCTTCATCCACAATTTTTCTAAATTTCTGGTTCGCCCATTTCATATTTTCTAAAAATCGTTCTCAGTCCCATCTATAGTTCTGTCCACCTGTTCCCAGATCCGACCACCCGTCACTCCAAAAATCATATCAAATCGCCACCAACTCCAAACCCCATTCCAAAAATTGTCCCAGTTTCGTGGTTTGATTCCCTATAACTTTGAAGAAGAGCTCGAAGCCTGATTCCAACGGCAAGCAGGCGGTCAACGGCTATTTATAGGAAACTCATATGCGGATCTGATATTTCGGGAGCTGTGCAATAGAGGATTGAAAAATCGTTAAAACCCAGGTCCACAGAGGTTCATAAGATTCCACTGGCCCTAGGTTGAAGGATTTTGAATCCTCTTTCCAACGGCGCTGGTTTCATCGCATTCCAACGACGGGGCTGATCGCAGCGGCCGTTTTCGCCGGAGCGCGCGCTGCTAAAACAGCAACCTCAGCTCGTGGACAGCAACTTCAAAGCTTGGAGATCGGGACCGATCGACCCCCGATCGGTGTTCCCGGCCGACCGCCGTCCGTGGAGGGGCCCCACCAGAGGTCCCCATCATAGTGGGTCCCACCCACGCAGATCCGGAGGACAGCGCCATCCGTGGGCCCCGTGGGCCCGCAGAACCCGCCGTTCGGAAAGCACGAAAACGCGGAGTTCGGCACCGCCGGGCGACATCAAGATGCTGCCCGTCAACCCGAGTTGCGTGATTCCCGGGCTCCACATGTGACCTTTTACCTCCCTGCGTGGAGTGGATCAAATCATTGTACTGTTGTAAAATTGTTTAACCGGGGATCCGTAATTCGGCCGGGGTTGTTTTCGCCACGCCGGGTGCGTGGAGGTAATGGTCCGAACCTCTTGGCGTTCATTTGCTTAGCTAGTATACGGTCTTTTGCCGCTGCCGAGAGTGTAGGTACTAGCCCGTGTGTCCATGTCACCGCTGTGAGAGTAAGTGTGACCCGTCCCGTGACTCGATCCGAGTCCGAAAGTTGAGTCGGACTACCCTTGACCTCCGCCGGTTCCTTAACCGCGCACGGTCTGCGCTTTCCCTCGCTTGGGACGATGAGTGAGCTTCCACTTCTGTTAGCGACGTTTTGCCACTAGGAGCTCGTAGTGTCGGGCTTAGTGTCTCCCTGGTGTGTGCTGCTGGTCGCGTCTTCATCTAGAGTCCGAGGGTGGCACCTAATAGTGTCGCCTCCCGTGTCTGTCCCGCATCAGTTTGGTATCAGAGCAAGTCGAGTCTAGGGTAGTCGTTGCATAAGTCTTGCATGAATCATGGTCTAAGTCAAGTCTAGGATCATCATTAATTTCAAAACAAAAAAAAGAGTGTTTTAAAATTACATTTCATCCCGATAATTCGGTATCTTAAAAGGTGTTGTCCGAATGTTAGGCTATGCCTATCGGGAAGACCGCACACTTGCGCGAGTGATCTTCGGATCGATTAACTCCGCCATGTACCGGATATTGGTTTAGGTCTAGGTGCATTAGTCGGTGTTTGCATTAGTTAGTGCATTCCAACCTTGCATAGCCGGTCTAGTGTAGTGTCCAAGTGTCGGCATGTCCAACATATAGTTCCCCCCCCAATTTCCCATGGATTCCCAATCACCCGGGCAATATGGCCGTTGGTCCACCCATGGGCTTGGCAACCACCCACTCCACTTCCGTAGGCCCGAAGCCTCAGATTTTTATGGCTCCAATGGCCCGGGCGACTACCTCAAGTGGGAGGCCGCCATGGACACATACTTTGATTGTTATACTATGTCCGAGGCAATGCAATTCTCTTTCGCTAAAGAGCGGCTTCTTCATGAGGCTGCCGAAAAGTGGGATTACATCGAAAGAATGAGAGAGGTTAGGGGGCAATGGCCCATCGAGTCATGGTGGGACATGAAGAGAGAGCTTAGGAAGGTCTACGTGCCCCAACCGGTCACCTCCAACCGGCCCCACCAAATCACTTCCAACCAAGTGAGTCCTAGTCGGAGGCAAAGAGCCCCACACGTAGATGAGCCAAGACCCACTCCTAGGACGGTTGACTACGGGCGAGTCCACCATGATATCCCTATTCCAACCCACTCCATTTCCGAACTTATGCAAATGATTTGGACCGGTTGGATGGGGTGGATAGAACACGTACTCCTAGTGATGTACTCCAACCCGAGCCTAAGGAGGTCATCGCCGGTAGTCTTAACCCGGCCCCATTAACGGAGTCCCCAAGCCCTCTCCCTATCATAGTGGATTCTCTTCTCCCACCCACGAGAGCCCCCTTGCCTACACCTGTCCGTCAGGAGGATAAGGGTAGGGACCCACTTATCAGGGAGCGTAGTGGGTCACGACAGCAGTGTTATCGCTGCCAGGGGTTCGGCCACTACGCCGGACAATGTCCCACTCGGACATCTCTAGCCATAAGGGAAAAAAGGGTTGGAGAAGCCCCACTCTCCGATCTTTATTCTAAGCCACCTCAGCCCGAGCCACCCATGTTTCTAACGGGTATGCTTATCATAGCCGAGCCGCTTCTTAGCTGGCTCAAGAAGGGCTTGGTCCCACTTCCCTTCCCATATATGGACCCTATCCTACCTCTAGTGCCAATCAATTCATTTCATACCACTTTCCGGTCTAGTCACTATGTGGATACATTGAATGACCTTTTTAAAGGGTTAGACCGGCAGTGGACATTTACGCACTTGTTGGCTCCAGGCTTCGACCGACCCACAGGTCGTAGTTTCACTCATCCCGCTTTAGGGTCCATCACCTCCGTGTACACCGTGGGTCATGTTACCACGGAGGTTCTTCTACTCCTCCCTACGCTGGCCGAGTCCGACTTCATTCCCCTTTGCCCAAGGGAGGAATCTTACTTTCTACCTATGACTGTCGTCCCATCTCTCACAATGAATGAAGGTGATCATTTACACCTCCAAGATTTCCAAATGTGGGACAATGATTTGTGGAAGCCTAGTCCGAGGGGTCATACCTTCTTTGATCCCTTCGACCCATTCTCTTGTGGACCCCGTGACCCACCATATTTACTCCACCTTTTCGAGAGAGTCCACCATCATACCCCCACCGTCTCATCTCCCTTCATGGATGAAGGAGATCAACAACACCTTCTAGACTTCCACAGATGGGATCTTGAGATGAGGGAATCCATATCGAGGGGTCACACATTCTTTGATCCCTTCGATCCCTTTCTTAGTGGGCCCCTTGGTCCACAATCTCCATTCCACTTCTTTAGGGGAGGTCACCATTATACCCCTCCCCCATGGACCGGGCCATCGGCACCCACCGAGTCCGTTCACGGGCGAGAGACACCCGACCCTCCTATTCCACCCAAACCTCCCAAATCCAAAGGACCGTCTTATGGTTGTACCGACATTCAGTCACACTTAGGGTATGCATGGCACACCTTCGGATGTCCTGGACCACCTTGCATATGATTGGGTCGAACTAACATTAGGTTTGTTTAGGGTCGTGTGTGCATCCGTGTGTTTCTTTTCTTTTGCTAAGCATGTTAGGTTGTGTGTGCATCATGTGTTTCTTTTCTTTTGCTAATCATGTTAGGAGTCTGCATGACGATGTCCGTCGTCACAGTTGAGGCCAGCAATGCACGGTACAAGGAGTTAGCCGATGCCCACCGACACCACCGAGAGTTCCACGAGGGCGAATACGTCATGATCAGGGTAAGACCTGAACGGTTTTCCCTCTGGAACCGTTAAGAAGTTGCAAGCTCGTGGAGCCGGTCCCTTTAGAGTGTTGAAACACGTTGGATCCAATGCGTATGTTGTGGACCTGCCCGAGGAATATGGTATAAGCTCTACCTTCAATGTATCGGATCTTGTTGCATATAGGGACCCAGCGGTGATCCCTAGTGAGCCTTTTGAGCCATCCCCTCCCCTTGAGAGTGATCCCACACCTGAGTGTCCACTTCCACCTTCAGCCCCTTTTTCACGGCAGCGTGAGCATATAGATCGTATACTGGATGAGCAAGTGACAGTTACCAGGAGTGGATCTTACCCGCGCTACCTAGTGCGATGGAGAGGACGGCCTGCTACTGAGGACGCATGGATCACACATGGCGAGTTGCAGCGGATCGATCCGGACCTTCTGGAGCGATACAGGAGCGATGCAGACCCTTACTCGACAGGGTCGAGTTTCTCCCACCCGGGGAGAATTGGTGCGGACACCCGAGCAGTTGAGCGGCGCGACACGCCGAGCCACCGGTACCGCACACGGAGCACGACTCGAGCGACCTCAGCGTCCATCTGGCTCGGAGACAGCCTGGAGACTCCGCCTTGAGCCTCCCCATTTATCATAGTTAGCCTTTATGTGTGTGTAATTTGTGTTTATTTCGTTGTATTCGGTTTGTAATTTTGATTGTAAGAGGGGTTTATTTGCAAAATGGGACCCCCGGGTCCCACGGGCCCCCCCAGACCCCTCCCATTGATACACCTCAGCCTAGGGCCCCATGTGGGGTCAGTCAACATTCTAATGTGGGCTTCTAGAAGGGTGGGCCAAGTGGGGGGGACAATTAGACTAATTTGTCAAGGTTGGCCACCAACCTTCCACCTACCCCCACCCCTAGTCAAGGGGGCGCCCCCCTCTCACCATCAAGGTTTTAATTTTTGAAAAATGTGAGTAGAACTAATTAGTTCTACTCCATTTTTATATTCCCACAAATCCTAGGTCCAAGGGTAGTTTATGTCTTTTGCCAATTCATACATATACCTTGTATTTTCATTTGATGAGAATTAAAGGCATTTGAATTGGAAGAAAATCCCTTGAGCAAGGCTTAGGCCGCCCCTCCCTATCCCCTTGAAGCTGTGAAGGCTTCCTTCTGGTGGTGAGACTCCACCCTATCAGTTCCGGTCGCCGCCGCCGCCGCCACGAGCCGCCACCGCACCGCCATCGTCTTCATCGGAGTTCTACCCGCGCAGTACCACAGCAACTTCCAAGAAATTTGCGTCTCAGCCACGAGCTCAGATCGATCTGGGAATTTTACTGGAGGTTCCAGAGGTGTCAAGGATATCCCATAAATTTTGGTTTGTCATTCAGATCCCGTTTCATAATTTTGGATTTTCGTCCACCCTTCCATTTCAGTTCTGCCTGAGTTCTGTCCAGATTCATATCCGCCCTGTGTTTCATGTCTTAGGTCCGTCTTTTGATTTCTGTTAGTCCCATAAATTTTACTGGAGTTTCCTTCCATCCAAACCTTCATCCACAATTTTTATACATTTCTGTTTCGCCCATTTCTTATTTTCTAAAAATCATTCTCAGTCCCATCTACAGTTCTGTCCACCTGTTCCGAGATCCGACCACCCGTCACTCCAAAAATCATATCAAATCGCCACCACCTCCAAACCCCATTCCAAAAATTGTCCCAGTTTCTTGGTTTGATTCCCTACAACTTTTAAGAAGAGCTCAAAGCCTGATACCAACGGAAAGCAGGCGGTCAATGGCCATTTACAGGAAACTCATATGCTGATCTGATATTTCGGGAGCTGTGCAACAGAGGATTGAAAAATAGTTACAGCCCAGGTCCGCAGAGGTTCAGAAGATTCCACTGGCCCTAGGTTGAAGGATTTTGAATCCTCTTTCCAACGGCGCTAGTTTCATCGCATTCCGACGACGGGGCTGATCGCAGCGGCCATTTTCTCCGGAGCGCGCGCTGCTAAAACAGCAACCTCAGCTCGTGGACAGCAACTTCAAAGCTTGGAGATCGGGACCGATCGACCCCCGATCGGTGTTCCCGGCCGACCGCCATCCGTGGAGGCGCGCCACCAGGGGTCCCCATCATAGTGGGTCCCACCCCCGCAGATCCGGAGGACAGCGCCATCGTGGGCGCCGCGGGCCCGCAGAACCCGCCGTTCGGAAAGCACAAAAACGCGAAGTTCGACACCGCCGGGCGACATCAAGATGCTGCCCGTCAACCCGAGTTGCGTGATTCCCGGGCTCCACATGTGACCTTTTACCTCCCTACGTGGAGTGGGTCAAATCATTGTACTGTTGTAAAATTGTTTAACCGAGGATCCGTAATTCGGCCGGGGTTGTCTTCGCCACGCCGGGTGCGTGGAGGTAATGGTCCGAACCTCTTGGCGTTCATTTGCTTAGCTAGTATACGGTCTTTTGCCGCTGCCGAGAGTGTAGGTACTAGCCCGTGTGTCCATGTCACCGCTGTGAGAGTGTGTGTGACCCATCCCGTGACTCGATCCGAGTCCGGAAGTTGAGTCGGACTACCCTTGACCTCCGCCGGTTCCTTAACCGCGCACGGTCCGCGCTTTCCCTCGCTTGGGACGACGAGTAAGCTTCCACTTCTGTTAGCGACGTTTTGCCACTAGGAGCTCGTAGTGTCGGGCTTAGTGTCTCCCTGGTGTGTGCTGCTGGTCGCGTCTTCATCTAGAGTCCGAGGGTGGCACCTAATAGTGTCGCCTCCCATGTCCGTCCCGCATCAGTTCAGTCTTGGCTTCTTCTTACTCGATCATTCCTAACGATCTGGGTTACGGCCGTTACTTCACTCTGATGCTCCACATCTGGACCGTCACATTTTCTACAACCCACTTCAATCTAGCATTGTTCTATCATCCCTAACGGTCTGGCGCTGGCCGTTACTTCATTCTGACGCTCCCCCGTGGACCGTCACATTTCTTGCTGATCAGGTTGCAGTCTAGTCTTTGTCATCCCTGACGGCCCCACGTTAGTGCGTTAAATAACTCTGACGCGTCTTCTTTAGACCGTTACATTTTCTGCTGCTGGTTCTGTGCCATTCTCTTCTGCCTGAGGTTAGACCTGCCGGTCTTACACATTTGCCAGTCCGTTCACACATTCCATTCATATATACACTCATGTATTCCATTCACACACACATTGATACACTCATGCATTCCATTCATACATACACTCATGTATTCCATCCATACACACATTGATACACTCATGCATTCCATACATTCATTCACATTTATTCCCTCCATCTTCACATCCATTCACATCCACATTAATCCATTCATCCACATAACAAAACGAAACATAAAAAAGAATCTGCATTCATCTCCATTTACATAAGTCATGTACAAGTAAGAAGAAAGAACAAAATACAAGCTCATTCGGCCGATTTGTCTCCCGGGCTACCATTGTTATCACCACCATCCTCGAGTCTCCTCGCTGGTGGCGCTATGAAGGCACTCTCCTCCTGCTATCCCCTCTCTGCCCTCTCGTTCCTCTGCTGGCCGGAGGAGCTGGCAAGGAAATCTGCTACTGATCCACTCGGGGCAACGCTCCTCCGTGCCCCACTTTGAGAGGTGCTCCGCTCCGGTCCTCGGCCAATCATCCTCACCGTCCGCTCCATCATCCGCAGTTCGATCTTCAACTAGAAGATCTGACGCCGTGTCTCCCGAGCCTCGGTCTGGTAGCGCTCCAAGTCCGCTGTCTCGGTCCAGAGTCTCTCCACCTCGGCTTGTGCCTGAGCCAGCTCTGCCCGGAGTCGCTCTGCCTCCGATCATCCTCGCTCTGCCTCCGATCGAGCGCGCTCCGCTTCGGCCACTGCTGCGGTCAGCTCTCTCGCCTGCAGTTTGCATTTTGCATTTTCAGTGTATTAAGCATTTAGTGCATGAGCATTTTAGGTCAAAGCATTAAGCTTCTTACCCGCTCCGCGAGGGTGGCCTCCGCCTCCTCGGCCCGAGCTACCGCTCGAGCGAACTCGGCATCCCGCTCAGCTCTGCCCCCGGCAGGCTGTGATGAAGATGACAAGGCATCCGGTCCGACTCTTTGGGCTTCCTCGGCCCGCTACATTTAGAAGTTAAAGATAGTCAGTCACATTCACATAATTTGCATTATAAGCATAAATCATATTAAGTCTCAAGTTTTAGAATCTTACCAGAAGCTCCAGGGTGGTCCGGTACTCGTCCCGCTGCTGGATGGTGGCATGGAGTAGCCCCTCGAGCTCGGCTATCGGTCCCTTAGGGTCTAGCTGCATTTAGAAAGCATGAGTTAGTGCATATAGAAATGTTGCATTTAGAATAGGATAAAGTTTAGGGTTTAGAATTACATATCGGTCGTCGGGCACCTCGGTACACCTGGTCCCCGTACCGCCGGGCGAAGGCCTTCAAATACGCCTCATCGCTCTCGGCCCGCTCCTTTACTACCCGACCTCTCTTGTTCCAATCATGGACATATTTCGCCTTGCGGGCGCACCAATCCACGTCGCCGCTAATCCCTTTTGATGACTTGCCCGGGCGCTCGTCACTTCGGCACGGGAATGTCACCTCAGGCCGATGTAATCCTCTAGTCCACATGATCAGGCGGTAGTGGAGTGGCTCGATGACGTTGATGCAATGCAACCACACGTCCCGCCCACGGTATGAAAGGGATGTCTGGACCCATGGCTGTCCCTCGGTACCCTCATCCTGGTACGGGGTCCATCTTACCTGAAAATCATGATAGTTCATTTGTCAGTATATAGAAACATTCATAAACATATAGAAGCATTTTGAGTTCTGGGCTTACCGCCGTATGCGGGAAGGAGTCCAGGTCGTCCTGGATTGCCCGGGTCAATCTGGTGATCGACCCTGAGTCCCTGGCAACCGCCCATCACCTCGCGATCGGGATCCGCCCGGGATGTAGCTACGTGCCTCGCCCAATCCTAGGGAGGTACACGAAGCTCCAGATCTGCATTTAGAAGGGTCAGTCAGTTGCATTGCATAATCATTTGCATAATCATATAAGAAGCATTTAAGTCAAGTATACCTGTAAGAAAGGCGAGAAGCCGCCCAGCATCGTCTGCCGATCCGTCGTTCTGAGCAACTCAAACAAGAAGGCCAGGACCGCTGCTCCCCATGCATACTTTCCTACTCTACCCAAGTCCTCGAGCAATGGTAGTAGTCTGCAGCTAATCACATCCTCTCGAGTCGCGAATAGCAGCTTCCCGAATAGCAGCATGAGGAACCGCCTCAGTACGCGATCTCCCTCCGGTCCCGCTTCCGCCATCACATGTGGGCGCACCTGCTCTATCACTCGCCCGAGATGCTCCTCGGGTAGCTCTCCCACTGCTATCGCTGCTCCTCTCAGTCCCAAACTCTCTTGCAGTCTCGATCTCGAAAGCTGGGAGGAAGTATGGCCCGGTCTGATCAAATCCAAGCCCAGCAGCTCCTGGGCGAACTCTCTATAGTTCCCGTAAGTGCACCCGGTCACCGCCGCTCCGTGGACTCTCAGTCCCGTAATCCTCGCTATGTCTTCCAGCGTGGGAATCATGTGGCCCCACGGGAAGATGAATGCTCTGCTGATCGGGTCCCACCGCTCGTGCAGTGCGTATAGCAGCGGAGTGTCCATTCCGATCGCCTCGATGCTCAGCACCTCGGCAAATCCCATAGCTGCGAGTCGCTCTCTCTGGTAATCGGGCAGTGCCTGGAAGACCGCCCGGATCTGGAGCCATGAGATTCGTGTTCATCTTTTTCCCTGCATACATTTAGATCATGAGTTAGTCAATTGCATCATAGAATCATCGCATAACATTCATATAATGAAAAAAATAAAAAAATTGAATAACTAAAAACCAAAAAAAAATAGTTATGATCTCTGGTGATTGTGACGGCCCTGGGGTGGGGCGTCACACGGCTCTAACGCACCAGGGGTGGTGCGTTAGGCTCGTGACGGTCGCTGGTAGGACCGTCACACTCTGCTAAAAGGCGTTCTCCCCTTTTGTTTCCCTTGGCTTCTCACTTTGGCCAAATGGCCTACATGTGTTCCTAATGGGTTCATAGACCCATTTTCTACCCCCCATTCGTCCATGCATGCACTTAAAAAAACTCATAAAAATTAAAAATTGAAAATTAGGGTGAGTGGTCTTACCTCTCGGTCTTGGCCTCTTTTCCTCTTTTTCTCTTGTGCTTTGGGTTCTCCTTCATCTAGGGGAGCTTCCCCTTGATCCTCCTCAGCCGATGGAGCCTCTTCTTCCACCGTTGGCTCCCTCGCCGTCGTTTCTTCTTCCACGGGCGGTGGGATCACCTCTCGTTCTATCCGATGGTGGAGGCGGCGGATGGCCTTCCTCTTCATCCCCTTTTCCCTTCTCTTCGGTGGCTGTGGGGCCTCGTCGCCGGCCATCCTCGTCGGTGGTCGTCGGTGGTCGCTTCGGTGGTCTTGGGTTTCTTTTGGGGGTGTTTAGGGCTTGAATGAATGCTTGAATGAGGCTTGTGACCGTTCGGTTTATTTTTTTTTAGACACTCAGGAAATGTGACGGTCTATCGCCAGACCGTTACAGTCTCTGACGCGTCTATCCTAGACCGTTAGGTCCATTTGAATTGTGCATTGAAGAATGTGAATCGCCAAAGCTCTAACGGCCCAGGTTTGAACCGTCAGAGTGGTATGACGCACCCAGTTTAGACCGTCACCGTTTGCAGATTTCTTGATGAATAAAATGGTCTATTTGATGCTTGAATGGTTACATTTTCTTCCATGATGCATATTATTAATGCTTTTCATGTGTACAAATGGTTATGCCTTGTTTCATGCTCATATTAATTGTCATTGGCTAACCTTTTGTTCATGGATGAAGTTATGAACATCACGCTTTGCCGTTCGCCGGACAGGTAAGTCAGGTACAGTATCCCGAATCCCTTGCCCTTTAATGCATTACTATATGATATCTACGATATATTATCTCGAGAACCGGCTGGTCATTCATGTGCTCCAGGATCTGATGTTCCCCTTAAACAAAAATGATGATGATCCAAGTTCACATGTTTAATCATTGGATAGGCCGTTAGGTTGAAAAAATTTGGGGACGATGGTTCTGTCTTGCACGCCGTGGTTGCAGATGGTGTCCTGACCCTGGTTTCTCCGGTCTAGCAATACTATTCTCGAGTATCTTGTTATTTTATTGTTTCTTTGCATTCGTTTTAATGATTTCTTTATTTTAGCCCAGCATGCATCATACGCATTCTTTGAGCATTCATGAACTCTTCATCTGCCAAGGTGTCTCAATGATGGTGAATAGCTGTGTTCTTGATCTCGAATAAGGAGAGCCATTCCACTCTGAATTATAAGGTTTCCTTCAATCTGTTCGCTTGATTTGGTCAGCTGAAGATTCCTGTCTAGAGTTTAGTCAATCGTCTCTTTCCTTTTCGTTGCCTCCGGCGGCTAGCCGTGTTTTCCTTTCCTTAGTTGTTAGTTCCTCCAGACATGCGTCATTTGGTTGGCTATTTCCTTGTGATTAGTTAGAGGTTTTCCAAAAAATTCCTGTCGCTTGTTGCTTTAGAACGAGCGTCGTTTGCCTTAACGCCTGCTTTTCAGTCCGCTCTGCTTCACTTCCGCTTCATCTCCATGTTCCATTTTGCTTTCGCTTCACCTCCGCTCGCTCCCCTGCAAAGACGACGTTAAGGAGGGGCATCTGTTGACACCCATTTTATGACCAATAAGTTGGGTCATCTCCTTGTTCATTCTATATGATGCTCTGAGTTGTTCACCTTTATCAAGCCTTCTTGGTCAGGTGGAGGTCCATTTCTTGGGTTTTGATCCCTTGATTGATTCGTTGGTTGGGTCTGATTCCTTGAATCCTTGCATCGGACGAAGCTTAGCAAGCATTCATCTCATTTGAAACCTTATTGTCTCTAACAGTCTGTACCAGGCACGTTATATCACTCTGACGCATCAGTCTATGGCCGTTACATCTTGCAGAGTCCTTAGCTTCAAGGCCTCTTTCCAATGCTTATCCCTTTGATTATCCGTTGACTCTGACGGTCTGTCGTGCAACCGTTATAGCTGTCTAACGCGTCTTCCCTCGACCGTTACATCCTTCAAGAGTCCAACGTTTGAAAGCTTCCACCGTTGATCTTATTTTCTTAAGGGATAGGGCTGATTGTGACGGTCTCCTCCTGGAGCGTTACATTCCTGTGGCGGTCTGTCGTGCAGCCGTTACATCCAGCAGAGAGTCCTGGGCAGGTCTGGCTTCTTCTCTGCTACTCCGTGGTCGAATTGAGAGTTTGATCTTGTGATTTCTCATCCAAATCTGATCCTCATAACCTTCTGTTTGTTTCTATGGACTCTTGGGAGTCTTATCTTCAAGAGTTTGCTAAGAATCATCCTACTTTCTTGCTGGATTATCCTCTGCTCGACCGGAGAGTTTGAGGGTCTATAAATAGAACCCTTGACTTCATGGCTTGAAGGGGAGAAATCTGGAGTTTACGTCGAAGTGTTGCCGCATTCTGGAGTCACATCCAACCAAGGAGAGTTGTCTTTCTGATGAGGGCATCCCTTGCCTCTCCACATTTTCTCCGGACTCGGATTGTTCGTCGGCAAGCGCCATTATGTTAGTCATGTATTTTTGAGTCTAGTCATGTAATCTTCACATTTTCTTTGAGTCAATATCATGTAATTTTCCCTTTATTTGAGTCATGTACCTAGGTTGTTGAGTCATTTTCCTAAGTATTGAGTCATTATGTTGGTTTGATAGGTTATTGGGCCCATCTCATTGGGCTAGGCCCATGGATGCCCCCCCTTCCCTTCGGTTATTAGTCATTGTGTCTTTTGTTAGGGTCCTTTGTGAAAAAGTCATGTGCCTATGAATAGGCCACCCCACTCCTCATATGTAATAACTTTTGAAGAATCATTTGAATAGAAAAAATTCTCTAGTCTTACTCCTCTCTACCAAATCTCTCTTCCCTCTCTCACCCATTATCTCTCTCTCTCTCTCTTTATCTCTCTCTCTCTCTCCCTCCACCCAATTTTCGGAATTTTCTCTCTCCTCCCAATTCACCCCTCATTAAGACCTCTCCCCTTCCCCATACACCCATTTAACTCCCCCCCAACCCAAGGTGGCATCCTCCAATCCACACCCCACCTCCCAACCCCCAACTACCCAACACCACTTCCTAAGCACCCCTTCCTCTCCCCAAGGTTGAAGGGGCTCTTCCCTAAGCCCAAATTCGAATTTCCCTCTCCCTAGGGCAGTGCCCTTCCATCTTCCCACCTCCCAAACCACCCAAAGTCGCAGCCCCCCTTCCCCATACCAGCCAAGTTCACCCTCCACCTCTTACTCTCTTGGCCATCCCCTTCCCCACCCCCTCATCTTCTTCTCATTCAGCCTCTGTTTCAGACAGCAGAGTTGCAGCAACTTGCAGAGGCAGCCACGACCGTCTCTCAAAGATTCAGGTGGCAAGGCCTACATTTCTGGAATCGTCATCGAGATAGCTTTCCAACGGTGGTGGTCTCGCCGGCTTCCAAGGTCGGAGCTATCCGCAGGAGCTGATCTCCCACGACTGCGCAGAAGACCCCAGGCAGAGAACCAGAGCGAGATTGGAAGCCCGACCATGACGAACCTTTTGGGATTCAGATCAAGTGTTCTTCAGCAAAGTTCTTCCCTTTCAAGTCCTCTTTCATCCTAAAGAAGCAGAGCTGCATTTGGACATCGGCATCTCAAGTTACAAATTTTCTACTCCAAGTGTGTCAGGTCAGTTTACAGGAGCCAGAACCGACACCCCTCTACTCATCTGATCGTCCCGGTCTTCTCTGACATCTGCCGACATCGCCGTTGATGCCGACAGAAAGAAGACTCGGCTACGGTTCCAACGGTTCAGGTCTCGCCTCAATCAGAGCTCGTTAGAGATCGTCGTACCCTCTGCAACCAGCCACATTGATCTGCACCAGACAGAGGCAGAATCAATCAGTCCGGTCCCAGACTCTGCCACGGCCAGCTCGTGAAGGCTCTGAGCGCCATTTTTGGAGGGAAGAAACTAATTCAAGCTAGCTGCCACCTCCAAGAAGAAGGGACTCAATCAGCCACCGGAACCCTCTGCTCCAATTTTCTTCATCGGAGACGGCAGACTGCCCCCTGTGGTCCCAGGTTAGACCAGTCCTCACTCCTCCGGTTACCCCTCTCTCCACCGACATCGGATCGCATCCCCGTCAACTCCGGCTTGAAGCTACCCCGACCACGATCGCATCACCGCTAGTTTCATTCCAATCGGAGTCCGGGAGAGCCCACAGTGACTTCTGCAACCTGCTGCATCAGTTCGGTACCCGCCAGAGACCAGACGCTGCTGTCCTGTTCCAGTCGCCGGCGCGGTCAGCCCCGAGTATCAAAGCTTCCCCAAAAATTCAAGCTTCATCCTCTGTCAGTTGGGAAACTTTTGGCGCTGGTCTCGTCAAGATCCGAGTTCCGTGGAACTCGTGGCAGCACCGTCTCCGACTGTCTGTCCAGTGAACCTGAAGCAGGGCAGAACCGATGGAGCTCGGGAGGTCAAGTTTCATTGCGTAATCCCCAACCCGCTTGGCCAGCTGAAGGCCCCTCCCTGCGTGGAGGTAGTTTTGGATGTAATTAACTTAATCCCCACCTCAAGATCATCCCTCCTGCGAGAGGCGTAGTGTTGTACTCTTTACACTTTCAGGTTGAAGCGACACCGACGTGGCGTGCGGGTACATACCCTCGCCTCCCCGCTCGCCCCCGTCTCCGGCCGGAGTCGGCGTCTTCACGCCGGCTAGGTGAGCTCCTGAACATCCATCATTGCTGTATTGGACTTGCTTAGCTTAGTATTGCTATAGTTACTCCGTCGGCGGTAAGAGAGTGTCCGATTTTACATTGCCACCAAATTGAGTGACCACCGCGGGCGAGTTGAGAGTGAATCCACTTAACCCACACCCTTGGTGTGTTGGCCGCCCATGATTTGAGCATCCTAGGCCCATTTTGGGTTCTCCCCAAGCTTGCCAACCCTTGGAGCCTTATGGTCCCACCTCGGACCCTCTCCAACTTCGCCTAGTTGCCTTCGGGCCCTAGTGTGTGCCATACGGGTGAGCTCACTAGTGTGAGTCCGCTGCTCAAACTTGAATGCTTGCAAAATAGGTCCAAGGTCGATTTTACATCAAGTGGTATCAGAGTCAGGTTCACAACTTGTCTCTATCAAGTTGGTCCTAGGGCATGTCTATGCATTTAGAGTCTTCAAGTGCATCACTCTTGTCCCCTAGTATGGCCACCTCATATCAACCTTACCAATCGGCCCACTCCATAAGTCCAAGCCACCAAGAGATGCCTATCACTAACACCCATAACTTCCCTGGCCATGTCAACTACTTCATGAAAGCCTTGACCTATGCCAATGAGCGGCTTGATAACATATCGGACCGACTCAACTAACTTGGAGAAAATAGGCCCGCCCCAAGGACAGACGATAGAATGGTCCCTTTCCCACTTCCCACCTTTGATGGAACCTCTCCTAGAGAATATTTAGATTGGGAAGCTACAATGGACTAATACTTCACTTGGTATCATATATCCGAGGATGAAAAGGCATAGGTTGCCAAAATGCAACTTACCAAACGGGCGGAAACTTATTGGATGCAAATTATCGGGCTAAAGATACTTAGAAGGGAAACTCCCATCACCACTTGGAAGGACATGAAGGAGCAACTTAGAGCAAAATATATGTCCCCTTCCTACCCGGGTTACCAAAACTCGAGGAGCACTCTCACTCCTCCAAACACACCCGTCCAAACCCTTACCACTAGAACCCAAGTCTCCAAGGCCTCCACCTCCCCACCTAATCCCATGAGGGCCCCCACACCCCAACCAAAACCCCCTTCACTAACCTACACTAGTCAAGCCTCTTTAGCCCCCACTTCCACCCCAAATGATCCCAAGGGCAAGAGACCCCTAACCGACCCAATTCCCTCCATGGTGACCACCACTCATCCAACCCTCACCATTAAAAAACCCCTCCACCAAGGCCCATAATGGCCACCATCCCCAAACCCAAAACCCCTCACCCAACTCACCTCCCGCTTCCTACACCAATCTTTCCCCAACCTAGGCCTCCTCTACTTCCCCTTCCGATCCAAGTCCACCCTTGCCCACCACCCCAAGTGCACCATGCTCCAGCTATCACCAATTCTCCCGCATTAGACCTACCCAACCCATTAACACTAGGAATTGAAACCTCCACAACCCTCCACATGGGAGTAGATGCTAGTCCGGAACCCATTCCCACCCATAAGGAAGCCCAAGATCACACCAATGGTAAGGAAAAGCCTCAACCCTTTACCACTTCAAATAGCCCGGATCCTCAAGAGTCACCCACCTTCACCATGAATGAGCATATACTCCAATGGCTCAAGCAACGACCCACCCTTCCTAGCTCACCCCCACCTCTCTCACCTTTGGGATATCCATCCCAAATTGTTCCCCTCCACTCCTATCACACCACAATCCAATCCTACTATGAGGTAGAAGATTGGGATGATCTCCTCAAAGGTCTAAAGTGGCAATCAGACTTGACTTCTTTATTGGCCCTAGGAGCGGACCAACCCAAGAGCCTTAACCTCATCCATCCATGCATTGGGTCTATCTCCTCGGTTTGCACTATTGGTTGCTACACTAGTGACATCCTTTTCCTTCTCCCCATAGTGGAAGAGCACATCCTGGTCCACTCCCCTACCATTGTGATTCCTAAAACCTTGACCAACCAGCCCACCCCATACACCGGCCCAACCATTCCACTAGAAGAAGACGACTCATCACCTTTTGAGGACCTTGAGGACATGGAGCCCCTTGGTAACCCACTTTATGATCCCTATGATCCATTCCAATGGGAGTCAAGGAACCCAAGTAACCCAACCACCTTAACTACCACCTACCTTTCCCTACCCCAACCCACCATGTTTGATCCAATCCACCCCATCCCAGACCCGGGTTACACCATGGGAACCATGACTTTGGGTGGTATACACCTAGGGATCGAGGAAGTGCCCCATCTCATGATATCCACCTTTCTAGACCCCTTCGACCCATTCCAATGGAAGTTCGAAGACCCACACATAGGAGACATATTTGTCACAAGAGTGCATAAGTCTTGGCATACCACACCACTTGGCATGATTCATAAGTCGGGTACATTCATTTACATCACCCACATGTCAAGTAGGAAGCATAAGTGGACCGTATTTGGATGTATTGGCCCACCCTCATTCATCATGAGTCTTAAGTATGAGAGGAGCATACATGGATGTCCGGGTCCCCCGACATTTGTCATACCCATGCATGAAAGGTTCATCTATGGATGTCCCGGCCCCCCTGAGTCTGTCACAATCTTCATAGCATCAAAGCATGATCAATCTACATGTGGCTGCCCCGGACCACCTTTGCATACCAAACATTGCCCACTCACATCGCATCATCAAGCATGGCATATGCATCCAAGCACATATCAAGCAACAAGCGGTGATATTCACAACAAGCGAGCAAAAACTCATGAGCGCCACTTGGAATTCCAAGTTGGTAACTTGACGATGATGACTTTGGAGTGGCTCTACCCCAGGGTCACCTCCAAATTGAGGGCACGAGGACTTGGACCTTGCCAAGTTCTGAGTGGCTTTGGCAACCCGGCTTATGGGTTGAACTTTCAAAAAGGGTTTTGGGATTCTCCCCATTTCTCATGTGGCGGATCTAGCACCTTATAAGGGCACCGCGGTGGATCCTAGTGAGTGCCTCCAGCTTACACCTACCCTTGTGAGAGACACCCTCGGAGTGCCACCACAAATAGCCTGAGAGCCCGACGTGAGCACACAGCGGCAATACTAGGCAAGCAAGATCTCATCGCCAGTATGAGGGTATGACCGAGTCACTTTGTCGAGCTGAAGCGTCGTTCCCCGACTATGGTCGCGGGTTGAGTATGGAGATCGAGGATCACCCAGAGCCGCAGTTCGATGTACTACTTCCCTGGTGGACCCATACTCGATGGGGTCGAGTTTTCCCCACCCCGGGGGTATGATGAGGGCATCCCTTGCCTCTCCACATTTTCTCCGGACTCGGATTGTTCGTCGGCAAGCGCCATTATGTTAGTCATGTATTTTTGAGTCTAGTCATGTAATCTTCATATTTTCTTTGAGTCAATATCATGTAATTTTCCCTTTATTTGAGTCATGTACCTAGGTTGTTGAGTCATTTTCCTAAGTATTGAGTCATTATGTTGGTTTGATAGGTTATTGGGCCCATCTCATTGGGCTAGGCCCATGGATGCCCCCCCTTCCCTTCGGTTATTAGTCATTGTGTCTTTTGTTAGGGTCCTTTGTGAAAAAGTCATGTGCCTATAAATAGGCCACCCCACTCCTCATATGTAACAACTTTTGAAGAATCATTTGAATAGAAAAAATTCTCTAGTCTTACTCCTCTCTACCAAATCTCTCTTCCCTCTCTCACCCATTATCTCTCTCTCTCTCTTTATCTCTCTCTCTCTCTCCCTCCACCCAATTTTCGGAATTTTCTCTCTCCTCTCCATTCACCCCTCATTAAGACCTCTCCCCTTCCCCATACACCCATTTAACTCCCCCCCAACCCAAGGTGGCATCCTCCAATCCACACCCCACCTCCCAACCCCCAACTACCCAACACCACTTCCTAAGCACCCCTTCCTCTCCCCAAGGTTGAAGGGGCTCTTCCCTAAGCCCAAATTCGAATTTCCCTCTCCCTAGGGCAGTGCCCTTCCATCTCTCCACCTCCCAAACCACGCAAAGTCGCAGCCCCCCTTCCTCATACCAGCCAAGTTCACCCTCCACCTCTTACTCTCTTGGCCATCCCCTTCCCCACCCCCTCATCTTCTTCTCATTCAGCCTATGTTTCAGACAGCAGAGTTGCAGCAACTTGCAGAGGCAGCCACGACCGTCTCTCAAAGATCAGGTGGCAAGGCCTACATTTCTGGAATCGTCATCGAGATAGATTTCTAACGGTGGTGGTCTCGCCGGCTTCCGAGGTCGGAGCTATCCGCAGGAGCTGATCTCCCACGACTGCGCAGAAGACCCCAGGCAGAGAACCAGAGCGAGATTGGAAGCCCGACCACGATGAACTTTTTGGGATTCAGATCAAGTGTTCTTCATCAAAGTTCTTCCCTCTCAAGTCCTCTTTCATCCTAAAGAAGCAGAGCTGCATTTGGACATCGGCATCTCAAGTTACAAATTTTCTACTCCAAGTGTGTCAGGTCAGTTTACAGGAGCCAGAACTGACACCCCTCTACTCATCTGATCGTCCTGGTCTTCTCCGCCATCTGCCGACATCGCCGTTGATGCCAACAGAAAGAAGACTCGGCTATGGTTCCAACGGTTCAGGTCTCGCCTCAATCAGAGCTCGTTAGAGATCGTGGCACCCTCTGCAACCAGCCACATTGATCTGCACCAGACAGAGGCAGAATCAATCAGTCCGGTCCCAGACTCTGCCACGGCCAGCTCGTGAAGGCTCTGAACGCCATTTTTGGAGGGAAGAAACTACTTCAAGCTAGCTGCCACCTCCAAGAAGAAGGGACTCAATCGGCCACCGGAACCCTCTGCTCCAATTTTCTTCGTCGGAGACGGCAGACTGCCCCCTGTGGTCCCAGGTTAGACCAGTCCTTACTCCTCCGGTTACCCCTCTCTCCACCGACATCGGATCGCATCCCCGTCAACTCCGGCTCGAAGCTACCCCGAGCACGATCGCATCACCGCTAGTTTCATTCCAATCGGAGTCCGGGAGAGCCCACAGTGACTTCTGCAACCTGCTGCATCAGTTTGGTACCTGCCAGAGACCAGACGCTGCTGTCCTGTTCCAGTCGCCGGCGCGGTCAGCCCCGAGTATCAAAGCTTCCCCAAAAATTCAAGCTTCATCCTCTGTCAGTTGGGAAACTTTTGGCGCTGGTCTCGTCAAGATCCGAGTTCCGTGGAACCCGTGGCAGCACCGTCTCCGACTGTCTATCCAGTGAACCTGAAGCAGGGCAGAACCGGTGGAGCTCGGGAGGTCAAGTTTCATTGCGTAATCCCCAACCCGCTTGGCCGGCTGAAGGCCCCTCCCTGCGTGGAGGTAGTTTTGGATGTAATTAACTTAATCCCCACCCCAAGATCATCCCTCCTGCGAGAGGCGTAGTGTTGTACTCTTTACACTTTCAGGTTGAAGCGACACCGACGCGGCGTGCGGGTACATACCCTCGCCTCCCCGCTCGCCCCCGTCTCCGGCCGGAGTCGGCGTCTTCACGCCGGCTAGGTGAGATCCTGAACATCCATCATTGCTGTATTAGACTTGCTTAGCTTAGTATTGCTATAGTTACTCTGTCGGCGGTAAGAGAGTGTCCGATTTTACATTGCCACCAAATTGAGTGACCACCGCGGGCGAGTTGAGAGTGAATCCACTTAACCCACACCCTTGGTGTGTTGGCCGCCCATGATTTGAGCATCCTAGGCCCATTTTGGGTTCTCCCCAAGCTTGCCAACCCTTGGAGCCTTATGGTCTCACCTCGGACCCTCTCCAACTTCGCCTAGTTGCCTTCGGGCCCTAGTGTGTGCCATACGGGTGAGCTCACTAGTGTGAGTCTGCTGCTCAAACTTGAATGCTTGCAAAATAGGTCCAAGGTCAGTTTTACATCACTTTCACGTCCATCTGCTTCACGGTCAAGGGAGTATTTGTTTCATTGCGTGTTTAAGTCCCATCATTGGCATATTTGTGTTCTTCCCTCTCTTTGCATCATAGCATTGTCCCACTCCTTATTTCACGTTCTTCCACTTGTTTCAATCATTTAAACATCCTTCCTATATTTTTAAATGCCCAGAGGGGTTAAAAAACCAAACTCCCCGGTATTCCCCTTTCCTTTTGAATGATATTAAGTTCATTCGTTATTGATACTACGCTTGATTGAAGGGCTAATTTGTGGTTGTTTTGTTGGGTTCCACGTTCTTTGGCAGGTTTACAGAGTTCATTAGACAAGGCCCAAGCTTTCTGGCCGGCTAGAAAGTTTGGAGTTTGAAGGATTCACAAGCTTGTTCTGCAGACACTCTGACGGTCTTCATCAGACATGTCAGGTTACTCTAGCGGTCTGTCAGGCGACCATCACACTCCTGTGACGCATAGGCATTGGACCGTTAAATTCAACAGAGCTGCAGATTTCTATTGATTTCTCTCTCCCGTGAGCGAGTGCATCATCCTCCTATTATAAACTATTAATCAGGTCTTTGGCTTGTTGTTTTTACCTTAGTGGCGATCACGTTCTTTTCTTAGTATTGGGCATTAGCTTTCTCTCTCCCACAGCTTATTTTCTTTTGCTTGTTCCACCCACGCGGTGTGCTTTTATTTAACTCTTTGCTCCACGCTCCGGCATGTATTTTTCCTTTCCTTTCTTAGTTTAGTTTTTATTTGCTCTTTATATTCATATTCATCATATTCATCTATTCTTCTTTGCAAACAACGACGACAAAAACAATCAAGAAATAAATCAACAGTCATTCTTGATTCCTCATATTCAAATTGAAGCATTCATTCATTAATTTTCATTATTTGAACTTGCTATATTCTTGGCCATACTTTATTATTCATGCGTGGAAAAAAACTTGATTTATACTTGAAGATGCGATCGAGCACTGATTGTGTTCAAGAGCTCTATGCTAGTCCCCTCGGCTGATTGTCGGAAACATACTATTTTATAAACCATGGGATATGATGCTACTGACGTCGCATTACGCTGGGAGTACTTTCTTTATAAATAAGTGAATTATCCACGGCTCATGAAGTGAAAATCCACAACACGATGCAGCATGATTAACTCTTATACATGACTTTCTTGCTTAATATTCTACAGAAATTCACGAAGCACTTGCTCATAAGCAAAAGATGCTGGAGTATTGATTATGTGGCTTGCTAGTACATTCTCGATACATTCTTGTTCATGAAAGGCCAATATCACGTTCTTGTTACATTCTTTCTAGTTCATTCTATCTTACATAATCGTCTTGTTACTTTGGTTTAATCGAGTGATTGATCGCATTCGCATGATTTTACCTTATTTCTCTAGAGCTAAAAATGTTAATTACTTTAATAGTGCCTTCATGTTGATGCAAAGATACCTACTAGACAAGTGTGCTCATTACCTATTTCTAATCTTTTTCAGGAAATGATAGTGAATCGGGTTCGGATTCAGAATGTTCAAGTAGCAGATCCGAGAGTGAATAAAGAATGAGCGAAGACTTAGAAAGTCTACATTGTTAGATCGAGTCTATGTAACTTCTTATTTCTTGAGTCTAGTAGAATGATGAAAAAAGTGGTTGTATTTGAATATTGATCATTTATGAAATAAAGTTGGAGTTTGATTAAATACTGTGCAATTGCATTTATGTGTGTGATTATCTCGCGCTCTGATCGTTCTTGCTCGCAAGAGGCTTACCATGCCGGATGTTCGCGCTCCCCGAGTTAGTCTTCCGCTGTAATAAAGGCTCGGGGCGTGACAGTTAAGTTGGTATCAGAGCCTAAGTCTCAGGACTTAGGGAAAAGAATCGTGTCATAGGATAAGTCCAAGGTTTAAGGACCCCTACCTATGAACTAAGGAAGAAATTTCATACCCATGTGAGAATTAGGTAGAGCCCGGGATAAGATAATTAATTAGCTTTAAGGTTGATTTTCATGAGAAATAACAAGTTGTTATTTTTCTCTCTCAGGTACCTTATTTTACAAATGGCTCATCGCGTAGATTGGGATGGTATGCAACAAACAGTTGCCGGCCTTACTCAGGCATTGCAAACTATAGCACAAGGTGGTGCAGGGGCAAGGGCTGGTGACCTACATCACAATTTCCGGAGTTTGAATCCTCCGCGATTCTATGGATCTTCTAATCCCGATGAGCTAGAGAATTGGATAGACGAGATGAATCGCATATTTGATGTTATCCAATGCACCGATCCAGAGAAGGTGCGACTTGCAACCTTTCAACTTAACAAAGATGCCCGCACATGGTGGAAATCGGTTCCGGCACCTCCGGCCGATGCACCTCATACATGGGACGGTTTTCTTACCTTATTCCATGCCAAGTACTTTTCTGAGCACGTAAAAGAGAGAAAAGCTATGGAGTTCGCCAGTCTTCGGCAAGAAATGATGACGGTTGTCGAATATGAACTACAATTCTCAAGGCTAGCACCTTACGCACCGCATCTTATCAGCACCAATTTATTGAAGGTAAATCGGTTTATGGACGGGTTACGACTCGGCTTCATTCAGCAGCTCGGGACCCAAAACATCCGTACTTATGCGGAGATGGTCCAGCGGGCATATTTGTGTGAAAGGACCTTAGAAAAGGTCGAGAAGTTAAAGGGGAAAGGAGAAGAGTCAAGCCGACGTTCTGATCGGCGTCATAAGAAGGAGAAATTTAGTATCACGGAACCCTACCAAAGCCGTGATAGTAAGAAAAGATCTAGGAATGGGAACGGTGGGAGTTCCCATAAGCAAAAGAAAGTCAAGGAGGAGAAGGAGCAGGTCGCCACGGCTTGCACATTTTGTGAAAAATTCGGCCATTCAGCTGAAGAGTGTTGTAAGCGCCTTGGCGCTTGTTTACGTTGTGGGATCAGGGAGCATCGCATGTCGGATTGCCCCCTTATGAAGGACCAGTCATCTGGTGGAGGACGCAGGAGGCAGGCTCGCCTCAATGCCGTTCTAGAAGAAGAGGAAGTGCCCAGGGATGATGGGCTTATGGAAGGTACTCTTCAAATTTGTTCTCATCCTGCATTTGTGCTATTTGATACTAGTGCCTCTCATTCTGTTATTTCCACTACCTTTGCAAAAATATTGTCAATTGCATCAGTCCCCTTACCTTCAGATCTCGCTATTTCCACACCCTTAGGTTTTGGAACAAAGCTTACCGACTATTATCCTAATAGCGAAGTGATAGTAGAAGATCACAATCTCCCCGCAAAATTAGTATGCCTTGACATGAAAGGTTATGATGTCATTCTAGGGGTAGATTGGCTTGTAGACCATGATGCTTATATCGATTTCTGAAATAGGATAATATCCTTTCGAAAGCCCAATCTTCCGAGATTCTCTTTTCTTGGCATCAAATACAAGAAACACCCCACTATTATATCCTCACTTCACGCTTGCAAACTTATCTCGCAAAGATGTGAAGCTTTTCTTACTTCTGTCATTATTGCAGAGTCCAAAGACATTATCATAGTAGACATCCCTATTGTAAATGAGTTTCCCCATGTGTTTCCGTCCGAATTACCCAGTTTACTGCCCGAGAGGGAAGTAAACTTCACAATCGAACTCATTCCAGGAGCAGTACCTGTTTCTATAGCCCCTTACAGGATGTCCCCCATAGAACTCAAGGAATTGAAGAGGCAGTTGCAGGAACTACTAGACAAGGGTTTCATCAGACCTAGCACATCCCCTTGGGGTGCGCCGGTTTTATTTGTCAAGAAGAAAGATGGTTCTCTCAGGCTATGCATCGATTACCGGCGACTGAATCAGCTTACAATTAAAAACAAGTATCCATTGCCGCGTATTGATGAGCTCTTCGATCAGCTTTCGGGAGCAGAGTATTTCTCTAAGATTGACCTCAGATCAGGTTACCATCAGCTTAGAATTAAAGAAGAGGACATTTATAAATCGGCTTTTCGAAGTCGTTATGGCCACTATGAATTCGTGGTAATGCCATTTGGGTTAACTAATGCCCCAGCAGCATTCATGCAACTTATGAACAGTGTCTTCTAGCCATATCTGGACCAGTTTATTGTCATCTTCATTGATGATATCTTAATATATTCCAAGACAAAAGAGGAACATGAACAACATTTGAAAATAGCTTTGCAAACACTTAGAGAACACAGGATTTATGCCAAACTCAATAAGTGTGAATTCTGGCTCAAGGAAGTTTCATTCTTAGGCCACATTATTTCAAAAGAAGGTATTGATGTGGATCCTTCTAAGGTAGAAGCCGTCAAGAATTGGAGTCGGCCAACGATTATATCTGAAGTAAGAAGCTTTCTGGGTTTAGCAGGTTATTATAGGATATTCATTAAGGACTTCTCGAAAATTGCGGTTCCTTTAACTAGACTTACTAGAAAAGAAAATCATATTATCTGGTCAAAGGACTGTGAAAAGAGCTTTCAAAATCTTAAGAATCACCTTACTACAGCTCCTATTTTATCACTACCAATGGAGGGTGGTGGATTTGAAGTATATACAGATGCGGTTGGTATTGGCTTAGGATGTGTCCTCATGCAAAATGGAAAGGTAATCTGTTATTCTTCAAGATAATTGAAGCGTCACGAGAAAAATTATCCTGTACATGATTTAGAATTGCCAGCAGTTATTTTCGCCTTGAAAATTTGGCATCATTATCTTTATGGAGAAAAGTTTACGGTCTACTCAGACCATAAGAGCTTGAAATATTTATTCTCTCAAAAATAGCTTAACATGAGGCAGAGGAGGTAGTTAGAATATCTCAAGGACTTTGATTTTGCTATTCAATATCATCCTGGCAAGGCTAATGCTGTAGCAGATGCACTCAGCAGAAAACCAATGGGTATGCTATCAAGTCTTATGATTAGTGTAACCAACATTGTTCCTCAATTTGCTCAATTGAACTTAGATATTGACATAAAGGAAGAAGATTGGTTCATAGCTAATATTCGAGCACAACCTACATTAATAGAGGATCTGGTCAAGTTACAAGATGATGATCCAGTTTTACTGGAAATTAAGGCCAATATTGAACAAAGGCCGGATTTTTCTATTTCCGAAGATGGAAGATTGCTATTCAAGGGCCGAATATGTATACCAGATCATGAGGCTACAAAGAAAATGATCCTAGATGAAGCACATAAGTCCAAGTATACTATTCATCTAGGAGGTACAAAGATGTATCAAGATCTAAAATGAAGTTTCTGGTGGCCCAATATGAAGAGAGAAATAGCTGATTTCGTGTCCCGTTGTCTTACCTGCCAACAAGTAAAAGCGGAGCATTTCAGACCCGCAGGTAAATTACATCCCTTGAAAATTCCCGAATGAAAATGGGAGAGTATAGGGATGGACTTCATTATGGGTTTACCCAAGACCAGGGGTGGACACGATGGTATATGGGTAATCATAGACCGATTGACTAAATCCGCACACTTCATACCAATAAAGAGTCGATGGTCTGTGGATATTCTAGCAGCATTGTACATAAAGGAAATTGTCAAATTACATGGTGTCCCTGTCTCTATTATATCTGATAGAGATCCGCGATTCACATCACAATTCTGGAAGGGCCTACAAAATTCACTAGGGACTAGATTGAATTTTAGCACAGCCTTTCATCCACAAACTGATGGTCAGACGGAAAGAACAAATCAAGTAGTAGAAGATATGCTCAGGGCTTGTGTTATCGATTTTGGAGGAAGTTGGCATGATCACTTGCCTCTGGTGGAATTTGCATATAACAACAGTTATCAGGCTAGCATACAAATGACACCTTTTGATGCTCTAAATGGAAAAAGTTGTCGATCACCAATATGTTGGAGTGAAATAGGGGAAAAGCAATTCTTAGGCCCTGATATTATCAGAGATTCTACAGAGAAAATAAAGCTCAATTCAAGACAGAATGAAAATGGCACAAGATAGGCAAAAGTCTTATGCCGACAATCGAAGACGTGACTTGGAGTTTCAGGTAGGAGATAATGTATATTTGAAGGTTTCTCCAGGTCGTGGTATTCAAAGATTTGACATTAAAGGAAAGCTAACTCCAAGATTCATTGGCCCATTTGAAATTCTCGAAAGGGTTGGTGAAGTGGCTTATAAATTAGCTTTACCTCCTCAACTAGCAGGAGTTCATGACGTATTTCACGTCTCCATGTTGAAGAAGTATGTATATAATCCTGACCATATTATCACTTATGACAATCTGGAGATTCAGAAGGACATGACATACGAGCAAACGCCAATAAAGATATTGGAGCGTGAAGTACGACAACTAAGAAATAAAGCTATTCCTATGGTCAAGATCCAATGGAAGAAAACATGGCCATATGAAGCAACATGGGAAACTGAAGCAGCTATGCGAAAAAGATTTCCAGAATTATTTAACTGTAAGTACACTCTCCGAAATCCATATATTTGAATTTGGGGACCAAATTCTTCTAAGTGGGGGAGGGTGTAATGCCCCAGAATTTATGTAAGTAATTCTATAATTATTTAATAATTTTCTGGAGTTATTAGGAATTTATAAAGGCCTAAATATATTAATAAATAGATTATTAGATTAATAAGTCATTATAAGGCCCAATTAGGTTAAATAATTAACCAAGTATATTTGAATAAAATTCAAAAGGTTTAAGGACCAAGCCCATTAAGTTTGGCCCACATTCTAGAAGGTTATTTAGTCTATTTACGGAATTTAAATGATAAATACTAACTTATAGATAATTATTTGGATAAAGAAATAAAAGAGTTTGATTGATGTTAAACTCTGCGTACGTTGAATGTAACGGTCTATCGTGCGACCGTCACATGCTTGTAATGCACCAGTCTCGACGCGTTACATCCTATTAGTTCCGTGAAGGAAAGAACGAGTAAAAAGATTGAAACTTTATGATCTTATCCACTAGAGATCGACTTAGGAGAGTTTATAACGTTACTAAGGACTCTTAGGGATTAGATTCTGGCAGATTAAGGACTCTAGAATCGATCTAATCTTTAAACCCTAGCTAAAACCCTATAAATATGACCTAGTTCTGAACTGAGCGACCCTTACTTTTGGGCCGTAAAGAATCAAGGTAAGGAGTCATAATTACGGGTAAGTTCTTTAGAAGCTTTTGTTTATAATACATTAGACTAATAGCTCTCCAAATTTCGTGCTAGGAGACCAAGCAACCAAGGAGATTGAAGCTTCCAAAGTTGCTGATTTATAACAGGAAGGACAAGGATCAAAGAGTAGCACCTAGCATCAAATTCAAAGTTTAAAGGTCTTAGAAGAGGTAGGTTATCTCATGAACGGTAAAAACAACATGTTAGGGATAAAAGCCCTCTAATTTTGCTTGATTACATGTACTTTAGCTCATGAATTTCATGTTTTAGTAGAGACATGCATACATACATGTTCTTAGCCCTAACTAACTTAAAAAAAGACTTTCATGTCAAATTCACAAAGAACCCATGCATAATGTTAGTTTAGCCTTCATTCTATCATGTGGGAAGTTTATATATGATTTTCAGACATGATGTGAGTTGAACCTAGGTCATTATTACTTATTATTGTCAGCAGTAGCTCTGACGGATCAAGGTAGGACCGTCACATGAGTGTAACGGCCTTACGATAGACCGTCACGCACTCTGTGGTATTTTAATTTCACGGTTGTCTCTAACGCACCAGGACAGGAGCGTTACGTACTGTAACGGCCCCTCGATAGATCGTCACAATCACTATGACGCTCTCCTCTTAGACCGTTAGACTCTGTGTTCTGTCAGCCCATGATAGGATAGTACCCAGTTAAGTTTACTTATGAATAAGCCTAGTTATCTAAGTTTTGACCTGTTATCATGAATTTAAGTTTACTTACTAATTCATATTGGAAATGTCATGATTTAGGCATCTTGATTTATTTTAAGTTATGTTAATTTCATGTGCCAAAATTCTATAGTTTTGTATTTAAAACATGATTTTTCCAATGTTGTATTGACGGAAGTTTATCATGGTTTCACGTTGTTACACATTCTCTCTATCTATAGAGTCATTTCTTTAAGTACATGGCATATATTCCGATATGTTGTCCATTAGTTCACTTTGCACTATAGAAACATATTCTTGGACATGAGGACCTCTCTATTAGATATTCCTTCGAATGGACTAGGAAATCTTGTTTCAAGGCCTCCGTAATTCTCCGCGAGCCTAGGATTCCCACTAGGACGTCGAGTTGATTGTACCATTAAAGCCCATTGATTAGATTACACCATCGATGTTTTCTGGTTGTCAGTAGTGTAACGGCTCTATATTGGACCGTCAGGCACATGTAACGGCCCAATATACGACCGTCACATTCATCTGAGTTTGAATTCTTGATTCTGGATTCAGACTACTGTAACGGCCCTATACTGGAGCGTCACATCATGTAACGGCCCAGTACACGACTGTCACACTACTTGAGTATTTCAACCCGAGGTTTGACCCAAGGGTTGATATTTAAAGGTTTCTAGATGACCCTTGATGATCTAGAACTTATCACATTGCTTAAGAGACTTAATATAATGACTGAAAGTTAAGAAATATACTGTTATGCTGCCGATTTATTTTATGAGCATAACATTGTTTAATGTCATTCTTGATTCCTCATATTCAAATTGAAGCATTCATTCATTAATTTTCATTATTTGAACTTGCTATATTCTTGGCCATACTTTATTGTTCATGTGTGGAAAAAAACTTGATTTATACTTGAAGATGCGATCGAGCACTGATTGTGTTCAAGGGCTCTATGCTAGTCCCCTCGGCTGATTGTCGAAAACATACTATTTTATAAACCATGGGGTATGATGCTACTGGCGTCGCATTGCGCTGGGAGTACTTTCTTTATAAATAAGTGAATTATCCATGGCTCGTGATGTGAAAATCCACAACACGATGCAGCATGATTAACTCTTATACATGACTTTCTTGCTTGATATTCCACAGAAATTCACGAAGCACTTGCTCATAAGCAAAAGATGCTGGAGTGTTGATTATGTGGCTTGCTAGTACATTCTCGATACATTCTTGTTCATGAAAGGCCAATATCATGTTCTTGTTACATTCTTGCTAGTTCATTCTATCTTATATAATCGTCTTGTTACTTTGGTTTAATCGAGTGATTGATCGCATTCGCATGATTTTGCCTTATTTCTCTAGAGCTAAAAATGTTAATTACTTTAATAGTGCCTTCATGTTGATGTGAAGATACCTACTGGGCAAGTGTGCTCATTACCTATTTCCAATCTTTTTCAGGAAATGATAGTGAATCGGGTTCGGATTCGGAATGTTCAAGTAGCGGATCCGAGAGTGAATAAAGAATGAGCGAAGACTTAAGAAGTCTACATTGTTAGATCGACTCTATGTAATTTCTTATTTCTTGAGTCTAGTAGAATGATGGAAAAAGTGGTTGTATTTGAATATTGATCATTTATGAAATAAAGTTGGAGTTTGATTAAATACTGTGCAATTGCATTTATGTGTGTGATTGTCTCGCGCTCTGATCGTTCTTGCTCACAAGAGGCTTACCATGCCGGCTGTTC
Source organism: Amorphophallus konjac (assembly GCA_022559845.1). Lineage (NCBI taxonomy): Eukaryota > Viridiplantae > Streptophyta > Magnoliopsida > Alismatales > Araceae > Amorphophallus > Amorphophallus konjac. The sequence continues at coordinate 242,529,568 of CM040120.1, forward strand.
GCGCTCCCCGAGTTAGTCTTCCGCTGTAATAAAGGCTCAGGGCGTGACACTCTCTTTCTTTTTTAGAGGCTTGATCTTCATCCGTTGTTCCCTGTCAAATCTGGCTTCAGCTTGGAATGGATCCTCCCTGGGAAGGGGCTCCTTCCAATACTGGCATAGAGTGACTTCATCTTGTCTCCCTGAGCTTTCATAACTGCCATAGGTTTCAGTACCATCTTCGAGGTGTTGTGTTGCTTCTTCGCCATACGGTGGGTAATCATCATAATCCGCCTCAAAGGGGTCTTCGTGGATGAAGTAGGTGGAAATAACATCTACCTCTGTCTCATAATATTCCTACAGAGTGTAGCCTAGCCCCGGATGCCGGGTGATCTTCAGTAATTATGTGTTGTTGTTGGGTGGATCCCAGAGCTTCTGGAATGATTTCTTTTAGCCGACAGGCTGTAGCAAGGGCATTTGCATTTTGGTAAACATCTGGGAGACCCGCTGGTTAGTGTAATCTAGACCCGATATTGGTACCATCCTATTGGCTGCCTCCTCCAGGATTACACAGTCTTCATCATTCCCATCGACAGGTTCTCCAGGGTAGAATATCATAGGGGGTTCGCCGAAAAGGGGAACCTCCATAGTCTTCAGTGGTTGCACTGTTTGGCATTCCAAGCTTGGAATGGGCTTGAACAGTCCAGGCGGAATCTCAACAAGCTTGAGCTTGTCCTTCACATCGTCTTCCACTTTGACAAGATAAGCAGCTCGTGGCGCAATTCTGGCAAAGTCTCCGGTCTAAGAGACATGGGCGACCTTCTGTTGCTCCATGTAACCTGGGGGTGGTGGAGGAGAGCATTCATCTACTTTTGACATTGTTTTCTTCTGGCTTACAAGAGCCTCTTTTTTCTGTGCCTCTTTGGAGATTTTCGTATAGAACGGTGCATCAAGCATGTGACACTCATACACTTCGAAAGGATGCAAATCTGTAAACACCCTCTCTTCCTTGCCATTATGGCAGTACTTGATACATTGGTGCAAGGTAGAGGGCACTATCTGGTATCTATGCAGCCATGGACGTCCCAACAAAGCCTTGTATGTGGTATTTGAGTTTATCACATAGAATTGCATGGTGGTGGTAAAATCACCCAATGTGAGGTTGAACTCTGCCACTCCGAGTGGAGTCTCGCACTTCTGATTGAAGCCAGCGATCCTCATGTCTGTCACCTTGGTGAGGTGCAAATCGAAGTAGTACTTCTGGTAGATGCGGTAGGGCAAGATGTTTATAGCAGCTCCTGGATCTATCAGAATCTGGCTTAATGGCTGACAGTTGAGATGCCCCCTCATATATAGAGGCCTGTTATGATTGGGGTTAGGAATTAACATGTCATCCTCCGTGAATGTAATAGCTGGCCCAGAGTTAACCTCTGTCAGGAGTGCTTCATACTGAGTTGGCGACTATAGAGCATCAATAATGGCTTGGTGAGCTTCTTCGCTCAAGGAGAGGATTTCCCATATAGAGAACCTTGTGGGGAGCTTCTTCATCATTTTCATAATTCGGCTGCCCACACGGACATTGGACAGTCGCATCTACTCCACCTAGTGGGGTCTTGGAGGCTCATGTGGTGCTTGCGGCATGGCTTGCCTTCTCTTGTTTCCTTCTTCTACGGGGACTGCTGGGGAGTCTCCGTTGGGGAAGTTATCTCCGGTACTGAAGGAGGACTGATGTGTGCTTCATCTTTCTCTTTGATCAGTGCGGTAGATGGTTGTCGGGGGTTTTCATCTTCAATAGTAGCATTTGGAGCCGACTGCTTGCCTTCCAGTACGGACAGGAATTCAAGGAATGACGGGGTTTCATTACCCCCTTTTGCTTTGGCATATAGGCCTGACGGGGGAGGGATTTCAATGCCCGGGACTTCTGGCTCTGGTATTTGATAGGGTTGTTCACCCCTGAAGATAATATTGTGGTTGGCTGGAGGTTAACACCCCCACCTTCTTCCAGAGCGGGTAGCATGCATGGAGGTCGAAGCCTCAGCTTGATTTGCTTCTAGTGATGGAGTGGAAGACTCTCCTTCATCTTCTTCCCCTGGCAGGGTGAACAGTGCTGATAGAGTATTACATTGCAATGTGACTATTTTCTTTTTATTTCTTGGTCTATTCTTCTTTCGGCGCCCGGATTCGGTCAGCTTGTGCCCCCAGAAGAGGTCGGCCTCAGCTTCCTTTTGCTCTTTTTCTGATTGTTCTTTGATGTCTATTCCCTCCAGCTGTTCCCAGAGGACATGATCTTTTACCAATATTGGCTTTAGCTCGGGTTGTTCATATTCATCAAGCTGGTTAATGTACTGCTGCAAGCGCCTCACCTCGGGGCTTATCCTCTCATGGGTTGGCAGCAGAGTCTGCTTCCTCCGATTGGGAGTGAATATTCGGATAACCGGTGGTGACTCTGTGATGGGAATCTACACCGGGCACTAAATTTTATTCTTATATTTGTATCCTTTTAGTTTGCATTTATATCCATGGGAAGTAGGTTTGCAATTGTAAGGCTTTATAAGCTAATTTGTCATTCCCCAAGGATGTTTAGGTTTTTGTGTAAAAGTCCCGTAGGTCCAGCGGGGGCCCCTCATCCCCTTCCCCATTGGTCCACCTAAGCCTTAGGGCCCATGTGGGGTCAGTCAAAGGTCCAAGGTGGGCTTCTAGATTGCTTGACCATTCAAGGGGACAATTGGATTAAAAAGTCCAATATTCCAACCCTTAAAGTCCAAGATGCCATCCCTATTTATATTTGTTTAATAGGTTTTGTATTTTTATTTTAATTGAGTCAAAACACAAGGGGAATTAAATGTGAACTCCCCCTTTTACCCCTCCCCAAATTTAGATCTGAGGTTAGTTTATGTCTTTTTACCTTTCTTATAAATACCTTGTATTTTGAGAATTACTTAGCATTAATGATAGAAAATTGTGAAATGCCCAAGAGAGCTAGGTGCGCCCCTCTCTCCTCTCCCCCTTGCAACAGTGATTGCTACCCATTCTAGGGTGTGAAGCCCTCATCTTGGTGTGACTCCAAGATCTCCAACCTCTGTTGGATGCGACTTCCGGCCGTCGCCTTCCGTTCGTGCCGCCATCGCGCCGCCACCGCCATCGCCGGAGCTCTCTCCAAATCAAGAAAGAACCTCAATCCCATAATTTTATCTTTTTCTCTTGTTGTCTGATAGAGCCCAAACTTTGAGGGCTTGTTCTACCTGTCTCCTCTAGTCTCCAGTTCAAATTTTGTGTCATTTGGATATCGTTTAGTATTTTTCCCATATTTCTTGTTTCCCCCTGTAATCTGCCATTCTGTAGATCCACGGGACAGTGTTCCCTTTCTGTATTTTTCCCACCCCCTTATCAATTTTCAGAAAATCCATAAAAATTCTCAGGTGTTCCTACCATCCACCCCTTCCACCAATAATTTTTGCAGCACCCATAAAATTCTGCTACCCACCGGTCAAAGGTCAGTTTCAGGTAGATCCCTTTCTATACTGAGTGTCAGTAATCAGATCCACAGAAACAACACAGTGTTCCAGAGCCTCCCATTTCTCATCCCTTCATTGGATCGACCTGTAAAAATTGTATGTTGTATATCTGGGAGTCCTTTTTCCAACGCCGTTGGTCGAACCTCGATCTGATTCCGGATCTGAGAGAATTAATTCTTTCCGCTGAGGCGCACAAATTTGTTCCTTGTGCAGGTCCGAAATAGCAGTCCGGGAGAAATTCACAAACAAATACCAAAGGTCAACTTCTAGAACTGCCACTTCAGATAGTTGGTCAGGGACATCCTGCCATCATCCCAGCCAAGCGGCGCCTTCAGAAGATCTCAGGAAGATGACATTCCTTTGGAGGCAACGGCATGCTGCCTAGCGAGTAAGAACCGAGTCGGCGCAGCACCGAGTCAGACCAGTAGGCCGAGTTTGCCCCGAGAACCCTCCCAATTTGCTGTCTGTCAACCCAGGGTCGGTCCTCCCGGGCCCCACTTGTAGCCCTTTACCTCCCTGCGTGGAGTGGGCAATAAAATTCACTGTTGTAATTAAGTTTTTACCATTGTACCGGGAGTTACCGTAACTGGCCGGGGTCGTCTTCCCCACGCCCGGAGTGTGGAGGTAAACTCGCCCCCTCTCTCTTTCACATTTGCTTTACTCATATCTATTTGTATATGCCGCTGCGAGTGTTAGGTATCTAGCTCATTATACTTTTACTCACCGCTGTGAGAGAGAGTGAGTGACCCATCCCGTGACTCGATCCGAGTACACGCGGAAAGCCGATACCCGAGACTCACTGCCGATTTCTTAACCGTGCACGGTCTAGTGTTTCCCTCGCATAGGGACGACAGCGAGCTAGAGTCCCAGGTCGCGTGTCCGTCCCGCATCAATTTGGTATCAGAGCGAGTCGAGTCTAGGGTAGTCAATAGTCATTGCTTAACCAAAAAAAAGAGTCATTGAAGTCTAGGTGTCACATTTGCATACCATTATTCGGTATATGAAAAGGTGTCGTCCGACCATTAGGTTACGCCTATCGGGGAGGTGATTCACTCGCGTGAGAGGATCTTCGGGTCCCCGGACTTCGCCAGGTACCAGATCTTGGTTTAAGTCTAGGGTGCATTAGTTAGTGCATTCCAACCTTGCATAGTCGTGTCTAGCATCTTGTCCAAGTGTCAGCATGTCCGTCTTGTAGTTCCCCATTTCCAATGGAATCTCGGTCACCTAGGCGATATGACCGTTGGCACACCCATGGGCTTGGCGACCACCCTCTCCACTTCCATAGTCCCGAAGCCTCGGATTTTTATGGCTCCAATGACCCGGGCGACTACCTCAAGTGGGAGGCCGCCATGGACACATACTTTGTTTGTTATACCATGTCCAAAGCCGGGCAATTCTATTTTTCCAAGGAGAGGCTTCTCCACGAGGCGGCCAAAAAGTGGAGAGACATCGAATGCTTGAGAGAGGTTAAGAGGCAAAGGGCCATCGAATCATGGTGGGACATGAAAAGAGAGCTTAGGAGGGTCTACCTTCCCCATCCGGTCCCCTCCAACCCATCCCACCCAGTCACCTCCAACCGACCCCACCCAATCACCTCCAATCAAGTAGGTCATAGTCGGAGCCAAGGAGCCCCGTACTTAGATGAGCCCCGACCCAAGCCTAGGCCGGTTGATTACGGGCGAGTCCACCGCGATACCCCTACTCCAACCCATACCATTGCCGAACTTGTACAAATGATTTCAGAATGGGTGGATAGGAGGTGCGCTTATTTTGAGTCGCTGGTCTCCCCTTGCCAACCTCCGAGGCAGGAGGTCGCCATACTCGAGCCTAGGGAGGTCATAGCCGGTAGTCCCAACCCGGCCCCACCTACGGGGTCCCAAGGGCCTCTTCCCCTCCTAGTGGACAGCCCTTCCCCTAGTGCTCCTTTGCCACCCATTTTCGATCTTCACCCGGAGCCATTTCATTTGGAGCCACCTCAGCCCGAGCCACCCGTGTTTCTAACGGGAACGCTTTTCGTCGCCGAGCCACTACTTAGCTGGCTCAAGGATGGCTTGGTCCCACCTCCCTACCCATCCATGGACCCCACCCTATCTTTAGTGCCGGTCAACTCATTTCATATCACATTCTGGTCTAATCACCATGTTGATACATTGGATTACCTTGTTATGGGATTAGACTCGCAATGGAAGTTGACACACTTATTGGCCCGAGACTTCGACCAACCCACTAGTCGTAGCTTCACCCATCCGGCCTTCGTGTCCATTACCTCCGTGTGCACCGTGGGTTGTGTCACCACGGAGATTCTCCTATTCCTTCCCTTGCCGGCCGAGCCAACCTTCATACCCTTTTGCTCGAAGGAGGAACCATACCTTCTATATGAGATCACCGTCTCCTATACCCACATGCATGAAGGTGACCACCTACACCTTCAAGAATTCCAAATGTGGGACCGTGACTTGTGGGAGCCCAGTTCGAGGGGTCATACTTTTTTTATCCCTTCGACCCATTCTCTTGTGGACCCCTTGACCCACCACCTTTACTCCACCTTCTCGAGGGAGTCCACCATCATACCCCTTCTCCACGGACCGATCCATCTACACCCTCCAAGCCCGTTCACGATACACCTACATATCGGGATGATGTAGAAGATGGCCCACCCAAACCTCCCAAATCTAAAAGGCCGTCCGTGCATGAATGGATTACTTTAGGATGCCTTCCCCATTCTGCCAACCACCGATTACATCTAGTGTATGCATGGCACACATTCGGGTGTCCTGGTCCACCCTTGCATGTGTATGGGTCGGACTAACAATAGGTTTGTCTAGGGTCTCGTGTGTCTGTACATGCATGTGTCGAATCGAGTCGGTCTTTTGTACGCTCGCGTTGTCAGTCCCTTTCGAGTGCGAGACTTGTCGGCATGTGGGATCGGCTCAACCATTCTCTATCTCGGATCTAGTCACATATAGGGACCCAGCGGTGATTCCTAATGAGTCTTTGAGTCGCCTCCCTCGTTTGAGAGTGACCCCACCCCAGAGTGTCCACTTCTAGCTTCATTCTCCAGCAGTGAGTGCATATAGAATCTATACAGGATGAGCAGGTGTCGATTACTTAGAGTGGAGCGTACTCCGCGCTTCCAGGTTTTAGCTACTTGAGCAGCCGCACCCCTTATTCAACGGGGTCGAGTTCTTTCCATCCGGGGAGAATTGATGGGAATCTACACCGGGCACTTACTTTTATTTTTGTATTTGTGTCCTTTTAGTTTGCATTTATATGCATGGGAAGTAGGTTTACAATTGTAAGGCTTTATAAGCCAATTTGTCATTCCCCAAAGATGTTTGGGTTTTTGTGTAAAAGTCCCGTAGGTCCAACGGGGGCCCCTCATCCCCTTCCCCATTGGTCCACCTAAGCCTTAGGTCCCATGTGGGGTCAGTCAAAGGTCCAAGGTGGGCTTCTAGATTGCTTGACCATTCAAGGGGACAATTGGATTAAAAAGTCCAATATTCCAACCCTTAAAGTCCAAGATGCCATCCCTATTTATATTTGTTTAATAGGTTTTGTATTTTTATTTCAATTGAGTCAAAACACATGGAGAATTAAATGTGAACTCCCCCTTTTACCCCTCCCCAAATTTAGATCTGAGATTAGTTTAGGCCTTTTTACCTTTCTTATAAATACCTTATATTTTGAGAATTACTTAGCATTAATGATAGAAAAATTGTGAAATGCCCAAGAGAGCTAGGTGCGCCCCTCTCTCCTCTCCCCCGCCCATTCTAGGGTGCGAAGCCCTCATCTTGGTGTGACTCCAAGATCTCCAACCTCTGCTGGATGCGACTTCCGGCCGTCGCCTTCCGTTCGTGCCGCCATCGCGCCGCCACCGCCATCGCCGGAGCTCTGTCCAAATCAAGATAGAACCTCAATCCCGTAATTTTATCTTTTTCTCTTGTTGTCTAATCGAGCCCAAACTTTAAGGGCTTGTTCTACCTGTCTCCCCTAGTCTCCAGTTCAAATTTTGTGTCATTTGGACATCATTTAGTATTTTTCCCATATTTCTTGTTTCCCCCCTGTAATCTGCCATTCTGCAGATCCACGGGATAGTGTTCCCTTTTTATATTTTTCCCATCCCCTTATCAATTTTCAGAAAATCCTTACAAATTCTCAGGTATTTCTAACATCCACCCCTTCCACCAATAATTTTCGCAGCACCCATAAAATTCCCCTATCCACCGGTCAAAGGTCCGTTTCAGGCAGATCCCTTTCTATCCTGAGTGTCAGTAATCAGATCCATAGAAACAACACAGTGTTGCATAGCCTCCCATTTCTCATCCCTTCATTGGATTGACCTACAAAAATTATATGTTGTAGATCTGGGAGTCTTCTTTCCAACGCCGCTGGTGGCACCTCGATCTGATTCCGTATCTGAGAGAATTAATTCTTTCCGCCGAGGTGCGCAAATCTGTTCCCTATGCAGGTCTGAAATAGCAGTCTGGGAAAAATTCACAAACAAATAACAAAGGTCAACTTCTGGAACCGCCACTTCAGATAATCGGTCAGGGACATCCTGCCATCATCTCAGCCAAGCGGCGCCATCAGAAGATCTAAGGAAGATGACGTTCCTTTGGAGTTGCCTAGCGAGTCAGAACCGAGTCGGCGCAGCACCGAGTCAGACCAGCAGACCGAGTTCGCCCCGAGAACCCTCCCAGTTTGCTGCCTGTCAACCCAGGGTCGGTCCTCCCGAGCCCCACTTGTAGCCCTTTACCTCCCTACGTGGAGTGGGCAATAACATTCACTGTTGTAATTAAGTTTTTACCATTGTACCGGGAGTTACCATAACTGGCCGGGGTCGTCTTCCCCACGCCTGGAGCGTGGAGGTAAACTCGCCCCCTCTCTCTTTCGCATTTGCTTTACTCGTATCTATTTGTATATGCTGCTGTGAGTGTTAGGTATCTAGCTCGTTATACTTTAACTCACCGCTGCGAGAGAGAGTGAGTGACCCATCCCGTGACTCGATCTGAGTACACGCGGAAAGTCGATACCCAAGACTCACTGCCGGTTTCTTAACCGTGCACGGTCTAGCGTTTCTCTCACATAGGGACGATCGCGAGCTAGTGTCCCAGGTCGCGTCTCCGTCCCGCATCACTCTGTAGTGCGCCACACAGGGTTCATTGCTGGCAGTGGTTACTTTGGAGTGACAACCCGAATGGAGGCCCCCGACACTTCAGAGACGAATGGCCGTCTCTTGGTCTTGGCTGGTACTGTCTGCCATCCCACATGATCCTTGATGGGGGTAAGAAAGCATGCTTCATATGTATGTTGTGTGCAAGTTTCAGCAGCCTTTTCAGGCAATTGTTGGTATAGGAAAATCATATTGGCAGTCGGTCTCATTACTGGGGGCTCGTGAGGGCGTGGGGGATCCACCTGGTGCTCTCCTATTTGGAGCTCGCCCTTCTTGATCATGCTTTCCATGACGTCCTTGAAGACGTAACAATTCTCAATGGCATGTCCTAGTGCCCGGTGACACGGACAGAATAGGGGATCATCCTTCTTAGCTGCATCATCGGGTCTCTTGGGCTCAGGCAATGTTATCTTGTTGTATTTATATGCCCAATTAAATAAGGCCCCTGTCTTTTCTTTGGGAAATGAATATAACTTCTTCATTTTGTTCCTCAAGGAGACACCTTCTTTCTTTTCTATTGCCCCTGCTGGTGTAGGGGCAGCTGCTGCTTTGGCTTTTGATGTTTGCTGGTCAAAGGTATTGAAGTCAACAGTATTTGCTTCAGTCGATGCCGATCGCCGTTCAATAGCTTTCCCTTTCTGGGCAGCAGGAATATTGTTTGCAGGACGTCTGGACAGGAAGGTCTCCACCTCTGCCACCACACCGTTCAAACGGTCAAATGTCCTGATGTCTGTTCCAATCATCTTTTCAAGCACTTCCCTCCTAAGATTTTGCTTGCATATTTGAACAGCGTCTTCTTGGTACAGAGGCCGCTTGCACCTCATGGCTAGGTTCCTCTATCTTTTGATATGATCTAGGGCCGTTTCATCCTGCCTCTGTCTGGTGGAGTATAATTCTGCCACTGTAATCTCCCTTTCTATGACATGGAACCTTTCTCGAAACTTTCGCTGCATATCGGGCCAATCAATTACAGACCCGGCTGGTAGGCTAGAATACCACTCAAAGGCCAAGCCTGTGAGGGACGAGCCGAAAAACTTCAGTAGATAAGCTTCATCAGCAGCCAAGTCTCCCATGACTGTGGTGTAATAAGTAATATGTTCCCTTGGGGAGCCTTGCCCATTAAATTTTTCAAACTTTGGCGGCTTGTTAATGCCTGCGGGTAGTATCTTTGTAGCATATTGTGGAGGATATGGTACCCAGTAGAAATCAAAAGTCCCGTAATCACCATCAGCCCTCTCGGAAAATTTCATTTCTATCATTTTTTCAACCATCAGCTTGTTCACCAAAGTAGGATCGACAGGCTCTGGGTAGAAGTGTGCAGGTTGTTGTGTGAAAGGAGTTGTCATGACAGTGGCATGTAAACCTGGCTGCACTCCTGAAGGAGAGAGTTGCACTGTTCGCTGTGGCGGGAAAGGCTGACATGGAGCTTTCCCGTGAGTTGCTTGGTGGGAGACGGCAGGTATTACCACCTCCGTAGAACTGGAGACTTCTCTTGCCGGTTCCGCATGCTTTGAAACAGGAGTTTGTTCATTCTTCTCAATTAATTGCCTCTTAAGAGACTCAATCTCTTGTTGATATCTTTTGAACATCATTAGGACGGTTGGGTCTAGAGATGTAGCCATAGGCATATCTTCTGTCATTTGGCCAGACGTCCCCTCAGTCGAGTTTACGAATGACACATCTTCTTCTTCTGAAGTCACCACGTTTACAGTTAAAGTGGTGATCTTTGGTGAATCATCAGAGGCTACAAGCCTCTCTCTTTCCGCTTGGCCTCGCCTTGTTATGGGTCCGGGCCTTCGGGCCAACTTAATGATCTGTTCGGGCTGGTCGGGTAAAGCACCATACCGCCCAGCAACTCCTGCCATATTACAGGCAAAGATCTGCAATTTTCTTCTTTGCCTCCAGACTTTTCTTCGGGCATGACCAAGGAAGGTCAACCGATCAAATATAGATATCCTTTCTCTTTCTTCTCCCCATTGCGAGGTATCCTTCAAACATCCGGCCCTTTGGCCGTCTTCAAATTCATTAGAGTCCGAACATGAGACCCGCAGTGTGACGACCCGGGATCCGAGTACCGGAGAGGAACCGGCGCGTCTCGAATCTCGGCCCGCCAACCCACGAGCCCGAAGACTCGGAAGGGTAGAAGGGAGTGGTGTGGGGGTACAAGAGAGGTTGAAACGACCGCAGAGATATCACAATAATCTAAAAAAAATGCACATAATAATATAAATAAATAAACTGCTACAAGGTCCACAGAGTCTCATGTCCAAATAAAAGTACAGTCAACAGAAAGGAAAGTACAACTACACGGGGCATCCCCCAGCTCTGGCAGACTGGCGACTAACCTTGGCTAGAAGAACCACGCTGAAACTCGGCCGCACCTCTCGAAGACCCCACCTCACCTGAAAAGTAGGGGTGAGCCTCATTACATTGGCCCAGTAGGGATCCCGCGAATCCCCACCTCGCGCGGAAAACGAGAAAGTAGAACGCAACCCTACCTAGCAAGAGTACGGTGGAACCGACAAGCTAAAGTAAATAAACGAAAAAACCATCTACTCTAACAGTACCGTACTACCAAACCTCGGTCCAATAAAACTCGAGTCCACGCCTGCCAGCGAACAGGAGCACTACCCACCAGAAGAACGACCGGATGCGTCCCCTGACGTCTTACACCGCGTCACAAGTGTCCAGCTACGACGCCCCGGGCGTGAGACTCAGACATGCAACAAGAACCACAACAAGGACTAGCTGGGGTCACGCTCGTCAGCGCGTGTCCTAAGCCCCCAACTACGTGTGCACACACAGACCATCTGCTCTAGGTCGGGTCCTCTAGCTGGTTTTCCCCCCCACCGGACTCTGGTGGCAAAGGCAAGGGGCCCTACGGTAACCAGCCTAAAAACCGCCTCTCACTGGGTCTCACTCTCCACCACTCCCAGCTGGGTCCGCACATGCGTGCGCAGGAAGCTATGACTAGTGGACAGGTCACTGGAAGTAAGGACTCGACTCACGGAACCCACCGACTAACACACTAACATAGACTCTTGGTAACCAAACGGTAGGTACGGATGTCGGGGACACGCATGAGGTCTGATCGTCCCTCAAGTCACGCGGCACCCCCACCGAGGTAAGTGATTCTCCGGGGACCCCCGGGCGCCCATGTGGCTTTCCCTGGGTGCCCACGGCAACCCTCGGGCCACAGGCCATGACCGGGTCCAAAACTCACCCAACCGGAGGCTAAGCTACCCAAGGAACACGGTTTCGGGGGAGGGGGAAGGTCGTGCTAGGCACCCTTAGCGCGACTCTGGAGAACGCGCTAGCATGGGCTAGCGTGATCTGCCAGATCACGCTGCCCAAGGCTAGCGCGTTCACACCTGAACGCGCTAGTCTTGGATAGCGCGATCATGCGATCGCGCTACCCATCCATGGCGCGTTCCGAACCGCCAGAGCGGTCATCCATTCCGATGAACGTGCCCGGACGACACGGTGCGTTCATCAAGAACGCGCCACTGGAATATAGCGCGACAACGGGCCGAGCCCGGTTCGCGAAATACGCCCAGAAATCGTAAAACCACGTCCATTCACCCCCTCTGGTGAAGGGAAAACAACGGGGAATCACCCCCCGACGTCCTAGCATGCATCTAGAGCCCCAAATCAATCAAAAACCCCCACGAATCAATGGATCCGGCGCTCAAACCCCAAGCATGAAAATAACCTTCCCGGCATGGATTTAGCCCCACTCGGCCTCTCCATGGCCTAGAAATCACGGGGAATGCTGTAAAGAGGGCAAGGATTCGTCCCCCTACCTTAAAGAAGCTCAAAAACCACCGGATCACCGCCGATCGCCGAATCTTGCTCGAACACGAACTCCTCTCCCACGCACCAATGGGGGCACCGTCACGATCCTCTCGCCACCGCCGTCGTCACCGCGCCGCCACCGAGGTCCACCACCCGTCGCCGGAGGGGAAGGGGCGCCGCGAAGTCCAACGGGCAAGGGGGGTTGCAACGGTCGGCCATGGCTCACGGGAGGAGGAAAGAAAGAGAAAAAGAAGAAAAGGGGTAAAAAGAAAAAGGGAAGAAAATAGGGGGGTATTTATAGAAAATCCAAAAAATTGGAAAAATCCCAAAAATAGAAAAACACACCTCCTCAATCCTCGCGACGCACCGATCGTAACGGTACAACCCTCGCCTAGGTGAACGGTCCGGTTCACCCGCAACGAGGTTCTGAAGGGTCTGCCGAAACACGTACACGGAAATCGGAAAACACACACGGAAAAGCCGCGGACGCACTTCGGGCCTCCGAAACAACTCCAGATCGCGCCGATCCGGACACGAAAGATGTCCGGAACAAAATTTCAGACCCAACGGAGCCAGACACTCTGAGAAACCAGATCCGGGACCCACGACGAATGATTCGAAGGGTCCAGGACATTACAGCCCTCCCCCCTTAAAAGAATTTCATCCCCGAAATTCAAGAACAAAGCACAAGAACAGGGGAAAGACTCACACAAACAAATAAGGATACAGCTCCCGCATCTCATCCTCACACTCCCAAGACGCCTCGCCGCCAGAATGACGCTGCCAGACCACCTTAACCAGAGGAATAACCTTGTTTCGCAGGCGCTGCTCTCGCCGATCCTCAATGCGAACAGGAAACTCCGGAAGGGACAGATCTGGGGTCACCTCAGGCCAAACGGCATCCTCAAGAACATGGGAATCATCGGGCATATACTTCCGAAGCATCGACACGTGAAACACATCATGCACGGCAGAAAGCTCCGGAGGTAGCTGCAACCGATATGCGACTTCCCCAACGCGCGCGACGATGGGAAAGGGACCAATGTAGCGGGGACTCAGCTTCCCACGCCTACCGAAACGCATCACGCCCTTCATGGGAGAAACTCTCAAGAAAACTCGGTCTCCCACGGCAAAGCTGAGAGGTCATCTCCTCCGATCGGCATAACTCTTCTACCGACTCTGAGCTGCCAACATCTTCTGCCGAACGAGATGCACCACCTCAATACACTGCTGTACCAAATCTGGTCCGGTTAGGACACGCTCGCCCACCTCGAACCAATCAAGCGGAGTCCGACAAGGTCGCCCATACAACGCCTCATAGGGAGCCATACCGATACTCGAATGGTAGCTGTTGTTATAGGCAAACTCCACCAATGACAGATGGTGGGTCCAACTCCCCTGCCACTCTAAGCAACACGCTCGCAACATATCCTCTAGAGTTTGGATGGTCCGCTCAGACTGACCGTCCGACTGAGGATGATAGGCCGAGATGAAAGCCAACTCAGTGCCTAGAGCCTTCTGGAAGCTCCTCCAGAATCCAGAAGTGAAATGGGGGTCACGATCCGACACAATGGAGATGGGAACTCCATGCAACGAAACAATCCGCTCCACATACAGACGAGCCAAACGCTGTACGCTCCAACTGACCTTGACCGGCAGCAACCGCACAGTCTTCGTCAGTCTATCCACTAGCAACCAGATACTATCCTCCCCGCTGGACGTCCTCGGTAATCCAACCACAAAATCAGTGGTCACGTGGTCCCACTTCCAAGCAGGAACATCCAAGGGCTGAAGTGTGCCTCCTGGTCGCTGGTGCTCTGCCTTCACCTGCTGACAGGTCAAACACTTGGCCACAAATTCCGTCACATCTCTCTTCATGCCAGGCCACCAAAACTGCCTCTTCAGGTTCTGGTACATCTTGGCCGATCCGGGGTGTACGGCATATCGACTCCCGTGAGCCTCGCGCAATACCGTACGTCGTACCTGCTCCTCGACCGGCACGTACAATCTACCTCTGAACCTCACAGCTCCATCCTCACCAAACTCCACCTCGGCCATCGACAAAATACGAGGTAGCTCGGGGTCCGTTCGTTGAGCCTCAGTCACCTGTCGACGCACCGCAGGCGTGACAGTCAGACTCGCAAGGATAGCCGAACCCTGGTCCTGCGGGACCTTGAGCCTAAAAGTCATGGCCGGAACCTGCTCCCAAAGCTTCCATTTCCTCAACAACATCCGACTGACCGTTATCCTCCTACTCAGAGCATCGGCCACGACATTCATCTTGCCAGGCTGATAAGACAGAGTGAAGTCATAATCCTTCATATACTCCATCCACCTCCTCTGCCTAAGGTTAAGGTCCTTCTGCGTGAACACATACCTCAAACTCTGATGGTCAGTAAAAAGCTCAAACTTCTCGCCGTACAAATAATGCCTCCAGATCTTCAGAGCGAAAATCACCGCCGCCAACTCAAGATCATGAACAGGGTAGTTCACCTCATGTGGCTTCAGCTGCCGCGACGCATACGCCACGACTCGCTCATGCTGCATCAACACAGCACCGAGACCTACCCCGGAAGCATCCGTACATACTACGAAACCGCCCGAGCCAGATGGTAACACCAAAATCGGAGCAGTGGTAAGCAACCTCTTCAGCTCCACGAAGCTCCGCTCACACTCCTTCGTCCAGACGAACGGCACCTCTTTCCGCGTAAGCCTGGTCATCGGGGCTGTAACACGAGAAAAATCCTGAATGAACCGCCGATAATAGCCTGCGAGCCCCAAGAAACTCTGAATCTCCGTGACTGAACTCGGCCTCGGCCACTGTACCACAGCCTCGACCTTAGCTGGGTCCACGGAAACACCATCACCAGAAATCACGTGCCCCAAAAAGTGCACCTCACGAAGCCAGAACTCACACTTGCTGAGCTTGGCATATAGCTGGTGATCGCGCAAGGTCTGCAACACTGCTCTCAGATGCTGCACATGCTCCTCAGCAGACCGCGAATACACAAGGATGTCGTCCACAAACACGACCACGAACTGGTCCAAGTACGGACGAAACACCCTATGCATCAAATCCATGAACGCTGTGGGGGCATTGGTGAGCCCGAATGGCATCACCAAGAACTCATAATGCCCATACCTCGACCGAAACGCTGTCTTCTCCACATCCGACTCTCGAATCCGCAGCTGATAGTAGCCTGATCTCAAATCGATCCTCGAAAACACCCGGGCCGACTGAAGCTGATCGAACAAGTCATCAATCCGAGGCAACGGATACTTATTCTTAATAGTCGCATGGTTCAACTGACGGTAGTCGATGCACAGCCTCAAACTACCATCCTTCTTCTTCACAAACAACACCGGCGCACCCCACGGGGAATAACTAGGACGAATATACCCCTTGGCCAGCAACTCCTGCAACTGCGCCTTCAGCTCTCGCAACTCAGTAGGCGCCATCCGATAAGGGGCCTTCGACATAGGCGCCGTACCCGGCACCACCTCAATCACAAAATCAATCTCTCGCTGCGGTGGCAACCCTGGTAGCTCCTCGGGAAAAACATCGAGAAACTCGCACACGACGGGAATATCCTCTACCTCAGGACACTGCCAATCCACCAAAACCACGGATGCAAGAAAGTCCTGACAACCCGCATCAAGCAAGCGACGCGCACGGATAGCCGAAATAAGCAAGCGGGAAGAGGAAGACCAAATACCTTGAAAATAGAAGGTGGGTCCACGAAGCTGTCGGAAGTAGACCTTCTTCGAGCCGCAATCCACCAAGGCATGATGAGCCTCGAGCCAATCCATGCCCAAAATCACATCGAAGTCCTGAAGCGGTAACGCATAGAGTCTAGCCGGCAAACCCCGCCCTTCCACCCACACAGGTACCTTCTCGAAGCAGTACGGGGTGATCATGAAGTCACCGGTAGGCAACTCTACCGCCAAGTCACAGGACACCTCGGTCACTGGGTCCTCCACGCTCTGAGCAAAATCCTCCGAGATGAACGAATGAGAAGCACCTGAATCAAACAAAACACGAGCCGCACGATCCAAAATCGAGAGAGTACCTTCCACCAAATGCGACGCCTCAGCCTCTGCCCTGGTCATGTGAGTCACTCTGCCTCAGGATCTCTGTCTCCCTACGGTAGCTGACCGTGACAACTGAGGAAACTGTCCCTGCTGCTGGTACTACTGCGGCTGTGATGACAACTGTTGGGGCGGAAACTACTGCTGCTGCTGAAACTCATGCGGCTGGCTCGGTCTCTGTGGACAGTCACGTGCCATATGTCCTGGCTAATCGCACCTGAAGCAAATCACGGGTGCTGAACACGGTCTGCCTGGATGAGAACCACCGCACCTAGGACAACCGCCCCGCGAACCAGTCATCGAACCCTGGCGCTGAAAAGCCACCGGCTGCTGAACACTGCCAATGACTCCTGCTTCGACTCCTTGCGATCCTGATGCCTCTTGCCAAAACCAGCTTCCTTAAGCAGCTTCTTAAGCTTCGACTTGAAGGACGACCCTGGCGCGGGAGCCGTAGACTGCGTCGCCACTGATCCACCTGCTGAGAGCTGGACGGTACTCTGCTACTGCATCCCTGACGGCTAGCTGAAATCTGCCTGCGCCTGACTAGCACTGCCCTGCCCTCGAACCTTCTGCAAGTCTCTCTCCAGCGCCACTGCTGCCTTACATGCCGCATCCAAAGTGGTCAACCCCGACGTAAGAAGATGATGCCTCAACTCTAGCCTCAGGCCACCCACAAACTGATCGGTCTTCACCTCCTCATCTGCCATGATGTGAGGAGCATAACGGCCCAACTCGATAAACCTAGCACGGTACTACATCACCGTCATGTCACCCTGGGTCAGCTCCATAAGCTCACGCAGCCTCTGCGACCTGACAAAGGACGGACAGAAGGCACGCTCGAAGGCCGTGACGAACTCCTGCCACGCAATCTGCCGAAGAGGACGAGACTGGAGCACTGAACCCCACTCGGACGTCCACCAAGTACGGGCCGCTCCCTGAAGACGATGAGTAGCCAACGCCACCTGCTCCTCCTCAGGACACTCCATCGCGCTGAAAATCCGCCGAACATCATCCAGCCACTCTCTGGCCACCTCAGGATCTGGCTGCCCACTGAAAGAAGGAGGCTGGAACAGCAAAAACTCCTTCAACACGCGACCATGACCACCACGAGCCTGGCCCTCACCAGCCTCACCACCCTGCTGCTGACCTCCCTGCTGCCGCTGAAACACATACTCAAACATGCCTCGGAAGAAATCGTCCATCCCCGGAGCTCTCGCATCTCCAGCTACACCCTCGGAAACTGAAGCCCTGCTCTGCTCCTCTGGACCACCGCTAGACTCTCCCTCCTGGGGACGAGCCCTCCTCCGTAGTGCCATAACGCACCTGACATCAAGAAAACAACCACAAATCAATAAAACACGCGCGGCCCTAAGCCAGTCGCCGACTGTACAGGACATTCATGGACCTTCTGGACCACCACAATTCGTTTCAAATTCCGATGTACCTCCACAACCTACGCTCTGATACCAGCTGTGACGACCCGGGATCCGAGTACCGGAGAGGAACCGGCGCGTCTCGAATCTCGGCCCGCCAACCCACGAGCCCGAAGACTCGAAAGGGTAGAAGGGAGTGGTGTGGGGGTACAAGAGAGGCTGAAACGACTGTAGAGTCTCATGTCCAAATAAAAGTACAGTCAACAGAAAGGAAAGTACAACTACACAGGGCATCCCCCGGCTCTGGCAGACTGGCGACTAACCTTGGCTAGAAGAACCACGCTGAAACTTGGCCGCGCCTCTCGAAGACCCCACCTCACCTGAAAAGTAGGGGTGAGCCTCATTTAATTGGCCCAGTAGGGATCCCGCGAATCCCCACCTCGCGCAGAAAATGAGAAAGCAGAAGGCAACCCTACCTAGCAAGAGTACGGTGGAACCGACAAGCTAAAGTAAATAAACGAAAAAGCCATCTACTCTAACAGTACCGTACTACCAAACCTCGGCCCAATAAAACTCGAGTCCACGCCTGCCAGCGAACAGGAGCACTACCCACCAGAAGAACGACCGGATGCGTCCCCTGACATCTTACACCGCGTCACAAGTGTCCAGCTACGACGCCCCAGCGTGAGACTCAGACACGCAACAAGAACCACAACAAGGACTAGCTGGGGTCACGCTCGTCAGCGCGTGTCCTAAGCCCCCAACTACGTGTGCACACACAGACCATCTGCTCTAGGTCGGGTCCTCTAGCTGGTTTCCCCCCCCCACCAGACTCTGGTGGCAAAGGCAAGGGGCCCTACGATAACCATCCTAAAAACCGCCTCTCACTGGGTCTTGCTCTCCACCACTCCCAGGTGGGTCCGCACACGCGTGCGCAGGAAGCTACGACTAGTGGACAGGTCACTGGAAGTAAGGACTCGACTCACGGAACCCACCGACTAACACACTAACATAGACTCTTGGTAACCAAACGGTAGGTACGGATGCCGGGGACACGCATGAGGTCTGACCGTCCCTCAAGTCACGCGGCACCCCCACCGAGGTAACTGATTCTCCGGGGACCCCCGGGTGCCCCTGTGGCTTTCCCTGGCTGCCCACGGCAACCCTCGGGCCACACGCCATGACCGGGTCCAAAACTCACCCAACCGGAGGCTAAGCTACCCAAGGAACACGGTTTCGGGGGAGGGGGAAGGTCGCGCTAGGCACCCCTAGCGTGACTCTAGAGAACGCGCTAGCATGGGCTAGCGCGATCTGCCAGATCGCGCTGCCCAAGGCTAGCGCGTTCACGCCTGAACGCGCTAGTCTTGGATAGCACGATCATGTGATCGCGCTACCCGTCCATGGCGCGTTCCGAACCTCCAGAGCGGTCATCCCTTCCGATGAATGCGCCCGAACGACACAGCGCGTTCATCAAGAACGCGCCACTGGAATATAGCGCGACAACGGGCCGAGCCCGGTTCGCGAAATACGCCCAGAAATCGTAAAACCACGCCCATTCACCCCCTCTGGTGAAGGGAAAACAACGGGGAATCACCCCCCGACGTCCTAGCATGCATCTAGAGCCCCAAATCAATCAAAAACCCCCATGAATCAATGGATCCGGTGCTCAAACCCCAAGCATGAAAATAACCCTCCCGGCATGGATTTAGCCCCACTCGGCCTCTCCACGGCCTAGAAATCACGGGGAATGCTATAAAGAGGGCAAGGATCCGTCCCCCTACCTTAAAGAAGCTCAAAAACCACCGGATCGCCGTCGATCGCCGAATCTTGCTCGAACACGAACTCCTCTCCCACGCACCAATGGGGGCACCGTCACGATCCTCTCGCCACCGTCGTCGTCACCGCGCCGCCACCAAGGTCCACCACCCGTCGCCGGAGGGGAAGGGGCGCCGCGAAGTCCAACGGGCAAGGGGGGTTGCAACGGTCGGCCGTGGCTCACGGGAGGAGGAAAGAAAGAGAAAAAGAAGAAAAAGGGGAAAAAGGAAAAGGAAAGAAAATAGGGGGTATTTATAGAAAATCCAAAAAATCGGAAAAATCCCAAAAATAGAAAAACACACCTCCTCGATCCTCGTGACACACCGATCGCAACGGTACAACCCTCGCCTAGGTGAATGGTCTGGTTCACCCGCAACGAGGTTCTGAAGGGTCTACCGAAACACGTACACGGAAATCGGAAAACACACACGGAAAAGCCGCGGACGCACTTCGGGCCTCCGAAACAACTCCGGATCGCGCCGATCCGGACACGAAAGATGTCCGGAACAAAATTTCAGACCCAACGGAGCCAGACACTCCGAGAAACCAGATCCGGAAGCCACGACGAAGGATCCGAAGGGTCTGGGACATTACACCCGGCATTATTTCTTCTTTGTGATGTCTTTCATCTTCTTCGGCGCCCATAGCGCGGAGCAATCTTTGTTGTCCTAGGGATGAGTTCCCTAGGCAGTGGAAATAGTCTTGGACTACTCTGCCCATTTCTCCTCGACTGTGCTTCTGGGGATCAGCTTGCGGCATCAATCGCTCCTGTGTTTTCGGCTGATAAGCCAGCCTTGTTATCTGTGCCGCTTGATACATCTTCTGGGGATACCGGAATACATCTGCTTGTCGGGCACAGACCCTCAGCATGTGGGAAACAGGCATTGGAACAACTTCTTCTTTTTCTTCTTCTTTTCTCATCAAGACTTTCTTGCCCCCTCTCCTGGGGCGCATAACAGCAGCTTCTATCTTTGCAGGGGCTCGTGCTGGGCCCCGTGCTCTCTTGGGCATCCAGACTTGTTTGAATCTTGTCGGCTTAGGTGCCAGCAGCTTCTTTAATTCTTTCTCCATGTTGGCCCTCCTGGTGGCCAGCACTTGGAACTTGTTATTGGTGGGGACCTCCGAAATGATGCGGTCGGGTAGTGCTTCAACCAGGCGACCGTTGAGGTACACCCGCATTCCACCTATCAACATGGGCTTCCCTGATATTGACAAACGTCCATGGGGTGCAACAGTCCGATTCCTCCGGTAGTTCTTCTTCTTCCTGCTGGCAGAAGCAGGGATAGTGGTCCTTCAATCCACCTGGTGGACATAGCATGGGAGAACGGTGTAAGAGACAGCCGTCTTTCGGGCTTTCTTCTTCTCTGGCATACTTGCGGGTTCTACCGTGGCAGTCTTCTCATCTTTAATGTCAACCTGGAGCAGGTTGACGAATGCAAGTCCTAAGCAGATTGGGAATCCTACGGCTGGGGGCATGGATCCAAATATCGTTGGCACTGCCAGGTACCCATCACGAACGTGGTTGTCAATGACTTGCTGGCCGAACTCGACAGAAATTAGTCTGACTTCCAATTGAATTCCTGCAAGTAAGATTAACACACAGTCAGAACTTTTGGGGAGGCCGCCAAGCCTCTTACTTTGGCGAAAAGATGAAGGGAGACTTGGTCCCACCGGGCGTGCCAGCTTGTGGGAGTGGATTTATTTATTTATTTTTATTTTATTTATTTATTTATTTGATTATTTATTTATTGATTTATTGATTTATTAATCAGTTTATTAGTTAGGCGTGCCAGTCACCGGAGTGACGATTTATTATGCGCTCGATCTGACTTGGTCAGTCGATTCTGAAGTCCGAGTCGGGACCGGAAGTCCGTCATACCATAAAGGCTATGACGTTAATTACGCCCTTCCAAAGAAGGACAACCATTGATTAATCGCCAAAGTAAGAGGGGCCCCGGGGGCAAAACAAGATAAGACTGCGATGCTGACTTAATTTGCAGGATGTGAAATGCATGCATATGCTCATGTGATTTGATAGTTTTATTATGGTTCACCTGCCTGTTTCCCGGTACAGGGGCGGAGAACTTAGGTTCGAGAAGCACTCTCACGCATAATGATGGCTTCCAATCGGGCATAGTCCGACCTTCAACCACACATTATTTGATATATCGGGAGCACAGGAGGGGATGACTTTAGATTTGTTTGATCACGTTGAGAATGCCACATGAGATAGACATGTTTGTTCATCATGAAACTATGCAAGCATTAATGGAACAACCAAATTTATTAAATCGTTACAGCATTACGTGCCCATCTCTTAATCTCATCTACATGAATCATGGAGTGAATCAGGCATCACGTCCCCTTCATCTTGGATCATACCAAGTGGGAATAGGACACCATCCACGCAGAGGCGAGATGGAACCCATAATGATCGAGACATATCGATGCCCGAGTAACGTGAAGCAGGACCAAACCGAGACAGGTCAATCCGAGAAGCGTTTGATGTTTCTATTCCCTAGAGGGAGTCATTAGAAACCATGCAGAGGCAGGGCTCTTTGGGTCCCAAGGGGTTTGAAACTGATGTAGCATACCGAAGATCAGAGTTCGTTTTGGCAGCATCTCCCCTTGTTTTGGACTATGCCAAAAGGGGAGTATAGGACATCCATCCACAGGGTGCCGAGATGGAAGCCAAAAGAGAGATGGGCGTAGCCCGAGATCCAAGAGGATCATAATCCGATGGGACGGTGTCCACTCATCGTGACATCTTGTTAGATGTTTCCATTCCCTAGAGGGAGTCACTAGAGACCATGCAAAGGCAAGGGCCCTTCGGATCCCAAGGGGTTTGAAGCTAGTGTAGCATACCGAAGATCAGAGTCCATTCCGGCAGCACCTCCCCTTGTTTTGGACTATGCCAAAAGGAAAGTATAGGACATCCATCTACGGAGTGCCGAGATGGAAGCCAAAATAAAGATGGGCATAGCCCGAGATCCAAGAGGATCACAATCCGACGGGACAGTGTCCACGCATCGTGGTATTGATTAATGTTCCCCTGAAGAGGCCATAGGAGAACATGTAGTGGCAGAACTCCATGGGCCAATGGGGTGGTGTGGATGTCAAAAAAATGATGATGATGATCAAATGGCACTCACGTCTACGCATCCAAGAGGAAGTCAAAGACGGGAAGGCCGAATCAACCCCATGCCTCGCCCCATCAAGACGAGAGCTCGCTTGGTGGTCCGCTACCTGATAAGAAAGCCCTCCAGGCGGAAGTTATGGTCGCGACTCCGAGATGAAGCCCAAACAGGCGCGGCCTTCACCTAAACCGACGCGCCCTTGCATGATCCTTAAACTATCGTGCCCCTCTCCCTTTGCTGAACCGGCGCACAAATTTCATTTGGGTTTGAACCGGCGCGCCCCTGGCCACACTGGTTTAACCCCATTCTGTCCCATCTACCGATCGATGCTCTGTTTTGCATCAGTATGGTGCGTAGAGAACATTTAATGCTCGAAGCTTTGCCTCTGCCTCCATTCGACAGCACAGAAGCGGCAACGACGAAGCAGGCCCCAGCAAATCAGCGAACATCCCATCCTCGGACGACCAGCAGCCTACGGCACGAACCAGCAGCATCCAGCGCAGCATGTCGATTCCAGACTTCATTGCGGACGACGTGAAAGTGGCGGGAACTCTCCTCAATGGCCATTCTATAAAACGGCAAGTCTTAAGAAGGAAAAGCTTCTTCATCCGGTCGATCTCTTTCTCCCAGGGTAGCCACTAGTTAGTTAAGAAGAGAAGTCTAGAGCCCTCCCCCCTTGGAGACCTCCGGCATCTGAAGAGGGAGAGAAGCCTGCCGATCTACACCTGCAAGGTGAAGAAAAAGAGAGAGAGGGTGAGAGAGGGAAGGTGCGTTTGGAGGGGGGAGGAGCTTGTGCTCCATTCCCTCTCCCCCACCGGTGTATCTCCTTCTTCCCCCTTCAATGTATTTCCCTTCCCTTCGGGATGAACTTCCCTGTATTTAAATCTCCCCCCTTTTGGTGGATGAATAAATAGATAATAGTTGAAAAAACACAGTGATGTGCTTTCATTAGCCGTCGCTCCCCTTTTTCTCCCTATCTTCTACTCACCCATGGTGCTTCGAAGCCTGCTCCTCCATAGCATGGTCTTTGAAGGAACCGTCTGAGGGATGAACATTCACAGCCTTCCTTGGCGAATATCTACCCCATTGGGGATCCTATGAAGTTGCTGCCCGAGAGCCGTAAGAGCTCTTGAAGGCTAGTCCTCGAGCTTTTCCACACTCACATCTGGGTTATCGAACTGCCGTTAGGCCACTCCGAGCTTTTGGGATCGTCTCGGGATACTCTATTTGATGATCCCTCATTTTGCACCAGCAACCCTCAGTCCGGGGGAGATGCTGCCCAATTTTTTCCAGAAACATGAACAATAAGAACGAACTAAGATCCCTGAGAACACGAACTGAACTTTGGAGTTCCTGAACCCCTTTGAACGAACCATCCAAACCTTGATCTTGACGGATGAATAAAACACTTTGAACCTTCGAATCCACCTATTTTTGCTAGGTGAACAAACAGCCTAACCATTTGAACCTGCAGGCTAATGAAAAGAACAAAGCATCACAAGTTGTGCCTCAATCCGGCGCGCTCCGAATCCGGCGCGCACTCACCCGGCGCGGTCCTCCCCCCCCACGCCGCTTTAGCCCCACACTCATAAACCCTTTCAATCCCTTTGGTCCTGAACCGGCGCACCCCCTCCCCGCCGGATTAAAGCCTCTCACGAAAGGCACCCCATTCTTTGTCATCTAAACTGGCGCGCCCCTTTTCTTGTGCCTAAATTGGCGCCCCCCTGAGTCTCTTCTAAACCGGCGTGCCTCCCCCTATGCACCAGAACCGACGTGCCCCTGGCATGCCCACCTAAACTGGCGTGCCCCCCATGCTGCCTTCAAACCGGTGCGCCCCTTTGTTCCACTTAAACCGGTGTGCCTTCCAAAAAATACAATTAACCAAACAAAGAAAGGATATAAAGCTAATGAATAAAATGAACTATCCGTGTGTGAATAAACAATGAAATTCAACAATTGGAACAATGATAATAGAATGCCATAACCATGCATACCTTGGGACCCTCTCTTCCTTGGACCTCTTCTGCCAGCGCACCCCAAATCATGGTACAAAAGATAATATCGCCCCGGTTATAATCAAAATTTTCTTCCGGGGGGCTCCGCCCCCGGAAACCCCCTCAAGGGGCGAGCCCCCCTTGATCCCCGTGACCTGACCGCACAGGTTGATCCGCGTGCGAGGGCGCACGATGGCGAGTTCGGTCTCCACACCGAACAATTCGCTTCCCCGAACTGTGCGTGAAGAGAAAAGCAATGCTGCCCCATGGTATCATACGTGGACCTCAGAATCCCCGACATGGTCATGATCTGGGCACATCTTGGGCCGATAGTTCATTAGCTTGACCCACCTCTACCGGGATCCAATCCCGCACCCACATTAAACTTGCCATATCTACGGCACACATCCGTACGATTTTATCGTCGTCTTCGACGCTACTAATGCGGACTTCCGTCCGAACACGGAATGGTCCGTGAGTGACCGACATATACGTATCTACGAACACTTGCACCCCAAGGCGGGTTTGTTTAAACGCGATCTGAGATTTTTGCTCTCACTTTGTTACCATGAATTTAAGGCCGTAGGGCCCTTATTCCCGACAATTAATCAAGGGTGTTCCCCTCTCCGAGGGGATGTAAATGACGCCGAGACCTTTATGGCGCGGCGGGTTCTGGTCCCAACCCAAATCACACAATCGTCTGACTGATTCAGATCGAGCGCACCATGGGCTTCCATGAAGCCCAAACAAATCGTCACTTTGTGACTGGCACGCCCACGCACTTAACAAACAAATAAACCCGTCTCAATAGACCAATTAACAAATAACCATAGATCTTAATTAATAAAAAGTGTATCCACAAGTCTGGCATGCCTGGTGGGACAGAATCACCTTTCATCTCTTTGCTAGGACTAAGAGCCCTATGGCCCCTTTCTTGTAATACTAATTGTTTGATTTACAAATGCAGGTTGCATTTCGGACACCAGCATGGCCCTCACTTTCGGTCAACAGGCCATTGAGAGCCATGTTTGGAACGGCTACCTGGCTGTCCCCCTCAGCTTCGGGAGCTTCCCTCCCATAGTAGGCTTCCCCAACTTCCTCAGGGTAGCCTTCACGAACCTGTTGGACGTGGAAGCGTCTGACAGGACTGAAAGCAACGCTCCCATCTAGGGGGCCGCTAAAGCTACTACCGGCCGATCAATGGCCGAGACTTCCAAGACCACCCCGACCAGGTCATTGAGCTGCAATGTGCACCATGTGCGCCAAACTGCCGGCCCATCTCGCCAGGGGTCGGCCTCTCACCAGAGGAGGCTCCGGAGGAGCCACGCCAGGACATCACCCCAAGGCCGGTTCTCCAGCACCGGCAAGTCTACTGTCATCGGGACTGTCCGAGTGCATCTTATCGAACAACGTTCCGAGGTGATCCCGGATCGCATTGTACCCACCGTACCAGTGCGCAACACTTTTCAGGCACTGGAGAAGATGAAGGGCAAGATGACGCCTGCCACTCCGGCACCAGCGTCGCAGCATCAGTCGGCCTCTAGGCCCACCAAAGCTAAGCAAGTTTGGGTCCCCAAGAGGGCCCGGTTCACCTCACCAGTCCAGGCAAGGCCCAGTACCTTCTGTCCAGCGAGGGCACAACAAAGAGATCGTGTCAAGACATCAGCCCCCGTCTGCCAGCCGGCACTGGCCATACCTGCCCCACCGGAGAGCATCCACCGTCGACACTACCGACGTCGCTATCAGGCTGCCCGTGCGGAGCCTGCAACCAATATGCCTATCGCTGCTAATAGGGCAACATCACCAGATTCTTCTCCTGACCAGGACCTGGAAGGAGTGGATCAAGCCATGAGGAACTACTTGCAGGGTCCGGGGAGCACTCCCCTGGGTCGCCAGAGATTACTGGGGGCAGTAGCCTTCGCCTTTGAAGAAGAAGAGGCCCGATCGGTGCCCAACACCGAGTCAAGAAACTACTCCGAGGAGCGTTACCAGTCCCCGTTGAGGGAAGAAGTGAGCCACGGAGATCAATTTTTGATAGACTAGTCTTTCCAGGTAGGCCGTCGAGAAGAACGACAAGAAGAGGCAGAGATCTAAGGGTTTATACCTACAACATGGCAGGGGTATCTGGCCGATACGGCGCTCACCAACCGAGCCCGAAGAAGTGGCCAGGCTTGCCACAAGGCCAGGACCTCTTACCAGAAGAGGGAAAGCGGCAGTTGAGAAGACACGAGTCCACACTGGGGAAGCTGACTATGAGGAACCCTCAATGGCCTTGGCTGCCAATGTTATTATAGAAGGCACCGCGGGAGGACCATCCACTTCATCCGAAGAGGCGCCGATCGAAGAAAGAGGGGGCACCCCTAGCCTTTCCATGAACGACCCCGCTGTATTGCATATGATGCAGCAATATCAGTGTGAGATCGAATTGTTAAGGAAGCAATTGACTGACAGAGCTGCACAGCCTTGGCATCCGGGTAGACTAAAGCATTGCCAGAGACCCTTGGGCGAAACGGTCTGGCCTCAGAAGCTTCTCCGCAGGCAACGGTGTGTCCCCAAATACTTACCTACACTGGTGGCATACCACTGCATCAGCCACAGCATATCACACCGGCCCCGCCACCGAATTTGCCATTCCAGGGGTCCACTATTGCACCTCAGGCGATAGTACTAACAATGCCGCTGGCGCAACCGGCCCATTTCTACCCAAGTCCGGTCGACCCGGCAACAATGAGCAGACTGATGCTCGAACAAATGATAGATATGAAGTTGGCATAAAGGAGGGATGGTGATCATACGCCATTTGATGTATATCGGGTACCTTACCCGGCGCACTATGCTGCCAGGAGGCTACCGGCCGACATCACCAAGCCGCCGAAATTTGAGAATTTCAATGGGCAAGGGCCTCCCAGGGAGCACATTGCCTACTATGTGAATGTCATGGGGGACTTAGCGACGGATGAAGCTTATCTCCTCAAATTATTCGGCTCGACACTTACCGGGCTCCCTTTCGAGTGGTACTCGAGCTTGCCCGCCGGGTCCATCGTCGACTGGCCCGATATGCGGAAGAAATTCAAGGAAAGATTCTACATAACTGAGCGAGAGGTAACCGTGGCAGATCTTTACGCCACGAGACAGAGAAATGATGATTCGGCACTCGACTACATAAAGAGATGGAGGAACCTCAGTATGAGGTGCAAACGTCCCCCGCATCAAGATGACGCAGTGCAGATCTGTAAACAGAATCTGAAGAAAGAAATCCTTGAGAGGATGATCAATGTTGAGGCAAGGTCATTTGACCGTCTGAATAACATAGTGGCAGAGATCGAGGCATTCCTTGCTCGATACTCTTCTGCTCCAGCTGCATCGAGTCATAGGGCCAGGCAAGTCGAGAAAAGACCAATACCGCCAGAAGTTCACACACTGGATTTCAAAGCTTTCAAGAAGCAAAGAGAGAAAGCTAAAGAGACAGCCAACCCTCCTCCACCCAGGTCTATTGAACAGCGGGAAGGCCCCCCCTCCCTGCGAGAGAAAATGAGGAATAAGTTGTATTCTTTTCCTCGAGATAAGTCCCGGGTCCTATTTGAATGGGCCACCAGGTACAATAAAATCACATTGCCAGAACCAAAGATGCCTGGTGACTTGAAGAAGAAGGATGATCCTCGACTTTGCCCGTACCACAAAATGCTCGGGCACACTATCGAGGAATGTTACATCTTCAAGGATGTCATTGAATCCTTGATCAAAAAGGGGGAGCTGGACATGGGGGAGCACAAGGTGGATCCTCCGCAGCTGCATGAGATGTCGAACCTGGGCACCACTGTTAACATGGTGTCCTTATACCAGCAGCTACCTGAAGAATGGGTGGAGGCCAGTACAAGTGCCATGTATGAAGCCTTCATCATGGCGCCAGCCCAGGACCAAGGAAGTTGGCAAGCCGCGCCAACGAAGAACAGAAGAAGAAGATAAGTTCCCCGGCCCACTCCGGAGGTTCACATAAGGGGTGTTACACCCCGACCAGCACCGCCACCGGTGACACCCGTTTGGCATGACACAACCCCCCCGCTAGTCATGAGGTGCCCTACTCACAACAAGAAAAAGCACATCCCGATGCGGGTGCACAAGGAGACCAGCCCGGCAGTCGAAAGACTCCAGGCTATTATTGATGGGCTTGAAGACTATGAACAGCCCGAGATCCAGCCTGTGCAGCTGAAAGAGTATGTCCCTTGGAAGGAGTTCGAGTCACTTGAACTAGCTTCAGAAGCAGAAGTCGAGATGAAGGAAGAACCTCTCTTGTGGGGTGAGCTTCCCCAAGAGCGGCTGCCAGTCATCGAGGAAAAGAAGAATAAGAAGAAGAGGAGACCCAGAAACAAGAAGAAGAGTGGGGCCATCCTTTCTTGCAACACCCTCTCAGCATTATTCGACACAGCCCTCTCCCTGGGAGAGGAAGAACAAGAAGTGCCCGTTGAGCCATCAGAGGTGAATCAGGCTGAAGCATCCACATCCCAGCATGCCACCAGGTCGGGAAGGAAGTGGGGACGCCCTTCTTAGGGGAGAACAACCATATCACATCTCCGAGCCTAGGGTCCAAGGCATGGAGATTCCCCCTCCATCAGGCCTCTACCCCGGAGAACGAGGTGGCCAGGGCGCCCCTTCATTTATTGAATTTCTCACGACTTAAAGGGGAAGACAGTCATGCCCCCGCGAATCCCAGCAAACCAAAGGGGCAGGCAGCCCCTCGGCTCCGTTGGCAGTGATTCCTCCTTGGCCAAGGGAAGAGCCCGGTAACATCCCAAATCTTGCCGAGTTTATGCAAGAAAAGGAAGTGACCCAGCATGCCCCACAAGCTCAAGCGGCATCTGACCTGGTGGAGGAGGCACCCGCTGAGCCGGCTCCCCAGGCCCAGAGTGGGGGCAGGCGTAGTAGAGCTGAAGAGATGAAGTTGCTTGAAGTGCGAGCTGTCAACAGGATAGTCAAGCATCTGAAGAAGATCCCAGCCATGTTTATCGTCTGAGAAATTCTATCCTTAGATGAAGAGACACGGCAAGCTGTCATCGCCGCACTCCAGACACCAGCATATGTTGAAGCTTACCTTGCAGAAATGTCGCCTGAAGTAGCTGTGGCCTTCACAGAAGAGGACATGCTTCTACCTACCTGCAGCCATAACAGGCCACTCTACATGAAGGGGCAGCTAAATGGGCATCCCATCAATAGAGTCTTGGTCGACCCTGGGGCAGCAGTGAACATACTTCCCTACCGGGTGTACCAGAAACATTATTTTGACGTACACCTGATTGAGGTCAGAAATGTCAAGATCGCTGGCTTCAACCAGAAGTGCGAGGTCCCCATGGGGGTCGCAGAGTTCGACCTCTCCCTTGACGACTTCACAACCAAGGTCCAGTTCCATGTAATCAACTCCAACACCTCCTACAAGGCGTTGCTTGGCCGACCTTGGCTGCACCAAAATAGGGTGGTACCGTCCACTCTACACCAATGCATCAAGTACCCCGACAACGGGAAAGAGGAGAGAATTTTTGCTGACCTCCACCCTTTTGAAGTGTTCGAATGTCACTTGTCGGATGCCACCTTGTACTTGGAGAAGCCGAAGCAAGCTCCCCAAGTCACTCAGGACAAAGGAAAAAGGAAGGTGGAGCCCGACAGCTGGTTCCCTCCACCACCGCCAGGCTATGTGGCTCCCCCTTAGGTGTCATGTGTTTCTGAAGCAGAAGGGGTGTTCAAAGCCACTCCCATCCCCATCTATCCTACACCGGGGACGCCATGCCTTGAAGACTTGCTGGAGGACGTCAGGGTCTCGCCTGGGATCATCAAGCCCCTCGCAGAAGCTGACTTCCAGGTGGTCGAACCATTAAAGACCTTCGAGGTGCCTAACCCCGGGGGCCCGTCTACCATCTTCTATGTAGCTGAAGAGCACCCGGTCAAGGGGGATGATGATTGTAAACTCCCCGGTGAGCTGCACGACCCACTCGTCCCAATCATGGGACTTCCTGACATAGCCAGTCCTGTAGTCAAGATGACCAGAAAGCAAGGGATCCCCTTTTGCCAACTCTCCAGTCGAAAAGAAATGTTCAAGAAAATGTGGAACCCACCAAACCTGGACCGGAGGTTGTTGCAGATCACCCGGCACCTGGGTTTGGGTTTCTCAATAGAAGATTCCTTTGAAGCCAATGTGATATCAGTCTCGGCTCCGAACGGCAATAGCCTCGCAGGCAATGCAAGCCTACAGGAAGTCGAAGATCGTCGACACCCTACACCTCCGACCGATGAAGATCAAGATGAAGAGGTGTTCCTGTGGAATCCACCTCCCCGCAGGAACAAGGGGAAGCTCCCGCCCTCCTCTAAGAGATCGACCCCCAATAGCCACAGCAGCGGGGCACCATTGTCCTCCCCTAACGTTGATGCAAAGAACGGGGAAGCGAGCCACACTCTAGGGCCCGCTCAATGCGACTCTGCTCTGTTTGCCCTATGCTATCAGCAGCAGCGGGAAATTGAGATGTTCAAGGCTCGGTTGGCCGAAGTGACCACACTTGTGTCTGACTTGATCGGGGGCATCTTCCGCCAGTAGAACATCGGCATGCACCAGTCCCCGAACACCATCATGAACGCCCCCATGCACTTGAAAAAGGAGGCAAGGGATGCAGTTGTTTCTCCAGTCGGACGATCGGCCGAGCGAAATCCTACACTACAAGAGAGGATGCAAAGGCCTTACTCTTTCCCAAAGAGAAAGACTCGAGGAATTTTTGACTGGGCCCGCCAGCATGGCAAGGTCTCCCTCCCGAGGTCTAAAAGGCCACAAGATGCTCGCAGAAGTGGTGACCCTTTGTTTTGCCTCTATCATCAAATACTGGGTCACCCTATCGAAGACTGCTATGTCTTCAAGGACATTACTCAAGACCTGATTGAGAGAGATGACCTCAGAATGGGAGATTATGTGGTGGCACCGCCACGCCCCCATGTGGCAGGCAGCCACGAAAGAAGTATCTACATGGTGTCAGTTCAGCACCAGATTTTTGAAGATGTAGCTGAGAATGAACTACCCCGGCCGCCGGTAGAGGACCAGCCCCCAGTGTGGCAATCAATCACCTCGGCTCCTGCAGGAGCCGTCTATGATAATTACCAAGAAGATCCTAGAGAAGTCCTTTACTTCTCCGCACAGGAGAACCCCTCGGAGCCGCACACAACAGGCCTGGAAGAGGGGGAAACAAGTAAAGCCTCATTACCCAACGAGGCGGAGCAAGAAGACGCCTATGGTGTCCTTGAAGCAGAAGATGGTGAAGACTAGGATTTCATCGACCTACTACCAGCGCCGCCAAAAATTGAAGATGGCGGCCAGGCCACAGTAGATGAGCTCCTTGAAATTAACCTAGGCACAGAAAGCGACCCCAGGCCAACCTTCCTAAGCGCCCTTTTACCTCCACAGGAGAGGGAACAATATATCAAGTTGCTGCAAGAATTCCGAGACTGTTTCGCCTGGAACTACACAGAGATGCCATGCTTAAGCCCCGGTGTGACCCAACATATTCTGGCCATTGATCCCAAGGTGGAGCCGGTGAAGCAGTCACCCCGGCGCATGAGGCCGGAGCTAATAAAACAAATTTGCAAAGAAGTCGGCAAGCTCATAGATGTTGATTTTGTAGCTGAAAACCAGTATACTACCTGGTTGGCCAATATTATGCTAGTGAAGAAGAAGAATGGACAGATCAGGATCTACGTGGACTTCCGCGACCTGAATAAAGCTTGCCCAAAAGATGACTTCCCGGTGCCCATCACTGAAGTAATGATTGATGCAACTACTGGCCATGAGGCCTTGTCCTTCATGGACGGATCGTCCGGCTATAATCAGGTCTGGATAGCTGAAGACGACCGAATTCATACGGCCTTCCGGTCACCTAAAGGGATATTCCACTACAAAAGAATGCCCTTCGGCCTCAAGAACACTGGCGCCACTTACCAGCGGGCGATGACCAAGATATTCGACGAGCTACTATATAGCAAAGTCGAATGCTACATTGATGATTTGGTCGTCAAGACAAAGAAAAGGGGGGATCACCTGAACAACCT
This sequence comes from Amorphophallus konjac, assembly GCA_022559845.1. Lineage (NCBI taxonomy): Eukaryota > Viridiplantae > Streptophyta > Magnoliopsida > Alismatales > Araceae > Amorphophallus > Amorphophallus konjac. Next base: position 242,562,511 of record CM040120.1, read on the forward strand.
TAGAGTCATCTTCGAGAGACTCTGGCAGTATGAGCTGAAAATGAACCCAATGAAGTGTGCCTTCGGCGTCTCCAGTGGAAATTTCCTCGGCTTCATTGTTCGATATAGGGGGATCGAGATCGACCCTTTTAAAATAAAATCCATTCAGGAGCTACCTCCTCCGAAGAATCTGGGAGAGTTAAGATCCCTACAAGGCCGGCTGGCTTACATCCGAAGATTTATCTCCAATTTGTTGGGGCGCTATCAGCCATTCCACAAATTAATGATGAAGAATGCACCTTTCAACTGGAACCAGGAATGTCAGAAGGCCTTCGATCAGCTGAAGGATTACTTAAAGTCCCCGCCTGTGTTGGGGGCACTTGTCAAGGGGAGGTCGCTTATTCTATATATAGCTGCCACCGAATGTTCGCTGGGGCAATGCTTGCCCAGAACAATGATGAGGGGAAGGAGCAAGCTCTCTATTACCTTAGCCGAAGACTAGTGGGGGCAGAAGCAAAATACAACCTGATTGAGAAGGTTTGTCTCGCCTTGGTCTTCGCAGTCAAGAAGCTGAGGTATTACATGCTCTCGCATGAAGTGAGCCTAATTTCTAAGGCCGACCCAGTCAAGCACATTCTCTCCCAGCCAGTCCTGAAGGGATGTCTCGACAAGTGGGACGTACTGTTAATGGAATTTGACATCACCTACGTGCCGCAGAAGGCCGTTAAGGGTCAAGCCATGGCCGATTTCTTTGTAGCACATCCTGTGCCTGAAGATTCCCCATTAGCCACAGAGTTGCCTGAAGATGAAACACTGGAGGTGGACCAAGTCCAACAGATCACCTGGCAGCTGCACTTTGATGGAGCTTCGAGAACAGAAACAACCCCATCTGGGCACATAAAAGTACGGGTCGGGGCCTGCATCATCCTTAAATCCCCTGAGGGAGAAGTATTGCACACATCATGCTCCATTAACAAGCCCTGCATAAATAACTAGGCAGAGTATGAAGCTCTGATCATCGGCCTCCAAGTCGCTTTGCAAATGGAGATTAAAATACTGCATGTGTTTGGCGATTCACTGCTAGTCGATCAAGCAGGTCCAGGGACAATTTGACGCCCAAAAACCCAAATTACTCTCTTACCATGCTAAGGCGAAACGGCTCATGCAGCGGTTCTACCTCATTGAGATAGGCCACGTTGCCAGAGAAGAGAATGCACAAGCCGATGCACTGGCGAAATTGGCAAGTTCATTGGCAGTCCCGCCAGATGGATCCCTCAACATCCGGGTGGTGAACCAGCGCCAAGTGCCTAGCATGATATAAGGGCCAGAAGAAGAAGAACACGAGGTCGCCACAGCGGAAGCCATCAGCCTACCCAACTGGAGGGACCCCCTTTTGCAGTGGTTTAAATATCAGCAACTGCCCAGGCAAAGGGAAGAGAAGATCAAGTTAATCAGAACAAAGGACTCTTATGAGGTCCAGAACAGGATCCTGTTCCGAATTATGGCAGATGCCAAACGGAAGGTGCTCCTCCGATGCCTATCCACCGAAGAAGCTTGGAATGTCATGAAGGAGGTTCATGCCAGAACAGCTGGTGCACATCAGGCAGGACCGAAAATGAAATTAAAATAAAGAAGCTCGGCTACTACTGGCCGATGATGTTTGACGACTGCTGCAAGTACACCAAGTCTTGTCAGAAATGCCAGGAGCACGCGACGGTGCCCAGGAGACCGCCCGTGTCGCTGCATCCGACACTGCCCTGCTGGCCTTTTTCCTAATGGGGAACAGACGTCGTGGGTCCACTACCCGCGTCATCCTCTGGGTGCAAGTACATCCTGGCGGCAACTATTTACTTCTCCTGCTGGGCGAAAGCTGTTGCTTTGAAGGAAGTGACTGGGGAAATCGTTACCAAATTTGTCCGTCGCAACATCATATTCCGGTTTGGCACTCTGAACCGAATTATCTCATACAATGGAAGTCACTTCCGCAACCATAAAGTCTACCGGCTGGCAGAAAAGTATAAGATTGACTGGAGAACGTCAACCCCCTACAACCCACAGGCCAATGGCTTGGCTGAAGCTTTCAATAAAACTCTTTGTACTCTCCTGTCCAAAATTGTTAATTCTAACAAGAGAGACTGGGAAAAGAAGATGTACGAAGCCCTGTGGGCATATCGAACTGTATACAAAACTCCAACGGGTTGTTCACCCTTTTCCTTGGTGTATGGCTCAGAAGCAATTGCCCCCATCGAGTTGGAAATACCCTTCCTTCGGGTCACAATCCAGCACGGGTTGGTCCAAGAAGAGCAAACAAATGTCAAGCAAAGGCTTGAAGAGCTCTCCAACTTGGAGGGGAAACGACTCCAAGCCCAGCAGAACATTCAGGTCTATCAGGCCCGAATAGCGCGTGCCTTTGACAAGCTCATCAAGGAACGTGAATTCAAAAAGGGTGACCTCATCATGGTCAAGAGAAGAGAAGTCATGGCTTCCAATCCCAAGGGCAAGCTGAATGAGAATTGGTTGGGATCCTATGTAGTCTAGAAAGTCTACGAGGGCGGAGCATATGTAATCGTCGACCATCGGGGGGAGGTTCAGTTTTCGCCCCTCAATGGTAGGCATTTGAGGTTGTACCACGCTCCGATTCTCCCATTCAATGAATAATGCATTTCTCTGCCCCGCCCCAGGCGAATTTGCATTGCTATTGTCCAGATGGTTTGGGCACTATTCATCTTGCGTTTAAAAAAAAAGAGAACAAAGAACAAAAGGGGAGAGAAGAACAAAAAAAAGAGAGAAAAAAAGAAAAAAAAGAGAAGATAAAAAAAGGGGGGAGGAATCAGTCTCCCTTTATTAACACTCACTCTTATCTTCGAGAATATTCCAATAGACGAATCAGCCATGTCAGCCCTTGACACCTTGTCGGCACTGACGAAGAACACTCCACCCGAACCTTTCATCCGGGATTGGGGAATCAACCTTTCTCCTTGCTTTGGCACTAACCCCGTGTCAATGAATAAACCACGTCAGTCTCTGACTCCCCGTCGGCATCGATGAATAAACCAGTGGCCCGGACCTTTCGTCTGGTTCCATGAACAAAAAGACCCTTGCTTTGGCACTAATCCCGTGTCAACGAATAAACCACGTCGGTCTCCGACACCCTGTCGGCATCGATGAACAAACCTGTGGCCCGGACCTTTCGTCTGGTTCCATGAACAAAAAGACCCTTACTTTGGCACTAACTCGTGTCAATGAATAAACCACGTCGGTTTTCGACACCCTGTCAGCATCGATGAACAAACTTGTGGCCCGGACCTTTCGTCTGGTTCCATGAATAAAAAGACCCTTGCTTTGGCGCTAACCCCGTGTCAATGAATAAACCACCTCAGTATTACAATTCCCTGTCCCACCGACGAACAAACCTGTGGCCGGGACCTTCCGTCCAGGTCGATGAACAAAAAGAACCCCTTTGCTTTGGCTCAGACTTTTCCTCCAAGTCAATGAACAGAAGAAACCTTCTTTGCTTCGGCCCGGACCTTTCGTCCAAGTCGACGAACAAAAAAAACCTTCTTTGCTTCGGCTCGGACCTTCCGTCCAAGCCAATATATAGTTAAAAAAAACTCCTTTGCTTCGGCTCGGACCTTTCGTCCAAGTCGATGAACAAAAGAAACCTTCTTCGCTTCGGCTCGAACCTTCCGTCCAAGCCGATGAACAAAAGAACCCCGTTGCTTTGGCACTAGCCCTGTGTCAATGAACAAAACCACATCGGTCCCCAACTCCCTGTCGGCACCGATGAACAAACCAGTGGCCCAGACCTTCCGTCTGAAGCCATGAACAAAAAGACCCTTGCTTTGGCACTAACCTCGTGCCAATGAATAAACCACCCCAATATTGCAATCTCCAGTCCCACCAGTGAATCAACCCACGACTCGGACCCTCTGTCCAAGTCGATGAATAAAAGGAACTCTCCACATTCTAAATCACCACTAGGCAGGGCTTTCTATAAAAAAAATAAATAAAAGGAACTCATTTCTTTGGCTCGGACCCTCTGTCCAAGTCGATGAACAAAAAGAACTCCTTTGCCTCGCTCAGACCCTACGTCTGAGTCGATGAATAAACAACTTTCCTTGAACCTAGCACGAGTTACCAACTTCCCTGCTTGGGATCGGCCACACCTGGGTCATTTTGGGCCTTTCGCCTAAGATGACGCATAAACCCCTACTTCTTGCTTTGTTGTTAACCACATACCGATGATTAAACCCCCACTCAGGCATCTCGATCCACGTGCGTACACTGTGGAGCGGTTCCCTCATCCCTTCGCTGAAGGAGTGAGCGCTTTCCCGTGAATTAGCACCGGACCCGTATTCCACTAGCTCGAAAGAACCGACATATTGACAAAGAACTCAACACTCGCGGGCCCCACGCACTCGTCCCTCGCTTGCGCCACCTGCGAGTGGGGGGCATTTGTGGATGTCAAAAAAATGATGATGGTGATCATACGGCACTCACGTCTACGCATCCAAGAGCAAGTCGAAGATGGAAAGGCCGAATAAACCCCATGCCTCGCCCGATCAGGACGAGAGCTCGCTTGGTGGTCCGCTACCCGATAAGAAAGTCCTCCAGGAAGAAGTTATGGCCGCGACTCCGAGATGAAGCCCAAACCGGCGCGGTCTTCACCTAAACCGGCGCGCCCTTGCATGATCCTTAAACTATCGTGCCCCTCTCCCTTTGCTGAACCGGCGCACAAATTTCATTTGGGTTTGAACCGGCGCGCCCCTGGCCACACTGGTTTAACCCCATTCTGTCCCATCTGCCGATCGATGCTCTGTTTTGCATCAGTATGGTGCCTAGAGAACATTTAATGCTCGAACCTTTGCCTCTGCCTCCATTCGACAGCACAGAAGCGGCAACGACGAAGCAGGCCCCGGCAAATCAGTGAACATCTCATCCTGGGACAAGCAGCAGCCTACGGCACGAACCAGCAGCATCCAGCACAGCATGTCGATTCCAGACTTCGTTGCGGACGAGGTGGAAGTGGCAGGAACTCTCCTCAATGGCCATTCTATAAAAAGGCAAGTCTTAAGAAGGAAAAGCTTCTTCGTTCGGTCGGTCTCTTTCTCCTAGGGTAGACACTAGTTAGTTAAGAAGAGAAGTCTAGAGCCCTCCCCCCTTGGAGACCTCCGGCATCTGAAGAGGGAGAGAAGCATGCCGATCTACGCCTGCAAGGTGAAGAAAAAGAGAGAGAGGGTGAGAGAGGGAAGGTGAGTTTGGAGGGGGGAGGAGCTTGTGCTCCATTCCCTCTCCCCCACCTGTGTATCTCCTTCTTCCCCCTTCAATGTATTTCCCTTCCCTTCGGGATGAACTTCCTTGTATTTAAATCTCCCCCCTTTTGGTGGATGAATAAATAGAGAATAGTTGAAAAAACACAGTGATTTGCTTTCGTTAGCCTTCCCTCCCCTTTTTCTCTCGATCTTCTACTCACCTATGGTGCTTCAAAGCCTGCTCCTCCATAGCATGGTCTTCGAAGGAACCGTCTGAGGGATGAACATTCACAGCCTTCCTTGGCGAATATCTACCCCATTGGGGCTCCTACGAAGTTGCTACCCGTGAGTCGTGAGAGCTCTTGAAGGCTAGTCCTCGAGCTTTTCCACACTCACATCTGGGTTAACGGACTGCCGTTAGGCCACTCCGAGCTTTTGGGATCGTCTTGGGATACTTCGTTTGACGATCCCTCATTTCGCCCCAGCAAACCTCAGTCCGCGGGAGGTGCTGCCCAATTTTTGCCAGAAACATGAACAATAAGAACGAACTAGAACACGAACTGAACTTTGGAGTTCCTGAACCCCTTTGAACAAACCATCCAAACCTTGATCTTGACGGATGAATAAAACACTTAAAACCTTTGAATCCACCTATTTTTGCTAGGTGAACAAACAGCCTAACCATCTGAACCTGTAGGCTAATGAAAAGAACAAAGCATCACAAGCTATGCCTCAATCCGGCGCGCTCCGAATCCGACACGCACTCACCCGGCGCGGTCCCCCCCCCCCCCCCGCCGCTTTAGCCCCACACTCATAAACCCTTTCAATCCCTTTGGTCCTGAACCGGCGCGCCCCCTCCGCACCGGATTAAAGCCTCTCACGAAAGGCATCCCATTCTTTGTCATCTAAATCGGCGTGCCCCTTTTCTTGTGCCTAAACCGGCGCGCCCCCTGAGTCTCTTCTAAACCGGCGCGCCTCCCCCTATCCACCAGAACCGGCGTGCCCCTGGCATGCCCACCTAAACCGGTGTGCCCCCCATGCTGCCTTCAAACCGGCACGCCCCTTTGTTCCACCTAAACCGGTGTGCCTTCCAAAAAATATAATTAACCAAACAAAGAAAGGATATAAAGCTAATGAATAAAATGAACCGCCCGTGTGTGAATAAACAATGAAATTCAACAATTGGAACAATGATAATAGAATGCCATAACCATGCATACCTTGGGACCCTCTCTTCCCTTGGACCTCTTCAGCCAGCGCACCCCAAATCATGGTACAAAAGATAATATCGCCCCGGTTATAATCAAAATTTTCTTCCGGGGGGCTCCACCCCCGGAAACCCCCGTAAGGGGCGCTGCCCCCCTTGACCCCCGCGACCTGACCACGCAGGTCGATCCACGTGCGAGGGCGTACGATGGCGAGTTTGGGCTCACACCGAACAATTTGCTTCCCCGGACTGTGCGTGAAGAGAAAAGTAACGATGCCCCATGGTATCAGACGTGGACCTCGGAATCCCCGACATGGTCATGATCTGGGCACATCTTGGGCCGATAGTTCATCAGCTTGACCCACCTCTACCGGGATCCAATCCCGCACCCACATTAAACTTGCCATATCTATGGCAGACATCCGTACAATTTTATCGTTGTCTTCGATGCTACTAATGCGGACTTCCATCTGAACATGGAATGGTCCGTGAGCGACTGACATATACATATCTACGAACACTTGCACCCCAAGGCGGGTTTGTTTAAATGTGATCTGAGATTTTTGCTCTCGCTTTGTTACCATGAATTTCAGGTCGTAGGGCCCTTATTCTCGGTAATTAATCAAGGGTGTTCCCCTCTCCGTGGGGATGTAAATGACGCCGAGACCTTTATGGCGCGGCGGGTTCTGGTCCCGACCCGAATCACACAATCGTCTGACTGATTCAGATCGAGCGCACCACGAGCTTCCATGAAGCCCGAACAAATCGTCACTTTGTGACTGGCACGCCCACGCACTTAACAAACAAATAAACCCATCTCAATAGACCAATTAACAAATAACCATATATCTTAATTAATAAAAAGTGTGTCCACAGGTGGCAAAATGTAGGGGGGTCAACCCCATTAATTTAGCTTCCATGGGCTTGAGTGAAGGACTGTTGCTCCTCCCCGGGATGATAAGATTTCATGCTGAGGGTGATAAGGCTCGGGGGCTCATGAGGGCATCGGCACGAGTGTGTCTCGGCGCGGTTAGCATCGGCGCGACGGAGAGCACAAAGGGGGGTATCGGCCTGGGGGAGATGCTGAAGGGTGGTTGGCGCGACGGGTAGTCCTCGGCGCGCCCCTCACTTGGCGCGGAACCCGCACCGGGAGGCCTTCCTTCGCCGATAGTAGAGGTTTCAAGGGATTTTTGAGGGTTTTAAAAGGTTGTGGATTTTAGGGGTTTTGAGAGGCTTTATGTGAGAGTTTTGAGAGGTTTTGTTCCAGGGTTTTAGGAGGCTTTATGCAAGGGCTTTGAGGAGTTTCATTCACGGGTTTTGAGATGGCCAATGAGGATGGTTCTGGAAGAAATCACCCCAAGGAGAAGAGGGCTTTCACTCTGGAGCCTCACTGGGAGTCAGGTTACTGAACGAATTCTATGAACTTTGATTCAAACATATCCCTCATCATCTCGCGAATGAGAAGCCATGAGATGGACTGTCTTAGGCTCTCATCATGATTGTGAGGTTGAGAATACAGAAACGATGCAATAGAAATCACTCAGATAATCTGAGGGATGTGCATACAGTGGAACCAAATCTATTCACAACGGGTATTGAATATAGTAGACTTCAGAGAGGCAAAGAGGGAGATAACTCCAGAACCTCATGTTTCATTTCATTTCAGAGGACGCATACATTCAGCACAGAAGAGAAATTTAGACTGTGAGAATCTAAATACAGATGATGCCCCTTGACAACCGGGCTACACTGGCATTTTATATCATCGGAAGAACAGCGCTCGGAAGCAGACCAAAAGGAAGAAAAATAGATTCAAATAAAAGATGGGGAAGGGGAGAATATAGACCCTTAGGGCATTTGACAGACTACCCCACCTTGAATCTTCTTCCTCGGGCTTCTGCAACTCTTTCTTTCTCTCTTCAGATCTTTTTCAGCAGGCTCTCAGGCTCTCTTCCTTTCAGTAGCTACTCTGGCTTTGATCTCCTCTGATCTCTTCGTCTCTCTTTTTCTTCTATCGAAGACAAGGGATTTTATAGAGGGCTGGCCCTCTTCCATCGGCATGGGCTCTTCTCGGCACGGTGTCCAGTTGGCGGGCTCGGACGTGGAGCATCTCGGCGTGACTTTCTGTAATGGGCTCGAGCCCATCTACTCAATGCATTGGTGCCGATAGCACATATTCTGAACTAACGGGCCTTCATCTATTCAGTGCATTGGCGCTGATTAGCAGAGATTCTAAACTAATGGGCCTTCTTCCCTGGCCATATGGGCTTCTTAAAGTGCTCATTTGTTCTCTTTGTCGCTTACTTAGCATCCGTCATCAACAGACATGTGCGAAGCTATGTGAATCCCATTTTACGAGCATCAGAATATTCTAAGGATCCTCTTCAGCAGGCAGATGATTGCCCGAGGGTTGATGTAGTCTTAATCAGCCTGACTATCTGAATGATAGTCGTGCTGGACAGCAGCTTGGCCAGTAATGGCTTTAGTCAGACAGAGTGTCGGGCGTAATGGATCTTCTTCTATTCTGATTCTCATAACTTCCAGGGATGGCATAGGAGCTGCACTCTTGATTGCTCTTCGAAGCCCTGAGCTTGCTTTGACTTCTTCTTCTATCTATATATATTTTAGGTGTCAACACCTCCGGATTAGGAACTTCGAGGGTCTATAGCAGCTCGACTATCGGGCAATCTATATGTGTGAGTGGTCTTGTGATTCCCGGAGGGATTTTCATGCAACATAGCAAATCCTCGAGCTCCGGTGCTTCTGGATCGAGGTAGATATCAGATGGGATTGCCCTAAACACTCCCTCAATTTCAGCAACGTGTGACACCTCCTGCTGATCCACGTAACCGGGCAGAGGTGGAGGGAACCAATCATCAGTTTCTGTAGCTTTCTTTACTTTATTCTAAAATGGCCGATGAAGTTTGCTTCTGCTTCTCCAAGTAGAGCGAGGCATCGAGTAGATGGCACTCAAACACCTCAAAGGGGTGCAAATCTGTAAAGATTCTCTCTTCTTTCCCATCCCGGGGGTACTTGATGCATTGGTGCAAAGTAGAAGGTACCACCCGGTTCTGATGCAACCACGGCCGGCCAAGCAGTGCCTTGTAAGAGGTGTCGACGTTGATGGCATGAAACTGCACTTTAGTGGTGAAATCTCCCAAGGAAAGCTTGAATTCTGCCACACCCATGGGTACTTCGAATTTCTGGTTGAAACCAGCAATCTTCATATCCCTGACCTCGATCAGGTGCACATTGAAGTAATGCTTCTGATAGACCCGATAAGGGAGTATATTTACTGCCACCCCCGGGTCAACTAGAATTCTACTTATAGGCTGGTCGTTTAGTTGCCCCCTCATGTATAAGGGTCTATTGTGGTTGGTAGTTGGCAGGAGCATGTCCTCTTCTATAAAAGTGACAGTAGTTTTAGAGCACATCTCGGCAAAACAGCTCTCGAAGTATGCCGGAGTTTGCAAGGCTGCGATGATGGCCTGCCGAGTTTCTTCATCAAGGGAGAGTATCTCCCAAACATTGAATCTTGCTGGAATTCTTTTTAGTTGTTTCAATATTCGAGCACCGGCCCTTACATTGAACAGTCTTGCTTCTTCGGTTCTATTATGCTTACTGCAGCCTGGTGTCGGAGCAGTCGACTCGACAGGCGGTTTATCTTATTCTTCGGGAATTGTCTGCTCCAGACACATCTGATCAGGTGGTTCTTTTATTTGGATGGGTTTGGCAATAGGGGCGATGCCTTCACCACTTTCATCTTCCAGAAACGGCATACCCGAGGCTTGGGTAGAAGTAGTTTTAGACTTTGACTGGGACTGCTGGCATGGTTGCTTGCCCTTCTTTGTTGCCATAAATTCAATGAAAGAGGGAGCTTTCTGGCCACTTGCATCTTCAAGGTAGAGGTCCAGTGGAGGCGGGACTCTTGTGCCCTTTATCTCAGGTTCAGGAATTTGGTAGGGCTGTTCACCCCTGAACATAATGTTGTGGTTGGCCGGGGGAAAATATCCCCACTTTCTCCCAGACCTAGTGGCATGCTAGGAGGTAGAAGTTTCAGCCTGGTTTGCTTCAGCCAGTGTGAAGCAAATTTCTTCATCAACTTCTTCAGAGCATTGAGCTAAGTTAAACAAAGCTGACAAAGTATTGCAGGAGACGATGCCGACTTTCTTTTTGTTCTTTGATTTCTTCTTCTTCTTCTTCCCCTTCTCTACAGGCATCTGCTCAGGCGGAGCATCTTTCGAGGCAATCTGTCACGCCCCGGGCCGATAGCAGCGGAACGTGTCGTTTGCTCGGAACGTGGCAGTTAAACAGTCGTGAATGATCAAGAGCAATCGCATAAGACCAAGATAATTTTGAACAACAATAGAAATTTTATTTCTAATATGAATCTCTTACAAGAACTTGTTGTCCATCTTGGAGACTTCAACATAATGGAAAAGAAGATAACGACATACTAACAGACTTAGACCAGATAACTGAATAAGAGACGATAAGCTAACTTAGCTAGACAATACTATCTAGACTCAAGAAAAAATAAAAGACTCGGGTTCACTAGTTTCCACAGCTCGCTTGCACACTTGTCCCGCCCGTGTGGGTCTCGGTCTTGCTAGCTACCTGCTTACCTGAAAATGTTGGAATAAAACGGAGTGAGAGAACGCTCAGTAGGAAATTATATCTCAAGCACTAGCAATGGGTTTAAGTAATTACAAGTTTCATGAATGCAATAAAGCTATGCATGCTCGCATAAAACGACAAGATAGAGAGAATGTAATATCAAAGAATAAGATGAACTAATCATGAACTTTCAACAAGATACTTAAGATATTCAAGCAAGTACATTTAACAAGTCATGTCAAGAATTTTGGCTATCATGTATCAAGCAAGTAAATTACCCTTTTTCGGGCCACGTATTTCATGTCAAGGCAAGTACGATTTCAAGCACAAGATTTATGTGGAATGTCCAATCTAGAAAGTAAAGTACTCGGTATAATGCCAGATACCTTATCATTTTAACTCCCATGGGCACAAGTACTTTCGGGTGCTCCCCCCAGGATCAGATCGGGCCCTATATGCGCAGGCATTTATCATGTATTTTGACATCCACTCTTGTTTATAGCCAACATAGAATTTCAATAATCAAGCTTGTAGACACGTACGACAACTTTGATAGAATAGAGTCCAAAATATGACAAAGGACATAGATTGGCGATAATAACGGTATAATCACGATATCGATAAAACTAGGTAGAATATGGTTCCCTTAACTTGGGTACCATGACAAATCAATATGGACATTCTTTATATAGAATTGAGGTCCACATGAACAGTATATCAAAGGTAAGATGCCCTCATTCTTATCATAGAATTGAGGTTTACAAGAATGACATGATATGGCATGATATCATCATCCCATTAAGAATTTCTTATGATATACTCTTTGTATAATCATAAGGGCCGATATACCATGTTTCTTTAGAGTGACATGGCATCAATGGTGTAATAGGTTTTTAGGGTACAACCAGCTCAGTCGGCCTTGAGAGAATCCAAGGCTACGAGGAGTCTTACGGAGGTCTCTATAACTAACTCGCTAGTCCAAAGGAACGGAATGTCCAATGGAGAGCTTGTATGTCAATGAGAATTGAGTGTGATCGATAAAACAATCGTGAAACGTGGGACTATACTCACGGAATGGAGAATAGTGCCGATATATATATTATATAACATATGAAACCATCGGTTAACAAAAACAGTGAAAATCAGTTTACAGTAAAATAACGACTTAAGTATAGTCGTTTCTCAAGTAATTAACGCCTAACAGAAGGGCGTTTACATATGTTTCCATTTTGGCAGATTTTTCAATAATTCAGAAATTTATCTAAAACGCGCCCTGGACAGGGGCGTTTCTTTGCAATGAGACGACTACAGTAGCAGGCGTCTTTTTATTTACCATATTTTACAGAACATATTTATTTTCAGAAATTATCAAGAACACGCCCTTGGAAGGGGCGTTAATCATTAAATTCTTATTTTTACAGAACATATTGTTCGGGATTTTAACAGAAACGCGCCCTATGAAGGGGCGTTACTTTTTAATTCACGCCCTAGCATCGGGCGTTAGTCCAGTGAAAGACGACCTAGCCACGGTCGTGAATTCAAGAAATACCCTGAATTTTCATGGGCAGTAATAATTTCAGGATAATAGAATTCATGAAGAACGAATGTATGGTCATGACAATAGAATTAACAGGTTTGAAGACATATGATCATGCATTATTGTAGAATCATGATTTCATAGATAAACAATTCTTAACATGGGTGATTAATCAGTAAATGAAATTAACGCCTGTGTACAGGGCGTCAAATCTAAAATTGACGACCTTGGTAGGGTCGTGACTTGTAAAACAGCGCCCTAGTCTGGGGCGTTTATTTCATAATCACGCCCTTGCTAAGGACGTTTCTTTCAAGAAATTAACAAAAAATCATTCAGAAACTATAGTAAACCAAACCATGTATATGCATGATGATTATTGTACTGTATCAATTTAGTTTGGGCTACAGTGACTTGAGAAAATCCTACCTTAGTATGGTCTGGATGAAGGACACGTGAAGAACTTGATAGGGAACAATACTCTGTTTGTAACAGAGTCTTCTCGGAAGAAGAAAAGTTGATGCTGATGAAGGCTTCCCTAACCTGTATAGAAGAGAAAGAGATGAAGAGTCAGTAACTCTTCATATGATAGAAAGAAAAGAACGTTCAGTTCTTTACTCACCGTAGCAGACGATCGATCAAATAGGTTTAGGGTTTGACTGTCAAGGGTATTTATAGGATCTAGGGAAATCCTAATGGGCTAGAGTTATATTGGGAGTAATATATCCCTATTAGAGTCCTTGCCCTAGTAAACACTTACTAGATTAACATAATCCTTCCCTGGATAAGCTCCCGTGTCGAACGGAACTCGAATGGAATTAACGACTTTGGTCAGGGCGTCGATTCTTAAATTGACGACCTGGTTCAGGTCGTTTATTAAGAAGCGCCTTTAGTTAGGGCGTTCCTTTGTTTAAAACACGCCCAAGATAGGGGCGTTTCTTGGCCTTACCGTTTTTGACGTTGGAATTTGACGCCGTGTGGTGAGGGCGTCACTTCTTGAGTCACGCCTTAACTAGAGGCGTTTATAATTTAAATAGCACCTCTATCCGAGGCGTTATTTCCATTTCATTCTTTTATTTGTTCATTCGTATATAATATATACTTTCCTTTTATTTCTAGGTATATATACATATATACAGGTTTATGTTATGTACTTATGTATATATATATATATATATATTGCCTATATGGGAGAAGATAATAAAACGTGTTAAAAAGCCCATTAAGCGTAAAATGCTTGGGGTTGAGTTTGGGCCAATGGAGCTTAGCATTAAAAATGTTAATCCTTTATCAAGGCCTAATAATTATATTTGTAACTAGTTATTTCTATTTGTTCCTTTACACAAGTTTACTTTGTTTGGAAGTCTTACTTGTTTATTTGTCAAGACCTTACACATACGACTTATATCTTTTAATAACTTGCATGTATTTCCGTCTATGCATAAATAAGGCTCTTAAGACTATCTCTAAGGTTCTATACCTCATTGATTTGGTGTGGCTAGTTCTCACTTACATTGAGATCTTAGTAATCTTCTATTTAGAGATTTTATTGCTCATAAGTTCTTTAACTTTTATTAGTCTTTGTCCTAGGTATCAGAGGCAGGTTCGATCTGAGCAACCCCTTGGGAATATCACTTGACCATTTATTTATTTGAATAAACATTTTATACTTATAAGAGTAGGTATATCATTATGTATATTTTTATTCCTGTTCCAAAAATTACCGGGCGTTACACAATCCCTCCCCAAAATTCATCTTCAGCTTCTTGTTCTAGCCCGAGGGACTTTAAATGTTCCCAAGGGACATATTCTTTCAGCTGTACTGGTTGGAGATGGGGTTGTTCATATTCATCTAACCCATTTATAATCTTCTGCAGTCGCTTGACAGTCGGGCTAACTTCTTGATGTACCCGCAGGGGGACTTGCTTCTTCTTATTATTGGTCGGCACTCTGATGACCATTCGAGGGGCCGTATCGTGCCAAACCGGGGTAACAGCTGGTGGAGCTGGCTGGGGTGTAACGCCATAAATTTGGATTCTCGGAGTAGGGCAAGATGCCGGTCTTCTTTTTGCTTTTACAGGTACCATCTGCCAGTTCTCCTGGTCTTTTGCTGGGGTCAGCACAAAAGCTTCATAGGTGTGTTTTGTGCAATCTTCTGCCACCTCCTCGGGCAATTGCTGATATAGTGATATCATATTAATAGTTGCCCCCAGATCGAGCATTTCATACGGGCGCGGAGGATCCACCTCGTGTTCGCCCATCTGTAGTTCTCCCTTTTTAATCATGCTTTGAATCACATCCTCGAAGACGTAGCAGCCTTCAATGGGGTGCCCGAGCATTTGATGGTACGAGCAGAAGCGAGGATCATCTCTCCTCCTAGCATCACCTGGCCTCTTCGGGTCTGGTAGTGTGATCTTGTTATAGCGGGTGGCCCATTCGAACAAGACCCAGGTCTTCTCCTTGGGGAAGGAGTATAGCTTCTTCATTTTATTCCGTAGAGAGGGGCCCTCCTGGCGTTCAGCTGGCTTAGCCGAAGGTGGATCAGCATCTCCTTTATCTTTTTCTTTCTGCTGCTCGAATGCCTTGAAGTCTACAGTGTGAACTTCCCTAGGCGTAGGCCGCTTATCAGCTGATTTGGCTTTCTGACTGGTGATAGCAGGGGCAGAATAATATCTTGAGAGGAAAGTCTCAATTTCTGTGACCACATTATTTAATCGGTCAAAGGATCTAATTTCCATCCCTATCATCCTCACGAGGACTCCCCGCTTCAGATTTTGCTTACAAATCTGCACATCATCTTCTTGATGTGGTGGACGCCTGCATCTCATGCTGAGATTGCGCCACCTCTTAATGTATTCCAGGGTTGTTTCATCATTTTTCTGCATGGAAGCATATAATTCAGCCACAGCGACCTCCCTTTCAACAACATGGAAGCATTCCCGGAACTTCCGCTGCACATCTGGCCAGTCGCTAATGGACCCAGCCGGCAAGTTCGAGTACCACTCGAATGCGAGCCCTGTGAGAGAAGACCCAAAAAACTTCAGTAGGTAGGATTCATCCGCTACCAGATCGCCCATCACATTCATGTAATAGGCTATGTGCTCCTTCGACGATCCTTACCCGTTGAACTTGTCAAACTTTGACGGCTTGTTGATGCCAGGAGGAAGTCTTTTAGCAGCATGGTGTGCCGGATATGACACCTTGTATACATCGAACGAGGAATAATCATCACCACCTCAGTCTGCTAGCTTCATATCTATTATTTGTTCGACCATCAGCTTGCTCACCATTGTCGGGTCCACCGGATCTGGGTAGAAGTGTGCTTGCTGCATTTGAGGTGTTGCCAACACCGTAGCTTGAGGCATAACAGTGGGGATCCCCTGAGGTTGGGGAGCTGGTGGTGGTATCGGGGCCATGCCCCAGTAGGGTTATGTAGTGGCTGAAAAGCCATCATCTGAGGTGAACCCTCGAGCTCATCGATGCCACGTCATGATGTTTCAGGAGGAGCTTCCACCTGCTTTGAGGCTGACGCTTGCATGCTCAGCTCGCTCAATTGTTTCTTCAACATCTCAATCTCCTACTGGTATTTCAGAAGCAGCAGCATCATTATTGGATCGGGGGTGGAAGGGCTAGGTGCCTGACCTCCTCCCTCCATCGGAGCATCTGAAGCAAGGGCTGGCCTCCCGCCCTCATCTTTGGTGGTGATCACGTTTGTAGCCATGGTGACTACATCCGTGCTTGTTTCCCCGACAAGGGCTTGCACTACATCTGTTGCAGCTTTCTTTCTTCTGGTGATAGGGTCGGGCCTCCCGGCGAGCCTAATCACTTCTTCAGATTCTTCGGGTAGAGACCCATAGCGGTCCGCCACTCCGGCCATGTTACAGCTGAATATCTGGATGTGCTTGTTCCTCCGTATCACCTGGCCTCCTGGCTGGCTGCCCAGGGAAGGCTAGTCTGTTGAACACCGAGATCCTCGGCGTGGCTTGTTCATGGAAAGATGGTCCATAGCAGCCGAACCCTTCATCAACAATTTCCTCTGGGTTGACTTGATCTCCCCGGTCTTCATCTTCTACAGCATTCATGGCCTTTAAAAGTCGCTACATCCCTTGTGGGGTGTTCCCAAGGCCCTGGAAATATCCTTGGATGGCATGGGTGATATCATCATGCCCATCTATGGGGTAAAGTATAGGTGGTGACAACTAGTATCGAGTTGGTAGCCGGTAAGCAGACTGTCGTCGTCCAGCTACCTTGTCACATCTTCGGTCGGAGGCATAGACATTCGCCTGCCGGCCATAGCCTTGGAAGGCTAGTCTGTGAGGTGTTAAAGCTGGCACCTCTAGTCTTTCTTCTTCTTGTTCTTCTTTCCTGTCAAACTTGTCAACCTAGACAGGTTCCAATTGAGCAGCAGCCGGGGCCCGCCTTTGCTTGGGAACCCATACTTGTCTAAGCTTAGTCGGCTTCGGGGCCAGACCTCCCCTTGCTCTGGACTTGACACGGTCCGATTTGTCTTGAGCCAATGCTTGGAATGAGTTCCACACTAGTATATTGGCGATCACCAGGTCGGGCGAAATCCTGGCCTGTCGGCCATTCAGAAAGACACGGACTCCTCCGATTAGGATGGATTTGCCCGATGTCGAAAGCCGGGCTTGCAGCACACCAGTGTTCTTCTTGGCCACTCTCCTTGCATCGAGTGAGCACCTTTTGTTGCTGGAAGCGCGGGAGTGGACGTGGTGGACGAAGCAGCCCACCGCAGCAGCATTAATTGTGGTCACCTTTGCAGCAACGACCAGCTTCATCACCTGGACGTCTAGGAGTTCGATGAAGGCCATGCCCAAAAGGTTGGGGAAGCCAACCACCGGCGAAAAGTTGCCATACTTCGTAGGCATGGCCAGGTAGCCATACCTGGCATGATCAGCAACCACGAGCGGTCCAAATGAAACAACCATTGTATTGATCAGGATGCAACACCTCAATTTTAGATTTAAAGCGAGTTAGTATTTTAGGAGGAGGCCATTGGGTCCCTAATTATGGCAAGAAGATGAAAGGAGGCTTAGTCCCACCGGACGTGCCAACTTGTGGACAACGCACTCGGGATGTTCATCTTTTAATTCATTTATTCGTCTCTTTTGTCAGTGTTTTATCTTTTAGCATTTTATTGAGTGCAAGGGCGTGCCAGTCACTGAAGTGACATTTATTCAGGCTTCGAGACTGGGAGGGTCCAAAGCCACGGGTGCGCTCCGTCTGACTAACTAGACGATGGTGGGTATCGGGTCAGGATTAAGAACCCGCCGTGTCATAAAGGTCACAGCGTTAATTACATCTCCTCAGAGAGAAGAAAATCTTTGATTAAAGGCTAGGAAAATGGGGGCCCTCGGGCCTTAAATTGGTATTAATTAAAGAAAGGAATGAGGATTCTGAACTTCAATAAAATAGCCCCTATTGAAGGGTAAACAATTGAGCAAAGCCGGTCATTAATTGACCAATTCATATCTAGACAAGAGTCCCAATTTTGTAAGTATGTCTGCTAGAGATATGGCAAGTTTGATATTCGAGAGAGGATCCCAATGGAAATTCGGTTAGAACATAGCGGGCTATCGGCCAAGAGCGGAGTCAAGCTTTGACCATGATGGGATGATCCCGAAGTTCATTCATGACCCATGGAGGCCATATCAATATCCCCATGCGTAAGGTCCAAGGGAGGTGAGAGCGGCATCATCTCTTCTTTTATTTTTGATGTAGGTTTATTAATTTTCTTTTATTCTTTATTCATTATCATATTTTTTATCAATGGTTTATGCCATTAAAATTATTACTTTAAGATTTTGGTTTATCCTTTGTTGTTTATTTTATCTTTATGTTTTATTATTACTTCTTTCCCCCTTTTTGGTAGGTTGAAAGGGGCCAAGGGTCAGTGCGTTGACGCATGGCTTAAGCAACGTAGACGCAAGAGCCAACGTAGGGGAGCTGCGAAGGGACATCGCGTCGACACAGCACTCAGGGCATTGACGCACAAGCCCACAACCAGGGACCTGGCCAAAGCTGCTACGTCGACGCAGAGCCAGGCTACGTCGATGCAGCCTCTGCCAGTGAGCAAGAAATTGGCTTGTTCTTCACTTGTTTATTCACTCATACGGTGGATTGATCCTATAGCTTTTAATAAGTGTTAAACTTCAATCTTCTTGTTCCATTCTTTCAATTTTCTTTCTTTCCTTCCTTTATTTGCTTTTTCTTATTTTCATCATTGGGTTTGTGGTATGCATCAATGCATGGATTATTTATGCAAGGAATGATTTTGAGCTAACATCCACATGGGCATATGATGCACTTATGTAGCAGGATTGTGGCACGAGGCAGAGTTGTATACTCACGCATAGTGGGAGGGTCCAGATGGGGGTAACCCAGCTTTCGTCAGTCCACTATTTGATATACCACAAGCTATGGCATTCGAGCATGCATATGCAAATGCATGGGATTTATTACATGAGACATGCACGAAGCATGGACTAATGATTTAATTAAACTCATGGAGGTTGAGCAAATACTAATGCGAATGCAGATGCATCCAAGACATACAGTTTATTCTAACTGGGCTGGTCACTAGGCAATAGCTAGGCTCAGGGGAGCTTGACCCTAGATGATCAAAGAGAAACTGCCAAAAGGGCAGTTCAGCAGGATGACAATAGGTGCGTCGACCTGGCCCATTCGTGCGTCGACGCATGGAAGGTTCGACCGACCGAAATCATGTGAAGTTGGCTTATGCAAAAAGCTCATCTTACAAGCATGCGCATGCATGACTTAATATGCATGTGAACGGATTATTCCACGTTGGGGAATGCATGCGGGAGTAATTGACTAAACTCCTGCAAGTTCAGGAGAGGTTGATGCAGATTGCATAATACGTGATGGTTGCTTGATTGGCTTCAAGGCAGAGTTGGTTGCTGGTCAACCAATGAACTCAAAGGGGAGTTGATGCAGGGTTTGAGTGGAGGAAGGTGAGGTCAACGCAAGGCCCAAATGGGGTAGGGTGAGGTCAACATAGCAGCAGCCATGAGCGGGCTTAAAAGGGGTAGGGTTGACCCAATGGGTTGACCCCTGTTGCAGTAGGCTCCAAATCACCAATGCTTGGCCAATGCATGAATGCACGAAAGCATATGTAATTGCATATGAAAATGAATCTTTCTGACTGTTCAGCCCTTTCTTTGAATGCATTGCTTTCTTTTCATTAATGCCAGCACAGTATTTCTTTGTTCATTCAATCAATTTCTTCACTTCAGACCTGCCCTGGATCAGTTTGTCCACATCGTTGATGCAACAATTTGTTCATAGCTTGTTTGATTGTGTGTTCAGCATACATGTGCACTGTCTTCAGTAGTTTTATCAATTCAGCATGTTCTTGTTTCTTTGTGTGTTTGATCATTAGTCTTAGCATTTTAGCCATTGGTTCAGCTCATGTTTGAGCATTAGTTCAAAATTTTGTTAAGTCCACAGTTCTGAGAAAATTTAGGCAGCACCTCCCCCGGACCCGGGTTTTGGGGGTGAAAAATAAGAAACGCATCTACAGAAATTCTGAGATGCATGGCTCCAAAATATAAGGATGCACACGGAAGTGGATACATCCAAGGACGCGCACGGAAACAACAACGTCCATAAAACCCAAATTGGGTATGGACACCCCGAGGGCTAGCCTACAAATGGCACCACTGACCCAGGGGTTAGCAGCATTTCCAACTCTGGAATTTGCACTATTTCTGCTAGCCTCGTGGCCATTAATATCCCACTCTCGGTGCAACATTCCCCAGAGAACATAGTATAAAGAAGTAGATCCCTGGGGGATATGAGAGTGGTCAGAAAATAGAGATCCGATCGATGTGAAACTGCAATGTGCCCCTTCCCCCTTTGACGGGTCTTTGGTTATGAAAGCATTCGATGAAACCGATGACCATACACTACTTCTCCAGGGATTATGGCCACAAGACACGCTTAGCATGCTGGCAATCCCGTGCTCCAAATGGAGACTCAAACATTGATGTGCAAAGCATCATTAAGCTATGAACTACATCATATATAAGACTAGAATAAATGTAGATGTATGTGGAATACATAAATGCAGAAAGAACTGTAAATCGCGATGTTGGCAATGAGTCTGGGGTTGAGTCAAGGTCCTCGCAACCCATGGGCGTGGGTGAGGAGGCCAGTTGCTCATTTCCCTGGGAAATTCCACGCATAGAATAGCAAGCAGGCATACATATCAAACCAACGAGAGCTCACAAATCACATCATGGGGGAGCTGGGGACCAAGACAGACGTTCTGGACCTACCCAGGAGCATCAAGGGAGGGGCTTATGCCCATTTACTGTTGCCCAGAAGGGCGTTACTCCACCATAAAGGCCGGAGCAGCAAGCATCAGCTCACCTTATTCAGGAAGGGAAGATGAGACCCAAGAGTGGATCCTCATCCAGCAGATCGAAAAGAGCAGACCTTAACTCAATCCATCGAGATTGGAAGGGCTAGGCTTGGGCTCTCCCGCTGCTATAGAGCCATTCCTCGGTGAAAGGACCCAATGGAGAAAAGAAAACAAATAGCAGCAATCCTGCTGTAAGCAGGGACTGGGATTGGAGAAGCTTATAGCGCCATAGACAGATAGAATAATCACATCAAGAACACTTCATTTCATTCACCACCTTATACAAAAGAAATACATCGTTCCTTAGCTAGCTCGTATAGAAGAGCAGCAAGAAAAGAAAGAAACGAGAAGAAACCCAAAAGGTTGGAATACATAGCAGAGAAAGAACAAGAAAGATGGGGGGGAGGGAGGGCAGAGCATTGACTCCTCTCCCTCCCGAAGTAGCAGCACACCTCTCTATCTTCTCTTCCTCTCCTCTCCTTCACAGGCAGGAGCACAGTAGAAGAACTCTAGGGAGCACCTCCAAGAAGCTTCGAATAGCACCAGCAGGGGGGAAGAAGAACAGAGTTGCCGAAGAGGAGACTCAGAGCCCTTTCTTCTGGGCATTTGGGTCTTTTTTATAGCAGAAAAGGCCTCCTTTCTTCTTTTCCAAGGCAAGGGATCGCAGGAATGTTCTCCAATGATTGGAGAACATTGCCCCACGTGTCTTGTACGGTCGTATGGCCCTCTAGAAGGTGCTGCGATCGGGCTTTGAGGGAGAGCACAAGCCGCGCGCGTGACCCGCGCGTGTACGGCCCTCTTCTGCATCTAAGGGTGCGTCGACGCGACCTACTGCTAGGGGGCATTTTTTGCTTTATTGTCTTCAATGGCGTCGACGCGACTTTTACAGTACGTTGACGCAGGAAATGAACCAGGGATCGTTGTTGGTCTTTTGTCTTCTGTGGCGTCGACGCGAGGGCTGTTGTGCGTCGACGCGGTCAATGAGCCATAAAGGCCCATTTTGCCTTGTTCTTCAGACGCGTTGACGTAGTAGCAGACTATGTCAATGCGATCCGTTGTCCAGAGATCTTTTTTTTTCTCTTCAGTTGACTTTTCTTTGGCTTCAAATGGTAATTTTTAAGCGTCCACAGGAATGGGGGCCTTGCCCTTATCAGGCGCCTCCCTCGTAGGAATAGGCACAGGCAGGACGGGCGCGGGCTCCTCAGTCGGCTACGGTGGGGGAGGAACTTCAGGCGGGGGAGGAGCCTCGGATGGTGACGGCGGCGGAGTCCGACTTCGGACCAGAGAGGGTGCCCTCCTCCTATTCCTCTGGCGCCCACCACCAAGCATGGTGGATTCTACTTCGGGGACACTCGCAACTTCCTCGAAGATGCCCCTCCGAGCGCTTGACCCGCCACTAACCGTAGGAGCCGCAGTCGGACCCTTTGCTGGGACAGCCGCAGGGAGCGGATATGGAAAGCGCCCCGACGCTGCGGCGACGGCCTCCTGGGAGTAGCGACGATCACCTGGTTGGAGCCCGGCTCAATATGGTCAATAGGGTGAGGCGCGAGCCGCGGCAACTCTACTGTCTCGTACCGCAATTCAAACGACTCACGTGCCCCTGCCAGATAACACAGAAGGGGTTAGTTCAAGCAAGCGGATAACAAGGCCCAGCAGGTGGAACAGCGAAGGCATTACCCTGGGGTAATGGGGGGCTCAACCCCAGCTCCCGAAGTACCGCCAGGGTTAGCACGACGTCGGCATTAGGAAGCGGGTGGCAAAGGAGGGACTTAATTGCCCTCGACTCCTCCGCATTTACGGTAGGCCGTTTGTCCGCCCTAAGGGGACGGAAACCCCGAACGAAGCTCCAATCGCTCGGATGGTCACGGCCTCCGACCTTGGTGATAAAGACAAAGTGCTCGAACCAGCGCTTGATATTGGACACCACGAAAGTAACTTGGACTAGAACCCGGTCCTTCCGAGCCCGGAAGTAAAAAGAAGACGGATCGGCAAGACAGCACTGGGTGCTGTAAAAATGCCGGAAGAGGAAGTAATTGGGGTCGATCAAGGCTTGGCGGCAAACATAGACAAAGCCGCACAAGATGCGCCAAGAATTGGGAGAAAGGTTCCCTGGATACAGACCATAGTGCTCAAGGACAGACTCGAAGAAAGGGTGGACATGAAGATGGAAGCGTGCCCTGAAGGACTCTATGGGGACTACGATGTCGCCTGATGGACGACTCCACAGGTCATTATCGATAGTAGGGAAGACGATATCAAAATCTGAAGGAATCTGATAGGCCTGCCGGAGGCCATAGATAACCCTATAAGAAACTAAAGGAGGGGAACGGGGACGGCGTGGGCCGGCACCCGAGGTACCCGGAGCTCCCCCACGACCAAGTCCCACCTCCCCGGCGGAAGAGCTGGACCCAACGCTGAGAACCCTCCTGCGTGGTGCCATGGACCCAGGAAATAGAAGGAGGAAGAAGAACCTTACCAGGCGAAAAGAGAAGGAGCCAACAACGAGCGCAGCAGACGACGGAAGGGCAGATGGGGTTCTAAGAAAAACCCTATGGCAGTTCTTATAGTCTCCCAAGACAGAACGGCCACTTCGAATCCCAAGGGCAAGTGAAAAGGTGCCCGTCGCTATCACGGTACGACCGCCGGGCTCAAGCGCCCATTCGAAGCCCGCGCTCCCAGACAAAAAGGCTCGCATCATGATTACAGGAGTAGTAGCGCCTGCCACCGCCAGATGCACCTTGTGCGCCAAGCAAGTAGTACGAGGAGACCTTCCTCGCAGCAATCTCCCAACGTACCCTCTTCAACTCATCTCTCAGATCCTGAAAAGTGCTCGGCATCTGAGAGTGGGGGCTAGTGAGGAGGGTAAATCCGGCTCGGCCCATATCGGGCCCATCTACAGCAAGCCCAATTCGACTCACGGTCCACGACGCGCCTAACAGGCCACTACAGCCACGGCCCGCTACGAACTGCCCAAGACGAACAGTCCTTGGATTCGACAGCGTGAAGGGCCCTGGCCCAGGCGCAATGACCGCCGGATTACTCTCCGAAGATCGACCGTTACACCCACGACGCTGGCTTCAACTCCACGAAGGGCGAGCACGCTCCACGGGTGCCGTAAGACTCGCCTGGGAATCGGCCAACTCCGGGATAACCACCCTTCAACGGGAAACTCTCGCCATAATCGCAGGAGACGTTGCTCCACGATCTACGCCTTACCCTACTAAGGGATAGGCCTTCGACACCAGGATAACCCCCTATATAAATGGGACCTCGGCAGAGGACCAGGAGGGGAAATTCATCAACAAAACATGGTTAACTTTACCGAGAAACGCTCACTGAGAAACAGGCTAGAGAGACACACCTCCCACTGCTACTCAAGAGGCCACGGCTGTCCCACTCGGAGAGAGAACCCCTTCTGAGCACCCTTACCAACTAGCGAGCACTCGTGGAGTGGTCACTGGCAGCGGCGAGCACTCATCCGGAAGATCTACCGCCCTCCCAGGTCAACTACGGCGGCCTCCATCTTCCTCTCTCTTCCCTACTCTGCTTTACTCTCTACTTAATCCTGTGCTAACTTAAGTATCGGCGAGTTGTCCCCTGGGTAACGTCCAGGGCTCCTTCTGACGTTCGTCTATCTGGTGTTTGTAGGCTTCCACGGATGCCGGATGATCTTTCATAATAAATAAATAGAGAAGTGTGGTATGAGACGTAAGAATCAGATTGTGCCCTCTCCAAAAGTAAATGGAATAAAAGAATAGATAATTTCTTTTGTCCCATAGGAATAACCCATTAACTATCGAATCAAATGAGATTAAGCGAGAGAACACAATAATCTAAGAAAGATAACCTTTCATTTATCTATCCCGCTATCAAAGAGGGGCCAAGTGCGCAAGGAGAGGAATGTCTCCCGCCTGTCCCCCCAAGTTCCAGACGCCCCCCTCCGTCAAAGTCAATGAAACTCCGCGTCCATACAAAACAAGCCCCTTGTATATAAGACTCGACGGTCTATATTTTGGACTCATTTTTGTGAACTCTAACGAAAGGGATGCCCATACTGCAAGCATCACGGTGGACGTGCGTCACGTCGGAGGCAATCCAGCTTGCGCTCTCCCTTGTGATTATAAGCCTTTCCCTTTGTGTGATCTGTGTTGACCGAGTTGATCTTGGTTGATATCTTCCTCTCTTATGTTTCTTCAATTTTGCCCTGGCCTAGTTTTATGGCCTATTCCTCTTACCTTCCTCCCGAGGATGATATATCAGAGACATGTTTCTCTCTCCCAATCCGGTGGAAAATCACGTAAGTAAATAAATAAATAGATGCACCTAGTGCACTGCCAAGGTCTGCACTTAAACGCTCTCGGTGTGCACCAGCGCTATCTCAAGGTCTGCACCTACCCTGGGTGTGCACCAAGAATAATCTCACTCATGTGCACCAACTTTTTTATTTTTAAAAAATTTATGTGTTGAGATCGATCGGAGACCAAGTTGACCTACGCGTCCTTTACAAGGCACATATTAGTCGATCGACTAGAAAAAAAAAATCATCATCAAAAAAAAAAGGTGAAAGAATGGTAATTGATTGTTTGTATACACCCAAAATCTATCTTAAATGTTTCATATTCTCCCAATATTCCTTGTAACATCATAACTGCACCCATAATGAACTGTAATGCACTACTACCAACAGGAGATAATCTGGCGACCCATCTCCACAGAAAGAGATGCACATTTTCTCACAGCCGACGGGGCGAAGGACATGAAGAGTATCAGTCAATGCTTAGCTGCCTGACAATACATTGAAGAACGGGTAGCGAATATACTACACACCAGAACTAACCAACCATGAGAGAAGCACCAAAGAGAAAACCACCAGAATATGGAGAAAATATGCTTCCTCTTCCCTTTTCTTACATGCACAATCAACTGTGATCGACACAGGGTTTATACTTGTGTCCAAACATTTTATTCATTCCTTTCTCTTCTGACCATGCACAGTTCCAAATGATCGTATCCACTCGAAACCTCCCCTCCTCCCCCACCTTCCCTGCCCCCCAGCAAACAACCCCCAAAGCAAAAAAAAAAAAAGAAGGGTAGGAAACGGAATAATGCCAGGAAAGTGCAGAAACAAAAGGCATCAGATGAATTCCGAAAAAAAAAACTATACAGCAAAGATTGACAGGATCTGTCATCTTAAATCCATGTTCATGATTCGGATCGGCTTAATGAGAGCATCAGCATCACTTGATTGTGAATCAGACAGGTCAGAATCCATCAAGATTGGATGTGAATGCATAAGAGCATTGAGTTCTACAGCATCATCATCTGTGTCTATGTCCAAACTGACATACTCGGCAAACCGCCCTTTGTGAAAGAAGATATCTTCATCCTTTTTCTGTATATCCATACTTGAGGCAAATACATGAGAGTCACTCGCCTCGGCAACACTGCATCCAAAGTAACGCCCTTTAACATGTTCACGGATTGGGGACCGTTTCCTCTTTCTTGACTTGCTTACTTGCTTATTTGCACGCTTTGGGTGATGAAGCTTGCACGTGGCTCCCTGAGGGCACTCCCCTGATGCCTCAAAATAGGGGCATACGTACCTGTGCTTCTTGCGGCACTGCATATGAAAAGGAGAAACATTAGGTTCCAAACAGTCGGGCATGTTAGATCTCTAAAGAGTCGCACTTCCACGTAACCAGCTAAGATGACCACAATCAATGCATCAGTGCACTCTGAAGGTTATACAAGTGCTATACATTTACTTAATTTACAAGTTCCATAATTTGATCTCCATTGGAGCTACAGAATATCTAGTTGTCCTGACATTTTGTTGACTAGGTGCTAAAATGTCCGAGGGGAAAAAAAAAGATCCTTTAAATAACTACCTCCCCAGGAGTCTGATCGGCAAAACAAGGCTAGAAAAGCAACTAGCTCTTGGATCCAAACATGCATTTATTTGCCCTTTGGAGTTGCAGCGCCATTTCACTCCATAGAATATTCTGTAATTGTTCATTTCTACCACCACTTATGCAAGGACATCAATTTATGTGACTTAAATACTCTCATTGGAGTCAAATGCCCAAATTAGCATCCACTATATGGCATTTTTCATCATATGCACCAATGGCTATGCCTCCCGTGTGGCCGTGTAAAGAGGAAGTCAAGTTACAGTATGGACAGATTCGTAATTTTTTTATGTAAGATATATATATATATATATAGGCAATTGTGTTTCTAGCACAGTTATTTTTGCAATATACTCCAACAGGGTGTCTCCATGCAAAAGAAAAAACCAAAAATAGAAAATTATTTCTAGCCATCTTTTGGAAGCACGCAGAGTGTAATATAGCAAAGGCAACCCTAATTGGAAATAAAATCAGCAGTCAAGGGCTAGAGCCACAACAATGCAACATGAAAGAATTCAGGCATAAAAAGAAACAGGGGTACAGAACATGGTACAGACAATCATACAAACCATGGCTTGCCATCTCTTATGATATATCTGAGGTCTCTCACTCTCTCCAAGGGTCCCCAAGATAAAATCTCTACCAAGATCAAGAATACAAGGGAGACAGGAGGAATAGGAGAGTAGGATAAATGAGGGGGAAAAGGAGAAAAAAAGGCAAAGGAGAAGAGAGAAAAAGATGGCGAGGAGAGTAGCTCCCCAACATATTAAGAAAAATTAAGATCCTGGAAAGCAATCCTCGTATGTGTAAATATGTTTTTGCATTGTTTTATTATTATCGTGTTAGTTTAATAAACAACTAAATGCATAAAATCTAAAGCCTTTTCTAAAGAGTTCTGGCCAATATTCCCTCTCCAAGAGCTCCTCACTTCAGCCACCTGAGACGATGTTGAGACATTCCGTGGTACAGATGGTGGAATCATGGACAACGAGTGGCAGACATTTTGCTGGAAACTTCAGAAAAGAACCAGAGTCTTCCTTAACAAGCATAAAGACAAAATTGTCAGCTTATTCGTATCAAAGGCAGAAGAATATCCCCTTACCATGCCCCATATTCAATTTACAAAAGGACGTAGACTTCTAAAAAGCCCAAGGTAACTTGCACATGAAGGAACCATTGCCATAACCAATTCCAGATTCCCATCCAATGCAGTAAACAAATAGCTTATGGCTGCAGCTTCATTGACACAACACTAGGTGAAGTGCCTGCTAGTCTCATATCTCCATATGGGAATCAGGCGCCCCTTGCCTCTGAAACACTACCTTGCCAATATGCTTGGCAAGGAATGCAACATAACTCCGTTGGACAGACATTTGATGAAACAATCACACTAGAGTCTGTGATGCTGTGGCAACAAAAAAACCCAATGAAACAAACCTGAATAATAGACAAAGCCCTACAATTTGTGTTGCCCAAGTCTCATACATTAACTGTACACAATCTACAGGATCTGAATTTTTAACTTACCACAAGTGGACATTCCTCAGGAGCCTCGAACACTAGATTTCCTACCTATAAATGGCCTTAAAAGAAAAGGACTCTATAAAATGTCTGAAGTAGGAATCCACTGTGGCATTCCCCAGTTCACACACAACCAGATACTCTTCAGTCTTCATTACTAAGGTTCAAAGAATTGGGATGAGGGTCAGGATTGGCCAGCCCTACACTGATCCAGATCTGATGACCCTGACCCTATCCTGCTTGATCTGGCCGATCCCTGTGAACTGGGCTCAGCCATGTGTATTTCTTACTTTTTAGGGGGCAACTGCATGCAGTTAATTGTATAAGGGGTTTTTATACTTTTAAACCCCTTCTTTCTCCCATGGTTGAGGAGACGTTGGTTACAGTGTGAGAGGGCTTTAAGGATTTGGGAAAGCAGTTTAGAACCTGGGGACTGTAGAGCTGTTGAGTCTTGGGAGGTTAGAAGAGATAGAACCCTGGTGGGATTGGCCAATCCAGACAGATCTTCCCCAATCCAGTCAACCCTGTCAATGAGATGGCAAACATGGGCATGGGATCAGATTGACCAAATACAGTCTCATCACATCTGATCCTCAAAACCTTGTTCATTACAGGTACAGAAACCAACTCGAAATATCTTTAATTGACAGGAAAGTCAACTTGAAATTATGTAGAGGTGCACGAGATCATCTAAACCAGCAAGATTTCTTCTCCTTTTCAGTGGCAATGTCAAAAAATCACTTCTTCAGGTCAAATAACCAAAAAATGATCCATCCTCGGACCTCTGGCTGACAGTGTCGACATTATTCATGAAAACGGAACCTCCATCTATTTTGTCAGAATAGCTATACAGTCAGATTGCTGAATACTCTCAAGTGTTTTATATTAAACTTTTCAATATTAAAAAACTGCAAGATAGATTCCTGACAAGCATAAAGTGCAACTGCAATGCACCAGGAAACAAAGAAGGATGTTCTATTTCCATACATATATATATATATAATCACCAAAATGGGGAAACCCGTTATAAATTGTCAGGCAGGAAATGAATGCATCAAAAGGAGAGGATAACAGAATCAGGTATCTGAGTTACAGAGCATAATCTGCTGGCATTACATAAGATCCTACAACATGCTGAAAAGGTGAGCAGGATAGTTCAATCTTAGAACTCACCCTCAGAAGGCAACAGAAGGTTTGAACAAATTGTGCAGGGAAAAAAGTATGGATTAAGACCATTAAACATAATCGTGGGAGGCCTATAGTATGATATGTCAAAGACCAAAAACTTACTATAGAAGTCCAAGTGACACAAGAATCATATTTTTCAGTGATGAAGGAGAAGTGAAATGTTTAGAAAACAAGGCTGTTCAGATAAACGGATGAAATATTGAACTAAGCAGACGATATAATGGATCATTGCATGGTTGATTCAGAACAAACAATGCTTATTGTAAATGTTTCCCAAAATAGTCTTGAAGCTACCATGTGTCTAAGTCCAAAGAGAGGTAAAGTGAACAGAAAATTATATTCTCCGACAGAACTGTGTAGCAATGTGATTATTTATTTTCAAGAGTTTCACTCCATAGTGTTAAATATATAATACTAACAAGATGATACATTATGACACAAAAAATCGTTAAGGTTAATCAATATAAATTACTAAAAAAAATCCTGCTGAAATAGAGTAATTTTGTCCCTTGTCATGACTTCCTTTGGGAGAGGATAGTTCATATGACCAAGGGAAATTAGAAGGAAAGAGACAAGGACCAAGGATTACAGGCTGATTCTCAAACTTCATGTCGACACCTACAAATGCAGACTGGGGAGGGCAGTCAACTCCTTCCGATAATTGAAGTACCATAAATCAAGAACTGACCAATCACAAAATGTCTATAAAAGCTTTCCTCCGATTGCTGGCAAGTCTGGGCCTACCAGAATTTGCAGTTACAAAGGGAAAATGGTGGGAATAAACATGAGAGATGAAATGCCCATTTCCTGGAGGATATGTTGAATTGAGAGCAAAATCCTACTACCGGGGGAAGAGGAAACCAGACACATCATTTTTTTTCTGGAAGTGGAAAGTGGATGGTACCGGAAACCAGACACATCATGCTATGAGAACTTTAAAAAAGATCAAATAGTCTTTTGATGAGACCTCCAGACAAAACAAATCACTCACTGTCAGTGCACTGCTGCAGAATGTGATAAAGAATTGTGCAAAAAAGCATCCAAACTTTTTGTTTCGTGGGTTTGTGAAACCAATCAAAAACTATAAAGGCAAAACATTGAAATCTATCAGAAGTTTGCAAAACATTAAAGCACACCTCATCACCATCCATACAGTAGCCTTTGAGGAAACCTTCACAAACAGAAGCCTTGGGGTTCACATTTACATGCCTATATGGGCAACTCATATTGGTACAAAGCCCTGACAACAGTAAGAAATGTATCTGTATTATTACTTCAATTCATATCAGAAGAAAGTTCTCAAATGATTTTCTCAAAGAAAGCTCTCAAATAATGCTACATGTTGCAATAACAGAAGAAAATCACCTTGCAGGAAATAAGAACAATCAGGCATTCTTTCTGGAATAACCTGGAACAGAAAATATCATGATATACAGAAATGCATTAAGAAATATATCCAAATAAGAGAATGATTGAAGAGACTAGGGCTACAGAAGTTTTCACCTTATGAGTTAGTTTGCAGTTAGGGCTGGAACACAAGCCTTTTAAAAACTTTGTACAAATGGCAATTTTTGTTGGGTCATGAATATATGGACATTTTCCATCTTCCTTGTTGCACTTGCCAAATCGAGTAAAGAATTGACAATACTGTTGTTTCCTGACAGATCTCAGTCTAGCAGTGTGCAAACTCCACCGAATCTTTTCATTAGCCAAAATGCGAACAAGTTTTTTTGGATCTCGAACAAGCTGATTACCATTACCAACCCGAACATATCTATAGAATATTGAAAGCACATGTAAGATGGTAATAACTTTATATACCGATAAACAGCATACAAAATTAAAGTGCAATACATACTCATCATTCCCAATTAACAATCTCCTTGGAACAATAGGCATCTTGGGACCACGTACGAACCGGCTGTTGGTGATGGCTGGTGTTTGCTCATCTGCATCAAGTACACTAATAAGATCAGTCTCATGTTCAAGTCTAAAGCACTTCTGGATAGGGTCATGCTTTACTCACTTGCTAGATAAAATAATGGAAGGTTAGTGAAACAGTTTAGCATAATGGCCAACAAAATATGAAGAAAATGGGCACTGGTTTCTTTCTTATCAGATCTTATAACACTATCCATTTGGAATAAAACCTAAACTCTCGACCATCCACAATTTTGGTAGCAACAAAAGCATTTAATGAAAGTTCCCCTCCACAAATCAAAATGAAGTCCATGGTCCAGAAACAATAGGTTCAAATAGGTGATGCAAATTAACCATAAAGAAATAGAAGGTTCTTAGTCTTCCTCGACAGAAAACTAGGAAGTTTACAGCAAGAAGAATGAGCAAAAAAGGATAGTACAAAGTACAAAGTTTTAAAACCATTTCTTATATGAGATTCAAATTTAAGATGGACGGTTACATATTCCACCTCCTGAAGTTTGCAGGACATTTTCCCTCTGTTAAAAGAAAATAAAAAAAGATGACACCTTAACCTCAACAAAATAGCTGCAAGAAAACAATCAGTTTTTTCAAAGAATGGACAGCCTCTCATCCCTTCTTTTCACCAATTTTGGAAAGAAAGAAGATTGAAAATGTATTTTCAATGACATAATTATTAACCTTGTGTGGCATGAATATAATAGCTCTGATGAAGTTCACTAGATTGTCACTCTCACGCTTTAACTCATTACCCAAAGAACTAACTTCAGGTACATACGCACATATAGCTGCACCACATGGGAGGTTAGTTGGTTCCACAAAAGGTCTTGCATTTAAACAGTAGGTGCATATGTACGTGAAAGACTACATTCTTGTCATGTAGTATGCATCTTCATTATTTGAAGATAAGATCCCCAGTTCGTTCACATGAAAGAGTGAATACTTTTTGGTAAAAAAGAAAGAGTGACTACTTGCTAGTTGCTACAATCCTGCAATTCTCACATTTAGGACTGGGATCAGAATGGCAGAAGAGGCCAATCCAAAGGAAGAGCCCAACGTTAAAAAAGACTATGTAGTCAGAGGCGCGCCTAGGCATTTGAGGCGGTGAGGCGGTCCCAAACCGCCTTGCTTTCGCCTCAAACGCCTCACTCTCAGTCTTCTTCTTTTGGCCCAGCCTTGGTTTAAACCTCCTTTGTTCAAATCTTATCTTATTTGTATGTATATATTTTTGCCTCAAATCTTGATTATTGTTAATTTATTGAAAATCTTGATTCTATGTATGTATTTTCTTTCATATTTAGACATATATTTATATTTTTTTGAATCGTATATATATATATATATTTTTAATAAAACACCTCAAATGCCTAGGCCATTGCCTAGGCGTTTGAGGCATGAGGCGACCCCTTGGTAGCCTCGGTTGCCTCATGCCTCAGACTACATAGAAAAAGGATAAAATAAAAGGTCACTTCTAACAATAAATGTATCAGCATAAATAATTTTGACAAAAGAAAGATATAGATACAAAAATAGTTTACAATGAGGATCATTTTATCACCCTCATGATCTCTGGAATCAGTCAATCATGATCCCAATCAACTGATCTGATCCAATTTCAAGTGGGAAATCCAATCCCTCAAAGAATAAAAAAAATACTGATCAGCTTGTGTTGGCTGGAAGTCCTCTGAAATCGGACAATTCCAAGCCAATTTTGAACTGATCCCCATGAAACCGGGTCCAGTCAATCCCAAGAACCTATCTGATTCCATAATTCTTGTTCCCTTCCCCCCTAAAATGAGGTTTTGTAAGCCATGGCATCAGATGAGAGCATAAGAAAGTGACGATGGCACTATGCACACTTCTTTCTTTCTCTCTTTCCCTTCATCCTTCTTTCTTTATTCTATTTACCTTCCTTTTTATTTCCCACTGGGCAGATGAGTAAGCTGCCAGCTTTTTTTTTTTTTGGAAGTGGGTGGTACCACTATTGTATTAAATGAAAAAAGAGATGCACAAGTATGGTCAATAAAATCCCTATACAAAAGGACACACCAAGCCAGTGTGTATCACTCCAGCCCCCCAACAAAACAAAAAGGGAAGAGTTTTGGAAATTCACATTACAGAGAAGTTCAGCTCATTCCCTCACCCTATCACAAACAAAAGAGACAATAGAGTCCTCTGCTCTAGCCTCCCTCCTAAAAATCCTATTGCTCCGCTCCTCCTACAACATCCACAGGGTGGCTTGGAGGATCAGCCACCAGATGGTCCTGTCCCCTCTAAGAAGCCAACTTCTGCCCTAGCACTCCATCAAGTGATGCACCTCTCTCTCTCCCGGCCGTAGACACAGTGGGTCCTCCTAGCAAGCTCCCCCACACCCCCTGTGAGTAGGAACAACCTACAAACAGGTGTCAAGGGCCTCGTCCTCCTCTCCATACAAGTAGCAAGTCACCGGGACACCCGGAAGGAAGTGAAGAAGTCTATCCCGAGTAGGTAGTCTCCCGTGAGATATCCTCCAAGCTGGGATCTTCAGCTTCAGCGGGACCTTTAGCCTCCAAAACTGCGAGGCAAAACTATGTAGAACACTTCCATCTGAGATAAAGGCATAGGCAGATCAAACAGAGCATGTCCCATCCCTCCCCCACCTCAAAGTCCACTCATCCTCCCTGTCAGATAGAAGGTGAAAGTCAAGGAGGAAGGTGAGGAGATACTAGAGCTGCTCCATCTCATCGATCCTGAAAGCCAGTATATTGCAAGGGTAAAAGGGCCACTAGCCCAAGATCAGATTAGCCACACCCATAATCCCAATTTGAATCAGGAAATCCTGCAAATCATGCTCAGTTTAACACTTCTCTGGGAATCAACTCGTTTGAAATCAGGCAATCCAGCAAACCATGCTTAGTTTAGCACCTTTTGGCAATTTACTTGTTTGAAAATTCAAGAGAACTTTAAATATGCTCACGAACTGTGCCTGACTAGAGTAAAGCCTGAAATAGAGATTTCATGAGCAGAGCACATAAAATTTGCAAGAGAAACCCACTAACGTGAAAATTAATTCCTACCTACAACATTCATCCCATTCCCCAACGGACCATCATGATAAGAAAGCATTGAAGACTGAGAACTTGGCAGCTTCCCATTGGAAGTACTTTTGAGCTTCATAGCTCTCAACCCAATTGTTTTGAGGGAGGATATTGGACCTTGGAAGCCATTTATACTCCATGGTTTATTTGGCTTCCGACCAAAAGCTCCAAACCTGAGCTTTCTAGATTGAGAGGAGGTTGATAGGAAGCATTGAACCATGTAACAGTCCAAAATTAGCTAGATCCTCTCAAAATAATTTTCATGTTGAGAGTGAAAACCAAAAGTGGCTTGCAATTAGAAGTTTCGCCAAATCTTCCCTGAACCAAAAACACCAACATACGACCTCCGTATCAACATTCACTAGAAGGCAATATTTTATTGCCCACAGTATTTTCCTTTACAGAAAATGATAATTCCTTTTTCTGCATCCATAGATGCAGGACATAGCTGTAAGGGAAAAAAATACAGAAAGAACAACATCAGACACAAACAAAAAAGTCATACTAATTCCCAGATTTCTTCTTGCTTCTTTTAATAGATCCTCTTCTCTGACCTCAAACTGACTCATGCCTGCACCATTATTTGCTATGGCAATAATAAGCCTTATCCATCATGACTTTAATGACAATTTTCTCCAAAAGACAATAACACCTCTGTTAGATGCTGAAACGAAATAAATGCTTGCAAGGTAACCAAACACATAATATCTGTTATTATAGTGGGGATTTTTTGCAGATGGACTTAGGAGCTGATTTGCAGAATTACTATTCTTATTTTTTTATTGTTTCTAATAATCTCACTTGCACAAGTGCCCCTGCTGTCACAGTCTAGCAGCGTTCTGTCATAACATCTTATATAACCTGGTTAACTTTTGAGCAGATCTGGAAAGTCCAAAATACCCCTATTATATCCTAAACTGGTCAACAGAATTCATTTTCATAAGGGTATTTTTGTCTATAATTCACTTTTAGTGATGAGAACAGAATATTTACTTGACGTGCCGCGGGACTCGAGACATCGGACGATCAGAGTCATATCAGAGTCATTTTCATGTTTATTATGTATTTTTATTTTATTTGAGTCTTACTTGAAGGCAAGGTATGCAAAATCGGACAGGATCGGATCGGATCGCCCGATCCGATCGGATTTTGGGCTGTCCGACCCGATCCCGAGTCAACCGTTCCTGATCGTTCACTAAGAGCATGGGGATCGGTCGGGATCGGCTTGACTCGGCTAGGATCGGGTTGGATCGCCCGATTCCACCCAGTTTCGGGTGATCCCCATGGCCGATCTGGACTGATGCTAGATATTTATAAAAAAAGAAGAAGAAGAAGAAGAAGATCGACGAAGAAGGGTTGAAGAAGAAGAAGAAGAAGATACTTACCGTCGCCGCCGTTGTCACCGTCGCCGGTCCGCCTTGTCCTCCGCATCCTCCTCGTCGTGATCGGCCTCCCTCGGAAGAAGAAGAGGACGAGGACATGATGCCGCCACCATCGCCACCCACAGCCGCCGTCGACCACCGCCTCCTCCCCCGTCACCTCCGCCTCCTCCGCCTTTATTATCCTGCAAAGTAAAAGTGAAACAGTAGACACGGGAGAGAATAGGTTAAAGAGGGAATGAAATATTAGAATATTATATTTATATAAAACCCCCTAAAAAACTTGATACATAGGCAACTGACCTTCCAGGCTCCAGTCTTCCGGATCGGCATTGAATCGCTCCGGGATCGGTTCGGATCGGCCGATCCCACCGATCCGAACCGGTTTTGGATGGACCGATCCGATCCCGATCCCCGAGTTTACCTTCCTTGCTTGAAGGTTATGAGTTGGTAGGATTGAATTTTTAATTTTTATAGTTTATTGGGTTAATTTCGAGCGAATATCGAGTCTTTTTATTTTTATGTAATTTTTGGTGCGATTTTTGCACTATTTTTAGGTCTCAGGGATATTTTCGTCTTTTGCTTTGAGGGAATACCCTTAGGGTTTTCTCTTTATAAATAATGCTGTAATCACATTTTGGGAAATAGAATGAAGATGAGATTTCAACTTTGAGCAGCCAAGAAAGGGGCGCAGCCCTCTTCCTCCTCCTTGGAGGCCGCCAAGGTGATACGCCCTTGCAACACCGCCGTGGATGAGACGCCCCGGCAACGTTACCGCCACTGGTGAGACGCCAACCACGCTCCTCCATCGCCACCGCCCTTCTTTGCTTCAACCACCTTCCATCATCATCGAGCGAGATCCGGGTCTACCAGATCTATAGAGGACATCCCTCATCTTGCGAAATTCACCCGCACCAGCGTGCTACGTATCTGGTTCTGATTTTTGGTGGAGACGTAGTCCTTCCTGTCCCGTTCGTAACAAGTCATCACTCGTTCCGATCGGACGTCGGATCAGGTCGTGGCGGCGTTTCTCGCCAGACTGTGCAGTCCGCCCAGATCTGCTCGATCCGAGGACGACCTCCCACTTGCGAATTCTCTCCACACCGCCGTGAGTTGAAGTCAGACCCGATTCTTGGTGACGAGATACCTCTGCCAGTCCTCTTGGCAACATGGGGTCACCCGCCCCGAACCGACTTCGGGATTGGTCTTGGCGATCGTTTTCGTGAGATCGCGTCGTTCTGTCACAGCAGACTCAACCTGCCAACCAGAAGCCTCTTACAAGAGCGACCCCGGCCCCTCTGCGGCGAGTCTCGACACGCCCTCTGACATGGGCGTACTACTGCGAGTCGGCTGCGCACCGCAGCTGACCGTGGCGGGCGTTTTTGCCAGCACGCGCAGATCTACTTCCACCAGTCAGGGCTGCAAGACATCCCCCGACCACCACCTGTTCGACGTCGGTTCCAGCTAAACCTTCTCACTGCACGTCGGCCCCGTCCCGCATCAATTTTGGTATCAGAGCTTTGGGAACTAATTTGTTCTATCAAATTGGGGTCCTAGGTAATTTCTACCAAATGCAATTCAATTTTATTGTCTCTTTGCCGAATGAGAAGCGAACAAGAGTAATCTTAGATGAGCAGTGTCAGAATAACTATGTTTCCCAGTCCATTGTTGATTTGTTATTGCCAACTGGCAAGATTGTTGTTGAGGGTGATAGAGCCTTTATGGAGTTCCATCGTCAGTTTGTAGGTGGCAGCCCATTGAAGGCGGTTCGTTATTTTGATGGAGCATGGTGCTCTATTGCTCCATTGGGTTCTTACATCAGTTTGGGACGAGATTGGATGGTAGAGCGACAAGCTACCAGTCTATTTGCATTATCCAGCCACCACATTTAAGCGGTAAATTTCGTTTTCCCAAATATATTTCTTCTAATATCAAACCACAGGTTCATGATGTGATTTATGAAGCCGACCCTGCATTGGCCGAGGAGTATGAACAAGAGATGCGAGCATGGTCAATCTTGTATGACGTGTTGGATCAGAGTTTATTTGTTGATACTAGGTTGGATTTGATAGATGATTCTCTACTCACCGCTGACTCATCCTTTGAGAATATGTCTACAGAGCCTAAAATTGATATTGCTTAGGATCATGACTTGTTCGTCGAGTCTGAACTTCATCTGATATGTGATGATGTGTTTGAAAGAGGCCCAGCACTGATAACTGCTGATATGGTTTCATGGGATCAGAAATTGATGATTGACGCAGGTTTTGACTTACTATCTGAGCACATGTTTGAGTTCCAAGATGTTCTATGTCGTCCTCTTCCTATTACGAATATGGAGTTTATCAGAGATCAAGGCATCTATGATATGATATTGTGTGATTTTGAGACACATTTTGCGTGTCTGATCCGACTTCTCAATTTGGTTATCTCTTTGGAGCTATTTGCAAGGCATGGATTTGTTGCTTCCCTAGTTGTTTTGTGGATACTTCGGCACTTCAAAACTCGAGGACGAGTTTTTTCGAACTGGAGTAGATTGATGCGGCGCGAGACTCGAGACATCAAACGATCAGAGTCATATCAGAGTCATTTTCATTTTTATTATGTATTTTTATTTTATTTGAGTCTTACTTGAAGGTTATGAGTTGGTAGGATTAAATTTTTAATTTTTATAGTTTATTGGGTTCATTTCGAGCGAATATCGAGTCTTTTTATTTTTATGTAATTTTTGGTGCGATTTTTGCACTATTTTTAGGTCTCAGGGATATTTTTCGTCTTTTGCTTTTAGAGAATACCCTTAGGGTTTTCTCCTTATAAATAATACTGTAATCACATTTTGGGAAATAGAATGAAGATGAGATTTCAGCTTTGAGCAACCAAGAAAGGGGCGCAACCCTCTTCCTCCTCCTCCTTGGAGGCCGCCAAGGTGATACGCCCTTGCAACACCGCCGTGGATGAGACGCCCCGGCAACGTTACCGCCGCTGGCAAGACGCCAGCCACGCTCCTCCATCGCCACCGCCCTTCTTTGCTTCAACCACCTTCCATTGTCATCGAGCGAGATCCGGGTCTGCCAAATCTATAGACAATGTCCCTCATCTTGCGAAATTCGCCCCCACCAGCGTGCTGCGTATCTGGTTCCGATTTTTGGTGGAGACGTAGTCCTTCCTGTCCCGTTCGTAACAAGTCATCACTCGTTCCGATCGGACGTCGGATCAGGTCGTGGCGGCGTTTCTCGCCAGACTCTGCAATCTACCCAGATCTGCTCGATCCGAGGACAACCTCCCACTTGTGAATTCTCTCCACACCGCCGTGAGTTGAAGTCATACCTGATTCTTGGTGACGAGATACCTCTGCCAGTCCTCTTGGCAATGTGCGGTCACCCGCCCCGAACCGACTTCGGGACTGGTCTTGGTGATCGTTTTCGTGAGATCGCGCAGTTCTGTCACAGCAGACTCAACCTGCCAACTAGAAGCCTCTTGCAGGAGCGACCCCGGCCCCTCTGCGGCGAGTCTCGATGCGCCCTCTGACGTGGGCGTACTACTGCGAGTCGGCTGCGCACCGCCACTGACAATACCTCGTTCTGACATCGGAGCTGACCGTGGCAGCCGTTTTTGTCAGCACGGGCAAATCTGCTTCCACCAGTCCAGGCTGCAGGACATCCCCCGCCCACCACCTGTTCGACATCGGTTCCAGCTGAACCTTCTCACTGCACGTCGGCCCCATCCCGCATCAATTTATGAGATTTTTTTCTTTGGAGGAAAGAGCAGCCGCCTTCCCTTTTCTTGTGCCTGAGACGGGCAGGGGTGAGAAGCCCCCCTACCTAGGGTGAGAAACCCTAGTCGCCCCTCTCCCATCCCCTAGCCCAGCGCCCCCCCCCCCCTCCTCCTCTCTTCCCCCTCAACCGCCCTCTCCCCCACCCCTCAGCCCATCTCCATCTCAGCAGGTCGCCCCTCCCTCTGCTGGTCCGCTTCCTGCAGCAAGCCGCGCCCTCCCTCACCCAGCAGGTCACCATCAGCGATCCCCCCATCCCTGCAGAACTCCTTCCTCCCGCCGCAGACCACCTTCGTGCTGCAGATCGCCTTCACCACCAGCAGATCGCTATCTCTGCAGATTGATGTTCACCCTTGCGGCGGCGACCTCCTGCAGATCAGATCGGCCTCAACCCCGCCGCTGCAACGACGTCCCTTGCCGATCCAGTCCGTCTGCGGCAGTCCCCCATCACCCTGCAGCGTCCACGGCGGGATATCCCTCACCTCCCGACAGATCTGCACCCCCTTCACGCTGCAGATCAGACCTGCGGCAACCCTACAGCGCCACGCCCACCACCTGTTCGACCAGCGTCCCCGAGTCACTGCAGATTGCCAACAGCCCTCCCTCCCTGCAGATCTGTGCACCGATCTGCGCAGCAGCAAACCGCCTTCACCCCCCAAGCAGACCTCTCGTCGTCCTGCTGGTCGCCGTCCACGTCCCCGAGCAGTCCGCCCCCTCAGAACGTCCTCAGCACCAGGCACCCACGACCGCGCCGCCAGCTTCCCCGCCTCGCTGCTGCACCCTGCAGCGGCCATCCCGCTGGTCGGCTTCCTCCACCACGCTGCAACAGCCCTACGGGCCGCCTCCCACACCGCCTCAGCCGGACGCTCCAGCCCACTGCAGATCGGCATCCTGCTGATCCGCACTGCCGTCCTCGCAGTAGCGCGCCTCTCGGCTGATCCACACCGCCGTCCACACAGCAGCCGGTCTACACACGCGCCGAGCAGGCCCGCGTCAACGTCCGGGCAGACCTGCACCCCGACCAGCCAGCAGCGTCGTCCACGCCGAAGCTCCACCGACTGCTGCCCGTCAACCCGTCCCTTGCAGTCCTGGGTCATCCTTGTAGCCTGTTACCTCCCAGCGTGGAGTGGGCATCGTTTGTGGCTTGTACGATATTCTCTTAGTCTTGTCCAGGACTGTCAGGTTCGGCTGGGGTCTTCCCCACGCACTAGTCGTGGAGGTACGTGCTCCTCCTACTTGTGACATTGTGCTTGTCTCGTATACGTTTATATGTGCCGCTGCTACGTGAGAGTAGGTTCTAGCCCGTCCACGATCACCGCGGTTGTGAGTGAGTGATCCCTCCCGTGGGTTCTAGCCGAGCTCCGAGCTCAAGTTTGCATACCCCTAGACTCCAGCGGTTTCTCAACTGCTGAGATCCTCTGCTTCCCTCGCGTGGGACAACCGTGAGTTTGCATTTCTTATTGTGTGGCATTCTAGCCTTGAGGTGTACCACGGAGGTCAGTGGTCCGACTGAGCCTTTAGCGTGCGACGTGCTGGCCGCACATCGAGTCGGTCCTAGGTTAGCTTGCACCCGTGTCGTCCCGCATCATTACTGCATATTGAATGGAGGTTAACTGAAGGGGTATTCTTGTCACCATATTAGTGTAAGGAAGTTAAGAAAAATGAAAAAATTAAATCAATTCTACAAGAGGTATATTTGCAAAAAAAATCCCTATTATAATTTTTCTTCATATAAACTCTTGAGAACTCTTCACCAAGATGGGCACATTCCACCAAAGCCAGCCCCCGGACAATGTAAGCATCACAGATGAAGTATGCTCAAGGTGCCGGTGTTGCTACACAGCAACGATCTAGTTGAATCTGGTTAGTGTCAGGGTATCCTTCATTGGGTCCTGTAGTCAGGTGGCTGTCTTGTTTCTTTTTGTTTGTTGTTCGTAGCTTTCTGAGGAACCCCTCCTCCATCTTTTGATTGTACCACATCTGTTTATCTTTGAATAAATTGGTGGTATGATCCACATTTCTTTCGAAGAAAAAATTATGTCCATGTAAGATATGACTCTATTTCTTTCCCAAGTGGAAGAAAAGGGGCGTTTAGGAAACCAATAAATTTGTATCTACAAATAACATTATGCAAGAGGATCCAACGGTGAAAAACCAAATAAACTCAAAAGATGCAAGAAAACCACAAAAACCAAGTTCAGGCCAGAAAACAGCAACTTTCCCCAGGCAAGAGCATCATCCAAAATCTTTTGTTCTTTCTCTTTTCTTTTTTTCTTTTTCTTTTCCTTTTTTTGGTGGGGGTGGGAGGGTTATAGACTGTAAACAATATGCTCCAATTGTAAAAAAACACAATGAAATCGAAACAGAAAAGCTACCCGGAATTCTGACTAACGTCCGCCTAGATGAATCCATTTTGTAATGAATGGTGCCAACACGAAAAATACGTTCACCTGTCAATAACACAAAATTCCATAAATATCCAATCTCTTCTCTTAATAGAGTACATACAGCCTGAATACATGTTTTTTTTAAGTGGAGGGTACCACAAATT
Organism: Amorphophallus konjac; assembly: GCA_022559845.1. Taxonomy (NCBI): domain Eukaryota; kingdom Viridiplantae; phylum Streptophyta; class Magnoliopsida; order Alismatales; family Araceae; genus Amorphophallus; species Amorphophallus konjac. The sequence continues at coordinate 242,604,839 of CM040120.1, forward strand.
GTATTAAATGGAAAAAGGGAGGGATATGCAAGTGTGAGCAAAAGGCAATAATGGAAAGCAAAACGACTGCAGCCTGAATGCATGTTAAAACTATTTTTAAGCATTCAAGCATGTTAAAGTGAGCATGATAGAGAAGGTAAGGACTCAGTCAGTGCAATCAAGATTTGGCAGGAAAAACACAGATTAACAGATACATATCAACCAAGATAGTCAGTTGCCCTACCTTGATGGAGCTGAATACTTAAAGCTAACTTACGCTGTGAACAATTTTCACTCTTCATATTGAGATCAGCACAGGTTGTTCCCTTAAGCTTCTTTTTCTTCCTCTCATGTTCTACAATGGCTGCAGTAGCTTCCTGAGATAAAGATGATGACATCAATTACAGCTCCAATCAAAAATGAAAACTACTTCAAGTATGAATATGTGTATCAATTCCACAACCACATACATGTAGCATTCTTCATCCATCTTACATGAAATTTTTTTTGAAAGTGTCCATCTTGCATGAAATTATCTTAACAGTATCTCAACCTTGTTACTTGTTAGCCATTTTTACGTTTTTCTATCTTTAACATGACATAGAACACATATTGCAAGTGAAGGGATGCTGGTGTGCCACAACAGGGGACCACGGCACCACAGGCCGTCCAATCTGAAGATCAGAAGGCCCCAGAGGATCCGGTATGCCACGTGTCTGATCTGAAGACAGGACAGCCAGTGGTGGATGCCAGACTCCCGCTGCATGGCATGCTAGTGCGCCCCCCCCCCCAATTGCAAGATTTAAGGGTATAGGGAAGAACAGGGACTGAAACAAAAATGCGGAATGGATGGTTGAACTAGCACATCTGATGTAACAAAAAGAGAAAGGGAAATGGAATTTCAAGCAGTTGATTCAATCTTTTTCATTTGAGGTGGGGACAGGTTGGAACTAGCTAAATCTCAAAAAGATTATAATAAGAATTAGGGATTTTTGTAAATATACCCTCCTTACAAGTTTATTTGCAGGCGTGCCCCTCTTGTTTTCATTTTATTTTTAATAACCTCACTACATAACAACACTTGCAAAAATGCTCGTCATGACCAGCTGTTAGCATTCTGTTAAAATCTTTCTGGCGAACCTTTAATTAAATTTGAAAAAGGTTGAAAACGTCCCTAATCTCTCAAAAAACTCTCTACATCTCTCTAGCCCTTTATCTCTCTCTCTTTGACACAACATACCAGTTAAAATAACCCTTTCTGAGGGTATTTTTGTCCAAAAATTTAACTACATGGATGAAAATATAATATTCTTTGAATCTTCAAATGAGGTTAACTACAGGGGTATTTTAGCACTATATTCATATAAGTTATTAAAAATAATATGAAAATATGATGGGCAATTCTGTTAACTACAGGGGTATTTTTGCCAAAAAAAACAACCCTAAATTAAGAACACAAACAAAATGTGGAACAAGGGATGAAAAGTGATTTCCAGTGACCATTTCCAGGGCAACTCCAGACTGGGAGACATAATCCCTCACTTGACCTAGTTGGCACTGGCTATAGGGGATTTCCATATTTCTATGTCAACTGGATAGAGTGTTGTAGGAATTGTTTTTCATGCAGAATTTTTTGTGTTTGTGTGGGGGGGTGGGTGCGTGCCAAGTTGGAATACAACAACCAATCTGCATTGACTCTGATTTAAAAAGACTGCCTAATGATCATTGAAATAACAGTGCTCTGAGATTAGAGTGAGAGCCAGATCATTTGCAAAGCTCAGAGAAAGCTGGAGACACTTCTCAATGAAGGTCGTGAGCACTTTTCTTTCGAAAAGGTAGACTGCACTACCAATTTTTATTAATGAAACAGAGGTAGGACAATCAAAGTGGAGAGAAGAGGTTCCACAGCCTCTGACAGAAGATCTCACTATAAGGTACTACAGTTACAACTTAAGACAATCTGCAGTGCCTTGTGGATAGAGCAACTCCAAGTACAGACTAGGATACTGCCTCAAGAACAAATGTTCTTGACATACACCTGATTCCCCTGAAACATATTATCATTCCTTCCCTTCCATATGCTCCAGCAAACTGATGCAGGTATAATCTTGAGTACAGGAGCTTGGATCCTTTTTTTTTTTTTGAAAGTGAATGGTACCACATATTTTATGAAATAAGAAGAATGTACAAGTAAGCAGGGAGTACTCCCAAGAACTCCCCATATACAAATGAAGAGGTAGAGGCCTCCCTACCCTTGAAGTAGAGATAAAATCAGAGAATTACAATTGCCCGTTCTACAAAAGATGTCCCCCCAGCTTTTCACAAAATAGCAAATCAAATCTATACATTAGCAGGGTCTTGAGCTTCTCTTCTAAAAATTCTGCCATTCCTCTCCCTCCAAATGATCCAAAAGGCTTCATGCAAGACCAGCCACCACAATTGACGATCAAACTTGGCACTACATTGCATTTGCCAATTTTGATGAAATCTCCCACTGGGCCTTCTATAGGTTTAGTGCAATTAACCCTTAAGGCAGATGTGCTTCCATACTTCAGTAGCAAACTCACATTTTATAAACAAGTGCTCCATAGAGTCCTCTTCCTTCCCACACATGGTGCACACAGTATCCATACATAAGCTTCGATCTGATCTGCAGAAAGCCCAGCTTTCTGTTTGAAATAGTCCCACAGTTGGGTTAAGACATGAAGGTCGGTTGGAAACCTGCAAGCCAGTCAAAGAAACGGCAAACCTCAAAACTCAGAGGGCCTGGGAACATTAAATGGTCCACACTCTCATAGATGTGAAGATCGTGAGCACCTTCACACTCCACAGAGACTTTTTTCACTTGGAATGTGCTATTGGCACCAAGAACTCTCATAATGAATATCCGAAGTCTATGATCATGCTTCTCAATAGAATAGTGCAAGGTGCGGCAACTTTTCACAGGATTTGAGAGATGCTGAGTCTGTGAGAATGAAAGAAGGCAGACATGGGATTTGAGTGTTTAACAGGCTCTACGATGTTCTGATGGCTGAAGACAGAGAAAGATGGTAAGAGTTCAGGAGAAGAAAATGGGGCAGGGGGCAATCCAGCATTGAAATGAGGATTGTCCCTTAGAATGTGTGTGGGGTGTTTAGTAAGGAGAAGAGAATGGGTGAAAGGAGGTGATAAGGAGATTTAAGGTGGACATTTTATGTAATTGGGAGACTTAAGTGTCAGGGGGATGGTACCAGCATTATAAGGAAGGAGGGGGCCCTTGGCTGATGAAGGGGATGGCATCATCTACTGCTGGAAGGTCAAGATGTTATGGAATGAGTATGCGGTAAGGGAGTTGGGTCCCAGCAGAGTTGGATAAATGCTATCTCGATCTCCACTTTGTGTGGGATTTCTAGAGCATTTGTGGCCCCACAATCCAGAGTAGACAAGAAGGAACTGTAAGAGTATTTGATCCTCTACAACTGACAGTCAAGTTGGTCTTGTTGTGAAAAGGACCTTCAGTGTCATCTCTCCACTTGAAAGGTCTTTGGAGGTGATATGTCTGGCTAGCCCAACCTCAAATCACAAGCCTATCTTTCTCAAAATCAATGGCAGATGGGACTATCGCCCCTTTGGGAGAACAAGGTTGGTGAAGTGGAAGGCCTGCCCCTGCTCCAAGACTACTGCCCTGCTTCTAGTAGGAAGGGTGGATGGTACTGGAGATAGGACTTGAAGGGTAACTTCTCGGTGAAATCAGCTCATGGTTTCCTAGCTGATGGTGGGTGCCGTTATCCTCTTGCTCCTATATGTGGAACCCGTCCACCCCTCTGAAAGTTAAGATCCTTATCTGGAGAATTTCACATGGCAGACTCCCTACATGTGACCATCTGGCTTGCTTTTTGTATAGTATTGACATCCGCTGCTGCTTGTGAGGCTCAGGGTAGGAGTGTAGATCATATCTTTTTGGCTTGCTCCTTTGCACAAGAGGAACGACAGCAGATCTTTGTTAACACTGATAATAGCAGCTCCCCTGTCTCCTCACTCCTCAGTAGCTTTGCTGTTGATGTCAGGGAATATAAGATAAGATGGCAGTGCAAAGATTGCACGATGTGGTGATTCATCCTCCATGCTACACAGTGGGCAGTGTAGAGGGCAAAGAACGGCAAAATCTTCAGAAAGAAAGCTAATGACCCAGACAGGGTGGTCAGGGTTGTATGTGAAAGAGCAAGGGAGTAGAGTGTCCCTTTTCGTAATTCTGATATTTGTAACTCTTTCATTTTTCAGATGTTAGGGGATTGATGGGACCTTGTTTGGGTCCTTTTGTATAGAGGAGTTTTTGTTCCTCACTCTTACACTTGTACATCCATCTTTTCATATTTTATAATACTGGTGGTGCCATCCACATTCAAAAAAGAAAGGCAGATGCAGGAGAAGGCCAAGCCTCTGGCAGAAGATACAGGCTGAGATTTCACGGGCTTTTGTTGCTGCATGAAATAGGGGAACCCCGCCCCCCACCCCAAAACAAAAAAACAGGTGAGGAATCTTGATGCCACTGTCAAGGTATCAATCTCACCTGTTGACTACAAACATATTACTGTGCACGTGGTAAGTATCCTAAAGGCATGGATAATTACATGGTGAACAAACCAATTAAACAAACACTTTTGCAAAATGGGAAAGAGTATCTGTTTAGATAGCCAACCTAGTTGAGTTAGCCTTGGCAAACGCCTTTTAGAAACCATGCCAGCAATACAATACCAGTATGGCATAAGGGCAAGGATGAAAATGCCTTTTAGAATGTGCCCGAAATGCACTAGCAATGTGGCATCAGGGCAAGTTCGTTCTCTTTTTTGGGGCCATGCGAAGGTGTACAAGGGGATGAGCAAGTGAAAATTCATCTGTTGTATGGAAGAGGTTCTGAGACAATTTAATGGGGAAAAGGGTTGTTGGCTTTTCTAAATGCAATGTACACTACACCTCCCCCCCCCCCACAATTTCTGTGTATAACTTCAGGTAACAAACATTTTTAAGAAAATCAGACAATATATGTTCAATTTTTATCCAATTCTGACTGCTTCAGTGAAGCCTAAAGATCAAACAACCTTCTCTCCCCTAGTTACCCATATGACCAAGTTTCATCCTTCAAATTCAATATGCAGTTTTTAGACCTCGGCAGATTTCAATCGTAGAAAGAATTCCAAGTTACATTTCCATCAATACATATTCCCTGCAGAAAAAAACGACATGCCCTCTCTGTTACCACACAGACCAAGCTTGACGGGGCAACCAGTTGATGCCACACAAACAAGAACCTGTTCACTCCCTGTTTACATCTGAACAATTGGAAACATGAAGAAACTCCAATCACATCATCGACACTTCAAATGAATTCTTTTACAAACCTGTTTTCCTTATTCCTCCGTCCAAAAAATAGAAAAGAAAACCTGTATTCCTGTGCATCTCAGGTCAGTGAGAATTCCCCATTCATCTTCATATTCACAGTTAACCATTGCACTAAGCAGATCCGTAAAGTTACCAAGTCAATGAAGCAGTCCATTGGTCTACTTGCATTTTGATCCATATGAGTAATCAAAAAAATTCACAAGAATGCATATGTTTAAACCATCAAAGGAACAACAACCATTGACGAGGAATAAAATCGCTGGACCACGATTGTAATATCCCGGACCTTTCGGAACCTTCTTCGTGGGTCACGGATCTGGTTTCTCGGAGTGTCCGGCTCCGTTGTGTCCGAAATTTCGTTTCGGACATCTTTCGTGTTCAGATCGGTGCAATCCGGAGTTGTTTCGAAGGCCCGGAAACGTTCCGCAGTTTTTTCGCGTATGTTTTCCGATTCTCGGTGTGTGTTTCGGTAATTCCTTCGGAACCTCGTTGCGGGTGAACCGGGTCGTTCACCTAGGCGAGAGTGGTGCCGTTGCGATCGGTGCGTTCCGAGGATCGCGGAAATGTAATTTTTAATTTTTTGATATTTTTCAGAATTTCTGGATTTTCTATAAATACCCCTCATTTTTCTCTCTCCCCCCACCCTTCTTCTTCTTCTTCTTCTTCCTCCCACCGTGAGAACCGCCCCCCTCTCCCCCTCTCTCTCCCATTCGATCGCGGCGGGCCTCTCTCCGGCTGCAGACGGCGGCGGAGCGACGGCGCGGTTGCGTGGGCGACTGCGAGACGAGCTCGTGGGCGTGCGGTGTTCGTGGGAAGCGTGAAGGAGCGGGGTTTTCAAAAGCGTTCTTCGTTGTTTGAGCTCGATTCGGCGGAGCTTTCGCTCCATTGAGGTAGGGGGGCGAATCCCTATGCTCATCCTGTCATCCCCCGCGTTTTGTAGGCCGAATGGGAGCCGGGAGGGGTGTCTTTGAGCGGGTTTAAGCAAAAGCATGATTTTGGGAGAGTTCGCCCGATCTATGTTCTTAGGCCGTGATTCGGTGTTTTGATGGCTTAGAAGCATACTATGGGTCCCCAGGGGTATTCCCCTTTGATTTCCCCCTCTCCTATGGAGGCATGGGGGCGTGGTTGGAATTTTTGGGCGTTTCACGCCGTTTCGCGGTCGGACCGATGTGACGGTCCTTCTAGTGACCGTCACACCATGTGACGCGCTCAGATGGGTGCGTCACAGCCCTGTTTGTAGCCATTTGGGGTCTGGGGGCTGTAACGGTCCCACGATAGACCGCCACAGGTGTTGTGACGCGCCTGAGTTAGACCGTCAAGGACGAGTCGACCGTTGGCATTACCGTTGGTTTTGACCGTTGGGGGTCAAGACCTGTGACGCACCAGGACTGGCGCGTCACAGCCTTGTGACGCCCTGTGTGAGTGCGTTAGAGTGGACGCATTCCCACCCTGTAACGCACCAGACTTGGTCCGTTACAGTCTGTGAAGCACCAAGTGGCACGCGTCACAGTTTGTTCCTTCGTGCTTTGTGACGCATCAGGCTGGGTGCGTCAGGGCCTGTGACGTACCAGGGTAGGCGCGTCACAGTCGTTTTTGCACCGAGGACCTGACGCCCCTGTGTTGGGCCGTCAGATGGCTGTGACGGTCCAACCTTAGACCATCAGAGCCTGTGACGCGTCTAAGGTAGACCGTCAAGCTCAAGGTTGCCCCGGGTGGTTTGCAACCCCGTTTCTTTTCCGACCGTGGTCACCGTGCGACGGTGCTGGTACGTGAGACGGTCCCCATACGTCGTCGGATGCGGATGTGGTTTTCCGTTGACTTGAGAGTCTACTCCTTTAGTGACCCTCCACTAGTCGTAACCCACCAGTACGCGTGTGCTGGTCTCACCCGGGAGTAGGTGAACGAGCTTACCCTGAGGACGGTTTTAAACTGGTTACCGTCGGGCCCCGCGTCTAGCAGCCAGAGTCCGACTGAGGGGAAAACCAGTTAGAGGCCAGGCCAAGGGCGGACGGCCTGTGTGTGCACACGTGGTTGGAGGTAGTTGGACCCACGCTGACGGGAGTGACCTCAGCTAGTCACTTGTTTTGTGGTTACTTGTACGGTGTCTCAGTTCCCGCTGGGCCGGAGGGAGACACCTGAGACGCAGACTAAGTCGTCAGTGGACGCATCCGGTCTTACTTCTAGTGAGAGGTACTCCTGTCGAGTTCGGAGTGACAGACTGTCAGTCGTGCGGCTTCGACCTTCGGGTTTTGTCGTGTTAACCGTGGTGTTCCGGTCGTTCCACCGTGGCTCGTGTGTCGGTTTTCGTGCCGTGAGATCGGTGTTTTGTAGATTGCAGGACTTTACCTTTCCGAGGTACTCGCTTACTGCTAGCGTAGCGATTTCTCCGTTTGCGAGGTAGGGTTCGAGTGATCCCTACTGAGTCTTGTTCCGAGACTCATTCCCTGCGTGTTTTCACCGTGTTTCAGGTGAGTCGCGGCCTCAGGGGAGCGCGTCTGAGGCTCAGCGTGGTTCAGGTGCCCAGCGTTAGTGCCAGAGGTCAGAGCCGGGGTATGTCCCGCGTAGCTGTACTCTTCTTTCTTGTCTCTGTACTAGTTGTGGACCATTACTGTTATTATTTTATTATATCTTGTGGACCATGTATCATGTAAACTGTTATTTTATTTCATGCTTAATTATAACTGTTTAATTTCTACAATTATTTGTGATACTTGTGTGGTATCCACACCATCCTTTTAACCCTTCCAAGTCTTCGGACTCGTGGGTGGCGATGCGAGTCTCGGGTTATCGGGCCTTCCCGGTAATCGGATTCTCGGGTCGTTACAGCTGGTATCAGAGCGCGGTTGTGGGATTATACGAGAATCATAAGTAATTGTGGTGGTCCACTAGTCCACAGCGATGATGTACGGGTGACGCTGGCATCGGGCATCGTGTGTTTTGCTTAACCTCGCTGTTTTCGTGTTTCCTGTCTTTTGCTTCAGGAGCGAGCATGGCGTCGAGGCGGGGCACTCGCTCTCGGCAGGGGCAGTCGGCTGGAGGTCAGGAGATCCAGCAGGAGGTTCAGCGGGAGCAGGAGTAGCATAGTAGAGCGCCACCGGCGGCCACCGAGACAGCGGATGCTGCGAGGTTTCCGGGGGGCGAGGATTTCTTCCGTGGCATGTACCAGCTTATGTCGCAGTAGTTCGGTGGAGAGGCTGGTGAGGGCTCGTCGTCCAGGGGTGGGCCAGGCAGGGCAGTGAGGGATTTCATGCAGTTCCATCCACCTTACTACGGCGGTCAGCCAGATCCTGATGTGGCTCGGAGTTGGCTCGACGAGATGGAGCGGGTGTTCAGTTCCGCGCGGAGTGCTGCGGAAGACAGAGTGATGTTGGCCTACAACCAGTTGCAGGGTACGGCTCGGGAGTGGTGGTCTTCCGAGTGGAAGACGTCTTTCCAGCTTCGTCCACTTGAGCAGATTGCATGGAGTGACTTTGTCGGTGCTTTCAAGCGTACCTACTGTCCAGAGTATGATGCTACGCAGCGGATGCGTCAGTTTTTGGAGCTGGTTCAGGGCAACATGTTCGTGTTGCAGTACAGGGCCCGATTTGTTGAGTTGGTTCAGGGCGCACAGGGTGAAGACCGCACAGTTCGTACAGGGCTTGAGGCAGGAACTGAGACACCATCTGATCGCGAATGCGGCCACTGATCTGGAGACAGCGTCTCGTGTTGCGGCTTCTTTGGAGATGGATATGCAGAGGACTCGAGGACCGATTAACTAGGGGCAGTCTTTTGCGGGTCGCAGCCAGCAGTCGGCTACCCAGCAGCAGGGTTCCTATCAGCATGTGTCGGGTGGTTCAGGAGCGCAGGCACCGACAGCGTCGGCGACAGGATCTGTCTTTTGGCTCGAAGAAGTTCCTTAAGAAGAATTTCCGTAAGAAGCACAAGGATCAGGGACAGGCGTCATCGGGCAGTGTACAACAGTCAGTCCATTTTCAGCGTCAGGGATCAGTGGGTGGATCGCGAGGACCGTGCCCACGGTGTAGCGAGTACCATCCAGGCAGACAGTGCACAGCACCGATAGTTTGTTTCCGGTGTGACCAGCCAGGGCATATGGCGCGTGACTGTCCTCAGAGGCAGCAGCAGCAGCAGTTTCCTCAGCAGCAGCAGGTTCCCCCGCAGCAGAGGCAGCAGCAACAGCAGGGACAGTATCCGCCGCTACCCAGGTCAGCTAGTGTGGGAGGCAGGCAGAGAGCTCGAGGCCAGATCACACACATGACCAGGGCAGAGGCAGTGGCGTCGCAGCTCGTGGAAGGTACCGTTCAGATTTTGGGTTGTGCGGCTCGGGTTTTGTTCGATTCTGGCACGTCTCGTTCGTTTGTTTCGGAGGATTTCGCGCTGAGTATTGAGGAGCCGGTGACCCAGTTGTCCTGTAATTTGGCAGTAGAGTTGCCTTCGGGTGATTTTATGATCACTCCGTATTGCTTCGATGAGGTTCCTCTGTGGGTGGAAGGGCGGAGTTTGCCAACTAGGCTCTATGCGTTGCCGCTTCAGGACTTTGATGTGATTTTGGGCATAGATTGGCTCGAGGCACATCATGCGTTGGTGGATTGCGGCTCGAAGAGAGTTTATTTCCGGCGACTTCACGGACCCACCTTCTATTTCCAAGGTATCAAGTCTTCCTCTTCTTGCTTTCTTATTTCTGTGATTCGAGCTCGTCGTTTGCTTGATGCGGGTTGTCAGGGTTTTCTCGCCTCCGTGGTTGTGACAGACCGGATGGAGCCGGATGTCGAGGACATTCCGGTGGTGTGCGAGTTCCCCGATGTTTTTCCGGAGGACTTACCTGGATTGCCTCCCCAGCGGGAGATTGATTTCGTGATCGAGATTGTGCCTGGTACGGGACCTTTGGCGAAGGCTCCCTACCGTATGGCCCCCGCTGAGTTGAGGGAGTTGAGGGCGCAGTTGCAGAACTATTGGCCAAGGGGTACATTTGTCCTAGCTTTTCCCCTTGGGCAGCCCGTGTTGTTTGTGAAGAAGAAGGACGGTAGCTTGCGGTTGTGCATCGACTACCGGCAGCTGAATGAGGTGACCATCAAGAACAAGTATCTGTTGCTGCGGATTGATGATTTGTTCGACCAGCTTCAGTCTGCGCGAGTGTTCTCGCGGATTGATTTGCGGTCCGGTTACTATCAGCTGAGAATTCGCGAGTCCGATGTGGAGAAGACTGCGTTCAGTACGAGGTACGGGCATTATGAGTTCTTAGTGATGCCGTTCGGGCTCACCAATGCCCCCGCAGCCTTCATGGACTTGATGCAGAGGGTGTTTCGTCCGTATCTGGACCAGTTCGTGGTCATATTTGTGGACGACATCCTTGTTTATTCGCGGTCTGCCGAGGAGCACGGGTACCATTTGGGTGTGGTGCTGCAGACGTTGCGAGATCACCAGTTGTATGCGAAGCTCAGTAAGTGCGAGTTCTGACTTCGTGAGGTGCACTTTTTAGGGCACGTGATTTCTGGTGATGGTATTTCCGTGGACCCCGCCAAGGTCGAGACAGGTAATGCAGTGGCCGAGGCCGAGGTCTATGACGGAGATCCGGAGTTTCTTGGGGCTTGCGGGCTATCGGCGGTTTATTCAGAATTTTTCTCGCATTGCGGCCCCGATGACTAGACTTTCGTGGAAGGATGTGCCTTTCGTCTGGTCTGAGGAGTGTGAGCAGAGTTTGCTCACCTCGGCTCCGGTGTTGGTTTTGCCTTCTGGATCGGGAGGTTTTGTGGTGTGTACAGATGCTTCCGGGGTTGGATTGGCTGCTGTGTTGATGCAGCATGGTAGAGTGGTGGCGTATGCATCTCGGCAGCTGAAGTCCCACGAGAAAAAACTACCCTACCCATGACCTGGAGTTGGCGGCTGTGATCTTCGCGCTGAAGATCTGGAGGCATTATCTGTATGGTGAGAGGTTCGAGATGTTCACTGACCATCAGAGTTTGAGGTATGTGTTCACGCAGAGGGACCTTAACCTCAGGCAGAGGCGTTGGATGGAGTTCATGAAGGATTATGACTTCACCCTGTCTTATCAGCCGGACAAGATGAATGTCGTCGCCGATGCTTGAGTCGGAAGGTCGCGGTCAGTGCATTGATGTTGAGGAAGTGGAGGCTCTGGGAACAAGTGCCCGAAGTTTCATTCAGGCTCAAGATTCCCCAGGAGCCAGGGTTGGCAGTGCTTGCGAGTCTGACTGTCACGCCTGCTATCCGCCGTCAGGTGACAGAGGCTCAGCTTGCAGACCCTGAGTTGCCCCGGATTTTGGCTTTGGCTGATGTGGAGCTCGGCGGGGACGGAGCCGTGAGATTCCGTGGTAGGCTGTACGTCCCAGCCGAGGAGCAAGTTCATCGTGCGGTGTTGCGCGAGGCTCATGGGAGCAGGTACACCGTACACCCGGGTGCGACGAAGATGTATCGGAACTTGTAGAGACAGTTCTGGTGGCCTGGTATGAAGAGAGATGTCGTCGAGGTTGTGGACAGGTGCCTGACCTGTCAGCAGGTGAAGGCGGAGCATCAGCAACCGGAAGGTACTCTCCAGCCCTTGGATGTTCCCGCGTGGAAGTGGGACCACGTGACCACGGATTTCGTGGTGGGTTTGCCGAGGACTCCGAGTGGGCAGGACAGTATTTTGTTGCTGGTGGATAGGCTGACGAAGGTGACTCGGTTGTTACCGGTCAAAGTCAGCTGGAGCGTGTCCAAGTTGGCTCGTCTTTATGTGGAGCAGATCGTTCCGTTGTATGAGATTCCCATCTCCATTGTGTCCGATCGGGAGCCGCGCTTCACGTCTGGATTCTGGAGGAGTTTCCAGCGAGCTCTTGGCACGGATTTGACTTTTAGCTCGGCGTATCATCCTCAGTCAGATGGTCAGTCAGAGAGGACCATCCAAACTTTGGAGGACATGCTGAGATCCTGCTGCCTGGAGTGGCAGGGGAGTTGGATTCACCACCTACCGTTGGTGAAGTTTGCCTACAACAACAGCTATCATTCAAGCATCGGCATGGCTCCGTATGAGGCGTTGTATGGGCGTCCGTGTCGGACTCCGCTGGATTGGTTTGAGGTTGGTGAGCGTGTTTTGACGGGACCGGAGTTGGTACAGCAGTGTGTGGATGTTGTGCACCTGGTTCGTCAGAATATGTTGGCGGCCCAGAGTCGACAGAAGAGTTATACTGACCGTAGGCGACAGCCTCTCGCGTTCGCCGTGGGCGATCGGGTGTTCTTGAGAGTTTCTCCGATGAAGGGGGTGATGCGCTTTGGGCGGCGTGGGAAGCTGAGTCCCCGCTATGTTGGTCCCTTTCTCATCGTGGAGCGCATCGGTGATGTTGCTTATCGGTTGCAGTTACCCCCTGAGTTGACATCGATGCATGACGTGTTCCACGTCTCGATGTTGCGGAAGTATATACCCGATGACTCTCATGTGCTTGAGGATTCTGTTTGGCCCGAGGTGACTCCAGATCTTTCTCTCCCAGAGTTTCCAGTCCGCGTGGAGGATACGCAAGAGCAGCGCCTGCGGAACAAGGTCATCCCCTTGGTTAAGGTGGTGTGGCAGCGGCACTCTGGTGGTGAGGCTTCTTGGGAGCGTGAGGACGAGATGCGTCAGCGGTTCCCTTACTTGTTTGAGTGAGTCTTCCTCTTCTTTCCCCTTGGGTTGTTCTCAATTTCGAGGACGAAATTCCTTTAAGGGGGGAAGGGCTGCAATATCCCGGACCTTTCAGATCCTTCTTCGTGAGTCCCGGATCTGGTTTCTCGGAGTGTCCGGCTCCGTTGTGTCCGAAATTTCGTTTCGGACATCTTTCGCCTTCGGATCAGCGCAATCCGGAGTTGTTTCGGAGGCCCGGAAGCGTTCCGCGACTTTTCCGCGTGTGTTTTCCGATTCCCGGTGTGTGTTTCAGTAATTCCTTCGGAACCTCGTTGCGGGTGAACCGGGTCGTTCACCTAGGCGAGAGTGGTGCCGTTGCGATCGGTGCGTTCCGAGAATCGCAAAAATGTAATTTTTAATTTTTTGATATTTTCCGAAATTTCCCCCCCTTTTTCTCTCTCCCCCCACCCTTCTTCTTCTTCTTCTTCTTCCTCCTCCCACCGTGAGAATCGCCCCCCTCTCCCCCTATCTCTCCCATTCGATCGCGGCGGGCCTCTCTCCGGCTGCAGACGGCGGCGGGGCGACGGCGCGGTTGCGTGGGCGGCTGCGAGACGAGCTCGTGGGCGTGCGGTGTTCGTGGGAAGCGTGAAGGAGCGGGGTTTCCAAAAACGTTCTTCGTGGTTTGAGCTCGATTCGGCGGAGCTTTCGCTCCATTGAGGTAGGGGGACGAATCCCTATGCTCATCCCGTCATCCCCCGCGTTTTGTAGGCCGAATGGGGAGCCGAGAGGGGTGTCTTTGAGCGGGTTTGGGAAAAAGCATGATTTTGGGAGAGTTCGCCCGATCTATGTTTTTAGGCCGCGATTCGGTGTTTTGATGGCTTAAAAGCATGCTAGGGAACCCCAGGGGTCTTCCCCTTTGATTTCCCCCTCTCCTATAAAGGCATGGGGGCGTGGTTGAAATTTTTGGGCGTTTCACGCCGTTTCGCCGTCGGACCGGTGTGACGGTCCTTCCAGTGACCGTCACACCATGTGACGCGCCCAGATGGGTGCGTCACAACCCTGTTTGTAGCCATTTGGGGTCTGGGGGCTGTAATGGTCCCACGATAGACCGCCACAGGCGCTGTGACGCGCCTGGGTTAGACCGTCAGGGACGAGTCGACCGTTGGCATTACCGTTAGTTTTGACCGTTGGGGGTCAAGGCCTGTGACGCACCAGGACTGGCGCGTCACAGCCTTGTGACGCCCCTGTGTGGGTGCGTTAGAGTGGATGCATTCCCACCCTGTAACGCACCAGACTTGGTCTGTTACAGTCTGTGACGCACCGAGTGGCACGCGTCACAGTTTGTTCCTTCCTGCTTTGTGACGCATCAGGCTGGGTGCGTCAGGGCCTGTGACGCACCAGGGTAGGCGCGTCACAGTCGTTTTTGCACCGAGGACTTGACGCCCCTGTGTTGGGTCGTCAGATGGCTGTGACGGTCCAGCCTTAGACCGTTAGAGCCTGTGACGCGTCTAGGGTAGACCGTCAGGCTCAAGGTTGCCCCGGGTGGTTTGCAACCCCGTTTCTTTTCCGACCGTGGTCACCGTGCGACGGTGCTGGTACGTGGGACGGTCCCCGTACGTCGTCGGATGCGGACGTGATTTTCCGTTAACTTGAGAGTCTACTCCTTTAGTGACCCTCCACTAGTCGTAGCCCACCAGTATGCGTGTGATGGTCTCACCCGGGAGTAGGTGTACAGGCTTACCCTGAGGACGGTTTTTAGACTGGTTATCGTCGGGCCCCGCGTCTAGCAGCCAGAGTCCGGCTGAGGGGAAAACTAGTTAGAGGCCAGGCCAGGGGCGGACGGCCTGTGTGTGCACACGTGGTTGGGGGCAGTTGGACCCACGCTGACGGGCGTGACCCCAGCTAGTCACTTGCTTTGTGGTTACTTGTACGGTGTCTCAGTTCTCGCTGGGCCGGAAGGAGACACCTGAGACGCGGACTAAGTCGTCAGTGGACGCATCCGGTCTTGCTTCTAGTGGGAGGTACTCCTGTCGAGTTCGGAGTGACAGACTGTCAATCGTGCGACTTCGACATTCGGGTTTTGTCGTGTTGACCGTGGTGTTCCGATCGTTCCACCGTGGCACGTGTGTCGATTTTCGTGCCGTGAGATCGGTGTTTTGTAGATTGCAGGACTTTACCTTTCCGAGGTACTCGCTTACTGCTAGCGTAGCGTTCTCCGTTTGCGAGGTAGGGTTCGAGTGATCCCTACTGAGTCTTGTTCCGAGACTCATTCCCTGCGTGTTTTCACCGTGTTTCAGGTGAGTCGTGGCCTCAGGAGAGCGCGTCTGAGGCTCAGCGTGGTTCAGGTGCCCAGCGTTAATGACAGAGGTCAGAGCCGGGGTATGCCCCGCGTAGCTGTACTCTTCTTTCTTGTCTCTGTACTAGTTGTGGACCATTACTGTTGTTATTTTATTATATCTTGGGGACAATGTATCATGTAAACTGTTATTTTATTTCTTGCTTAATTATAATTGTTTAATTTCTGCAATTATTTGTGATACTTGTGTAGTCTCCACACCATCCTTTTAACCCTTCCGAGCCTTCGGACTCGTGGGTGGCGGTGCGAGTCTCGGGTTATCGGGCCTTCCCGGTAATCGGATTCTCGGGTCGTTACAACGATGAACCGAATTGGGCCTCTACTGAATGCTAGCAGACCTCAATTTGGGCTGAGCTGGACTCTTGGGTGCAGCTGTCAGCCGGGTTGTTGGCCTGTTGGGCCGCTTGCAGGTGTCCGGCTGCGCGGGCTCTGGTGAACTGATTCCCTGCTGAACAGAGAACGTAGCATAGGGAGAGAGAAGACGAGACTAGAGAGAGTAGAGGGGGGGCGAAAGAGAACCAGAGAGAAGGGACCAACGGCGGTGCAGCCCAGAGGCAGAGTGGTGGTGGCGGCCAGCGCCGGTGCAAGTGGCGGGAAGGAGCAACCATACACCGGTTGATGGGGGAGTTGGAGGTGGATGCGCAAGGGACGGATCGGCTGGGTGGCAACGGACAATGGCGGGGTTTGCGGATGGTGGCGCAGGGGTCGACGGTGCGGGCAACAGTACGTAGCTGGAGGATCAGCACCCTGTTCAGGCCCAGACAGGGGCAAGTCAGGGAAGGGGTTCCGATGCTGCTGTCGCCGTTCAGGTCACGCGGTCGGAGGGGGCAGACCTGTGCAGATGGAGGCTCCAGTCGACGGTGTAGGGCGAAGGCGGGTGTGGGCGGTCCTGGACGTCATTGCCGTCGACAGGGACGAACGGTGCCGAAGCGGGCAGAGTTATCCGCTGCTGCAGTGTGGTCTGCATGGAAGTGTGGCGATCGAGTCCTTCCTGCTGTTGCGGCTGAGCACCAGCAGAAGAAGAAGGTGATGCTGCGGCTGTGGGGCAGCAGAAGGAGGAAGATGGAGGAAGGGGTGTGGAATTTGGAGAGGTGGAAGAAGAGGTGGAAAGGGAGGGCGGTGATACTGTCAGATGACAGAAAAGGAGGAAGAAAAGGAGATCAGTAGTTTTTTTTCATGGGGCTATAAAAAAGGGGCATCCCGCCACTCCTAGGAGGGCATCCCGCCACTCCAAAAGGTGCTTCTCCATCGCAGAGAACACTGAGCTGGCCAAAGAAAACTCAGGAATTTCATCTCTTCTTTCAAACAAAGATTGCATGTCCCTTTTATAGACTCTTGGAGGAAAACCAAAAGACAAACAATGACTCTAAATAAGATACTTAAAAATACTAATGGACACCTAGATATATGAAAAGACTCATTTACAGACTCTCTTTGAAATACGAAAAGACACCTAGAAATATAAAAATATACACTTAATTGACTCTTGCATGGAGAAAATAAAACAACAAATATTTAATGACGGGGATCGTCTCCAGATCCCAGCTTGGTTGGCACGGGTCCACCCACGTCGGATCAAACCTCCTTCTAGGGCTGATGTCCCCATCAATTCTCCCTTAGTTTGAAAAGATTTGTCCTCGAATCTTTAAGTGTTGAAGCACCAATGGGACGATCATTGAAGGGTATGCCGAGAACCCTGGATAGATAATAGTATGAAGACAGTCAGGTTGTCGCTTCTCATATGCTTAGCTAAAATCACGCCACACAATGTCAACATGGGACAACTCCCGAAGTAACACAAGGTCGGGTGGAGCAATTGACGGAACAACCTCAAGCACCGTGTCGGCAACAATCAAATCATGTTTCCAATCATTCTGCAACATAGACCATTCTCGCATCTCCTCTTCATATTGTTCAGCCAACGCAGGATCGGTCTCATAGATCACTACATGTTGTTGTTCTTCATACTTATCGTCAACATGCATAGACTGAGTAGTTGGAACCATTGAAGTGACCCGGGTGACCGCTCTGACAAAAGCACGCGGTGCAACTAAGGAAGGTGGCTCGTGGGCAAAATGAAATTTACCCTTTAAATGAGGTGGGTGGAGAGTGCAACTGAGGCGGTCAGGGTCAATGGTCGCATGTGGTTCTTCCATCCAATCTTGCTGCAAACTAATGAAAGAGCCCACTAAATCAATAGTGCACCACACTCTGTCAACATAAGTAGTAGCTCCTGGTGTGGTAACATCTCTAACATGTTGGTATGACTCCACGGACACTCTTTCGCCCTCAACAATAATTTCACCAGTCTTCCACAGCGACTCAACAATAGATCAAGAAATATAATTTGCTTGAAGCTGCTCATTTAAATTTTTACTCTCGTTTGCTCCTTGTTAGGTAAAAATATGTTGAAGCTGAAATTAGTGTGAGACATGTTGCAAGAGATTACCTAGGGTCCCAATTTGATGGAACAAACCGGTTCCCCATGTTCGGATACCAATTTGACAAGGCGCTAGACTAAGATGAGCTATAGTGGGCCTCTGCTGAATGCTAGCGGGCTTCAATTTGGGCTGAGTTGGACTCTTGGGTACAGCCGTCACTGTGGGACTACTGGGACGTTGGCATGTTGGACCGCCTACGGGTGTCCAATTGTGCGGGCCCCTGTGAATTGGTTCCCTGCTGAACAGAGAACGTAGCAGAGGGAGAAAGAATACGAGACTAGAGAGAGAGCAGGGGGACGAAAGAGAACCAGAGAGAAGGGAGAGCGGCGGTGCGGCCCAGAGGCAGAGTGGTAGTGGCGGCTGGCGCCAGTGCAAGCGGTGGAAAAGAGCAATCATCTGCGGTTGATGGGGGGCTAGAGGTGGAGGCGCAGGGGACGGTGGCGAGGTTAGCAGAAGGCGGCGCAAGGGTTGACAACGTGAGCGACAATTCGCAGCTGGAGGATCGGCTCCCTGTTCAGGCCCTGACAGGGGGCTGTCAGGGAAGGGGTTCCAATGTTGTTGCTGCCATTCGGGTCACGCGGTCAGAGGGCGGGAGGCGCCTGTGCACATGGAGGCTCCGGTCGGCGATGCAGGGCGAAGGCAGGAGTGGGTGGTCCTGGACGTCGACGTCGTCGCCATCGACAGGGGCGAACGGTGCCGAAGCGAGCGGAGTTACCTGCTGCTGCAGGTGGTGGTGTGGTCTGCGCGGAGGTGTGGCGGTCGGGTCCTTCCTGCTGTTGCAGCTGAGGAGCAGCAGAAGAAGAAGGTGCTGCTGCGGCTGTGGGGCAGCAGAAGAAGGAAGATGGAGGAAGGGGTGTGGGGTTTGGAGAGGTGGAAGAAGAGGCAGATGGGGGGGTGATGAAACTGTCAGATGACAGAAAGTGGGGAAGAAAAGGTGGTCAGTAGTTTTTTTTTTTTGTCAGGGGGCTATAAAGAAGGATAAATAGGAGGGCATCCGACCACTCCTAGGAGGGCATCCTGCAACTCCAAAAGGTGCTTCTCCATCGCAAAGAACACTGGACTGGCCAAAGAAAACTCAGGAATTTCATCTCTTCTTTCAAACAAAGATTAAATGGCCCTTTTATAGACTCTTGGAGGAAAACCAAAAGGCAAACTTAATGGCTCTCTAAATAAGATATTAAAAATACTAAAAGACACCTAGATATATCAAAAGATACATTTACTGACTCTCCTTGAAATACGAAAAGACAACTAGAAATATAATACACTTAATTGACTCTTGCATGGGGAAAATAAAACAACAAATATTTAATGACGAGGATCGTCTCCAAGTCAGAGCTTTGTTGGTGTGGGTCCTCCCACGTCGGATCGAACCTCCTTCTTGGGCCGATGTCCCCATCAACCATCTTCAGGCTGATGCAAGAATATCACCATCACAACAGGTAACCAAGCCACGGTAAACAGAAGAAATAAATAATGTTAGCCTCCTCAAGCACAAAATGAAACTACCATTTTCAATGTCTTGTGAAAATATTGCTTAGAGATGACATTGGCATGCATTGAGACATTATATAATAATATAATAACTTTAGAATAATTTCTTGATAACAACATTCAAGATAAAGGCAGAAGAATTCTGTCAAAAAAGTGAAGCAGAATCACGATGAACGAGATAAAATAAGCTCCTTAATTCATCAGTCCTTTCAAATGAAGATGGCACTAGCAGAACTTCTTGTGAAAGAGTTAAGAGGAAGAATATTAATGAGGAGAGTTAAGACTACTGACCTCACTAGCCTTCCTCGAGCGCCTCTCCATAGATTTTGACCATTTCAAATTAGATCCACTGACACTTAATACCCCAGATTTTCGTAGAGAAAAACCACTGTTTGATATCGTGTAGATTGTATCCCTCTGTCTGGCAAGACGGAGTTTGCTACTGGAAACAACACAGCAAGCTGTAATTCAAATGGGATTGGATGATGTGGACCAGCATTTAAAAACTCAGAATACAACATACCTGATCAATGATAGGGAATGCTTAGTCTTATTGGACCCCATCTTAGTAATAAAATCCCTCCAGTATGTAGTTCTTTTCCATGGAAAAAGGAAAGGCAGAACTTTCTTATGCTTCAACACATTGGAACATCTGTCATTTTGTGATTGTGAACCATTTAATGTCCAGACAAGGGAAAATCTTGACTGCTTATGTGTCTTCTCCATGGCTGCAAAGATGTCACCTAATTGGAGTTACAAATCTGACCTTATAAGAACAAGAAATAAAGAACTTAAAGCCTAGTTATTAAAAGTATACACATTAGACACTAGACTATGTGAAAATAATGAAAAGTATCCCTCAATAAGAAAAAGAGAGAGGAAAAACACGAAACAAATAAGCCCTGTCCTAAATGTCTTCCTGGATAAAATATACAAATAAATCATCACAGATTTGTTCAAACCTCAAGGACATGATCTTTTTTTTTTTAAGTGAAGGACAGGATCTAAAAATAAAAAATGAAATAGAGCATTGACACACCTTTTTCAAGCCTTCCTTTACGAGGGACTTTGGCACCATCTCTTAGGGGGGACATCTTAGAAGGACGATGACACTTGGAATCAGAACAATCACTTGCAAGTGAAGTTTCTTGCTTGAGTTGGCCATTGGACAATGATGTATCACGAATGAGTTTATTATTGTTCCTGTAGTAGATATCAGTGGGTGCAAAAGGTAATGCTGGACCCTCTTCAGTGGTTTGACGAGATGTGTTGTTGGCATCAATTGCAGGAGCAGCAATCAACTGATTTGACCTATGTTTCACATATATCAATTTCTTTTTACCTGAAACTTTCGATTCTTCAGTTGAAATAGTGCTGTGATTCTCCTCATTTAGATCAAGAGCTTGAGTCCCAACCAATGGAATGGCATTATCTTCTCCGCCAGGCTCAGAAAGAGGATCCTCTGTTAAAGTCTGAGGACTACTCAAAGAAGAATGGTTTGACTTGGTGCTGACCGGTAAAGGAGGTGTTTTGGGCCTCTCAAAAGAGCTACTCAGAATCTTTGTACTAGAAAAGTTCAAGCGATCTGCGCTAACAATTTTATCCTCAACGCTCATATTTTTATCTGTTTCAGGCAGACATATCTGATCCAATGCAGTTTGCTCAGGATATGGACGAGACAAAGGAATGGCTGGTGATGACTTTCTTATGAGACTATTACCTTTCCGAATATAAGAACTCTGAGCTTTCCCAAGCTTCTTAGGTGATTGTCTTGGCAAAGAAGAACGACCAGGCCACCTCATCTGCCTAGATGAGGATGAGACAGGTGGGTTCTCTGTTCTGTACCATTTATTATGCCTTATACTATGTGAAGGAGGTTTCTTAAAAGTCCTTGTACTTAGACTTTTCTGGTTGGGATATATCTTAGATATTCCAGGTCTCTCACATACCTCTACACCAGTCAACTTTTCTTTGCCAGTGACTTGATGATTAAATTGTTTTTCGGCTTCCAGAGTCTCAAGAGACAGCATCTTCTCTGACAGGTTCATTAAATCTGACTTGCCACATATTTTAAGTTCTGCAACAGATAAGGTTGTGGAATCAGGTGGACAATCCTTTTTTATGTTAAAATCCCCATGTGGGTTTTCAAGAATACTAACATTATGGCAACTCTTGCAGTCCAACACATCACAAACTGTTTGTTTCAAATCTACAAAGTGCATTTCTTCAGAAACAGTTGCTAGGTCTTCAGGAGAGTTTTTCTCAGTGACATTAAGTGGAGAAGAATGAACCCTGTAAGCAACCTTTTCAGCCATAGAGTTGACTACTGGGCACTCGGCCCCAACCACGGAAGGAGAGGGTCGAGGAAATGCATCTATGGATAGCATATGGCGAACACCACAGTCCTGTCCATTGGTTTCCATAAGCAAATTGCTATTCAGAACAGCATCCTGAGCTTTTATGGGCAAACGAACCATGTCCTCTCCTGATCTTTCTCCACCTACAATGTTATTCTTACCATCTACTTCACTAAACTTAATTTCTGCACAAATGACTCCTTCTGCTGGTGATTTTTTCTGTTCTATCTCCTTGTCCATGTCAGGAATGGGACTTTGAGCCTCTACTCGCAAGGAAACTGATCTGCCCTGCATAGGGCAATGTAAGACGGTGGTATCAATAGCATCTTTCTCACAACAGACTGTTTCAAGCTCTTCTAACACAGCACTGGACTGTGGTCTTAGAGATAGTTTTTGTCCTTCGTCTCTGTTACCACTTGAGATGTCAGCTTTAAAGGAACTCTCTCCGTCAAAGAAAGCCATACTATTATGATGGAGTTCACCTTCTAAACAAAAATCATCATGGAGTTTCTTACCACACACTGTATCTGGTGGAAATTTTTCTTTGGTGGCAGAGAAATGCTTGCCACTTCCAGACTCCTCCCTATGGTTCACATTGCCATCTCCTCTAGATTCCTCTTGTTGGACTGAGCTTTTAAAGTACTCTGCAGCATTTTTAATGGAATTTTTTTTCTTGGGACTTTCATCAGAGTCAACCTCCACTTGGACCATACTATTTGAAGATGTTTCAATTATTTCAGTTTCAAGATCTCCTGGTAGCATAACTCTTTGCAAATGAAGCTCTGGAGTGGACTTGCCAACAGCTAATTTACCAACATCAGAAGTTTCTGCCTTTCCCAGTAAGACTGGATATATAACATCATTGTGAGAACTAGTCATTGTATGTTGCTCTTGACCTTTCCTGTGAAAGTCCGCACCCAGGCAGACAATAGGCTCTGTTGTACTGTCAAGAACCTTTTTTAAATGCCCTACATCCTGACAAGAATCTGGTATAGATCCACTCTGAACTTCTCCTGCATCCAGCCTACCCTGTTGTACTTCTTCACTATGCAATGTATCCTTGTGAGCTTTTCCAGAACAGCTAAGATATTCCTGAAAGCATTTTGATAATGATCCCCTTTGGACCTCTTTAGAATGCATCGGATTCTCATGAGGACTATCTACCAAGGGCATTCCACAAATTTCTTGCACTGGACAAGAATCAAATGTACATGGAATTAGAGTGAGTTCTTCTGTATTCTTTTTCTTAGTCGTTTTATTCTCTAGTGCCCTTACTGTACTAGACGCCATCCCTTCAGAATAGCCTGATACAAGTTTTGCACAATCTTCCAAATCTTTTGATTCGGATGAAGAGCCTGATGTTGATACCTCTTGAACTGTTTCTGAATGTTGCATAACCCTGTTTTCTTCTTTCAAATTTTTCCGATCCATGTGAGAACAATTCATTGAGGATGGCATCGGGATTTTTTCCAAAGGATCTATTCCATTGACAGAACTGTTAGTTGATTCATGTCCCTTGCTGATTTCCCCTGGTGGATCCGTGCTCGGCAAACACGGTGCACTAGCAGCAACCACTTTCTTCTTTTTATTTCTCTTAATTGTTTTCTTCTTCAGTGTTCTCATTGTAGTGATCTTTTTAACAGAATTCATCACAGAGCTTGGAGAGATGACTGTATCTTTATCTGGTTTTTCCTCGGGTCTCTCGATTATATTCGCCTCGGCATTTGGCAGTACAGCGACTGAAGGTAATGAGATATTATCTAACACTTCTTTCTTGGGACCATCCACAGAAGCAACCTTCTTGATACAATGTAATAAATTAGCTTTCTGAGTGACCACCATTTCCTTTGCCGACTTCTTCCCAGTACTCCCTGTGCTGTTAAGTGTTCCACCAGTCCTTGGTTCAGCGTTAGTGGAGTTAACCAAAATCTCTCTGGCCAGTTTCTCCTCAGGGCATCTTCCTGTGGTAATCACTCCATCAGAGATCAGTAACTTGGGGATTCTCCGTATTGGATTCCTGTCATTAGGATTTACCGTGGCATTACCTTGTTGAACCAAAATCTCATTTGATGGTTGCCTCTTGGAACTCCTTGTCAAAGGAATCTTTCCATCATCACTCCGCAAACCTGCGTCTGGCAAAACCACAACGGACTCTGCCATTTCCTTTTCTGTCATTCTCACAGGAGAAACTCTGCCCATGGAATTCTGCACAGGATTGGATGAAACTGATACTTGATTTGCCTTTCTGTTCCTAGGAGTCCTTGAGACTGTGACTTCATCATCCAAATTCAGTGCACTGCTGTTTGATGAAGCCAAGACCTTCTTTTCCACTTTGGATGCCCTCTCTTTATTTGGTTTTCCCCCAGGATTCAGATGTGCAAATCTTTCTTCTCTAATCTTCAGCTTATGAGTATGCGTTGTAGTAACCTTGCTCTCAGATTTCGAGAAAGATGTACCAGGGGAAACTGCTGTGACCTTAGCCACATTTTTCTTGGTGGCCCTCCCTCCACAAACTTCTCCAATACATCTTGGTGAGGCAGAGACAGATGAAAGTAATATCTCTTTGGCCACTAGCACATCAGATTTGAACGAAACATCAAGTTTTGCAGGAACATCCGTTTCAAATGACTTACCCTCTGAGAATGCCAAAGTTTGAGAAACAGGGAGAGGGGACATAGTCGTTATTATTTCTTTTTCGCATTTTCTTTTATAGACAGGTTTTGCAAATTGGATTCTAGAAAGAACACTGGGCTTCGGTGGCAGTGCTTTCTTTGGAAGAGAATGAACTTCTTCCTCCGCTCCAAAAACATACCGCTTGCTCCTGCCTGCAAAATTCTTCTCATGAAACCCATGGCTACTGCCCAATGCTATGGTTTCAGATTCCATCATCGGACTCTTTCCTAACAACTCCAGCTTGGAAACAGAATACACAGAAGAAGATCTCACGGGCATCTCCGCTGGTTGCCGAGGAAACGCAAGCATTGCTTGTCCTCGCTCAGATGGAATCACACATGTCGAACCACGAGAAGATTCAGCATCGACCGCCCTGAGATCATAGACAATATCGCAAAGACGACGATTCCTACTGGCCCCAGAGGTTAGCCTCTTGGGGTCCCTCTCTTGGAGGAAGCACTCCAGCAAAGTGTCTTCTCCCAAGGCACGGCCTTCCTCCCAGCGGGGCCTCTTCCTCCCCAGGGGACCGAGCCCACTGGCCACGTCCTCATGCTCCGCCAAGTCCACTGCCAACCCCTCCCGCCGCCCATATAGGACCCCTCCTTGCCCCTCATCGAGCACCCGGACCCTCTCCCTCTTGAAATCCTCCCGGAAAAAGGCCTCACCGCTGCTGGAGCGGCGGGGCTGGTGATGCATCCGGGCGGCTTCAGGGTGGCCCTCGGGGAAGATGATGCGGTCAGAAACCCTAAGGGCAGGAACAGGCGGGTGGGGGGCCTTGTGGACCAGCCGGTCCGGCAGATCAGCCAGGGCAAGAACGCGGCCATGGTCGTCCGAGGCGCGGCTGGAAGACGGAGCATAGGAGACATAGACGACACGGCCGTTGTCCGGTCGATGTTGGTGGTGGTGGGCGGCGGCGGCGGCGGCGGCGGCGGTGGGAGGAGGCGGGGGGAGAGCCACCGAGAGCAGCTGTTGCGGAGGGAAGGAAAGGTGGGGCTGGCGGCGGTAGGGATCGGGGGCGAGGAAAACGGGTGCTGCTGGTGGCGGCTGCTGAGGAGGGAAGGGGGCGTACCTGCTGCTGCTGTGGGCGTGGAGGTGGGGATGGGAGTTGTGGCGGTGGTGGTGATCCATCGGCGACGAATCTCTCTCTCCCCCCTCCCCCTCCCCCTCCGCAAGATCTCTCTCTCTCTCTCTCTCTAGTCTATACCAGCGTCAAGAAATGGGGGGGGAAGGCGGGCTGCGTTATCTCCACGGAACAAAACACAAGCGAAAGGAGGGGGGTCGGTGACGACACCGACTGCGGGGCGGGGGAGGTGGTCGGGCAAGAGGCGAATATATATATCTATGGGATTCGCTGCGAGCACGCGGATGCGGCCATTTTTTTGGGGAAAATTATCTATATATACTTATAATCTTTATAAATTATTCTTTTATTTTGACATTTGTGATATTATCTCAATACCCCTCAAATCTTTATCACGAGCATTTCGAGTCACTGTCGTCGACGCCCTCACGGTGGTTAACTCTAGGTGGGTCAAGAGAGGGGAAATGACGAGCTTACCCTTGAGAACTCTCTCTCTACTCTAGCTCTCTCCATCTCTCTATCTAGACAATTGTGAGGCAAGCTGGCGTCTATCTCTCTATAGGTGTCAGATTTGTACCGAGGTTCCAAAGCAGACGCTCGGGTCGACGCGGCTCTGAATCTTGGTCCAACACTATAATGCACGAATTAGAATGAACGAAATGGGGTGATCGCCAGGGACTTTACCTGAGTCCCACAAGAATAGGCTGATCACAAACACCTTCCAAACGGGAGATTGTGGGTCCTGCCTATCCTCGATCTCGGCCGACCAAGAACGGGGAGCTTGAATCTATGAGTCCGCTGTGAAGTCCCTGAAAATCAACCAGTAAACATAGAAAAAAGACCCATTAGACTGTGAAAATGTAGTATGTGCTCAACAATCAAAGGAATTCACACATCTTACCGAGAAGGGGGGTAAGGAAAGAGGGATGGTCAAGACTTTCGGCCACCTGTCTTCCCTATATTTTGGGAGAAAACCTCTTTAAAATGAAAATCTAGGGAAAGCTATCGTGCATGTGATTCAATAAACGAAGGGGAATGTAATAGAACATGCTAAAATGCAGCAGACGGTGAAACAAAGGGAAGAAAGACAAGGTTTGCCCGTCGACCAGTAGTTGACAGCCATTCATTGTCTTTTAAAGATTGTGGGCAGCCAAATCGATGGCCGTCTACTATAGACTTCATCTCCTCTGACGGTGGACGCAGCCTTCCTTCCGCGAGCAGAGCTCGAGACTCTTTCGGTTTTGATTCGCATCTGGGATCGATGGGGTGGAAGCAAGAGGGACTCTCTAAGGTCGCACCGCACTCCAAGACTTTCACCCTCAAGATCTCCTAAGGCTCTCACCTCCCTGTGAACGACGTCATGAAAAGAGGATGGGGAGAAGCGAAGAACCGCGAGAGTTGCTCTCTGCGGGTTTTAACAGAAAATAAATGGAAAGAAATCATGCGTGAGTGCGTGTATGTTGCATGATGTGTGATCGCCAGGGGTCGAAGACCCTAAAAATAGTAAGAAAATTGATCGTGCTTTTAACTTGGATGCTGGAGATTTGTGTGAGTTCCTTCTTTCTCTTCCTTCGGCCAGCCGACGAAGAGAGTCTTCTTTTGATTACCCTTGCAAGAAAATGAACAAACACCAAATATGGATTAGAAACAAGGTAGTGAAGTATCGGTCCCTTGAGATGAAAGCAATGAAATCATGAACAAATATACACCTGGTTGCTGTTGTTTTAAACCCCTTTAGAATGTAAAGGGTAGGAAAATGATATGATAAATGAGATTTGTGCATAAATATACAAATACAGGTTCTCTTATGAAGAGAAATGAAATACTGGAGAGAAATGATGGATGATGCATGCGATTAACGGAAGCAAAACAAAAGGAGAATAAAGGGGGAAGGAAAAGCTTATGGTGACACCGATGGCGGGCTTCGAGGTGCTCCAGTAACGTGAGGGCATCATGTGCGAACAAAGAAGGAAGAGATGGCCTTTTCCTCAAGCGATCGGGTACTTGGGAATTCGATAGAACCTCCCCTTGATTCGAAGAAGATTTCATGAGCTCAGAAGTGATTTCGCCAGAGTTTCTCCCTCCTCTTGAAAGGATTTCAAAGCCCTTTGTTTGTGGAAGGGGGTGCCCTATTTGTAGGCAGATGGGAAATAAACGTGTTCTGTGTAAGGGACGCTTCTATAATAGAGCATCTAGCTGACCAGACGTGGCCTTAACGTGTCTCTACGAAATGACGCTTTAACATAGAAGCGTCTCTTCCTGAAGACGTCTCTTTTAAAGGAGTCCCTTGTGAGGGATGCACCCATTCTTCTCTCAGCACCAGACACGACGTTGCTCATGGGTGTGTGCATTGAAAATGGGGGCCATTCGGTGCCTAACTCTGACCAATGGAGCCGCGTCCTTTGGCTGAGATGCTTCTATTGCTGTCACCACCGATTACGTCACCACATGCTAGCGCACACATTGAAACTGGGTGTTTTCGGTGCCAAACTTTGACAAAAAGAATGTGTCCCATTATCAAGACGTCTCTTCATACACGCGTCTGGTGGTAGGGATGCCTATACCATTCTTGCGCCAATTTTGAAATATATGGGCCCAGTTGAGGTCGCGTCTCATGGAAGGGACGCCTTAATTGAAGTGTCTCTGGGACAGGACGCCTTCATTTTTTTTCTCCCATTTGTTAACTTGTTCAAGGCATGAAAATGAATTTCATAAAAATATAAGAAAAATCAAAAAATAGGAAAAATCACTCAAATAGTTCAATAATGAGAGTCACTTTGGGACATTATATTGTGATATGAGATTTACTCAATGTAATGTCAAAAATAGCATGTGTACAGCTGTTCTGTCTTGGTGTCTACTTTGTAGGGGAATGACACGGAGTGAAATGAGATGAGATGAAATGAAAGTAAATGGAGTGTAATGGAACGAAGTAAGAGTGGACTAAAAAGTAGATGCCAAAGTGTGATGAGACACGCCCTTAACACCACATGATTGGAACATTTCTAAAGCTTCAATAAATCAACCTTGAAGAAGGCTCTCTGAAATCAACAATTGTTTGGATGGAAGGACAAATAACAAAAGGAATAATGTGCGCTTAGGCACGAGTAGCAGAAGGGATCAACTTTCGTGCGTAAAAGTACCTGAGGTCATGAACCTACAGGTTTCACCGTTGGGGAGCGGTTATCAGCCAATGTGGAAGTGTTACGGCCAAGGTGGATCCATTGGAGTAAAGAGGGAGGATTGAGGATACATCCAAACAAGGGTCTTTTCTAAAGAAATAGCTCGAGATGGCTTCAAAGAATCTGAGTACTCAATTCAGAATGGAATATCTCATATCAATTCGAATTGGAGTATAGTGATTCTCACAATCGAATTAAGTGAATGCTCTTCCACAGTTATATCAAGGTCCTACATGAATGCATGTTGGATTTAAAGGAAACATTAAAACAAACTAAAATAGAAAGTAGTAAAGGATAATATTGTTGAGTTGTTAAGAATGAGTCAAGATACCGATTTCGTGAACCGATACTGAGCCAAAGCCCGTTTATTCACTCACTGATTCACCAAATGGGACCATCGTCCCTAAACTATGGCAACTCAATGGTCTATCCGTGCAACTAAAACTCCTTTGAAATTATCATTGTTTTTGTTAGAGGGGAACTCAAACTTCAGATTCATTCAAGCCGCAAGGTCCTTGATGTTGGGCATGTGTGTAACATGCTTAATTCTTTGGTTTTGATGATGTCTACCTATGGAGTCATTGATTAATCTGACTTGCATTTGATTATGTCAACCTTCATGCATTTCAGGTCAAGCCAGCGTTGGCAACAAAATGTGTCTGCAAAAATAGAAAGAAATCAAGTAAGGCACAGAAAATGAGGCATCTGGCTGCACAAAAATCAAGGCAGGTAAGGCACAGCAAACGAGGTAACTGGATGCACAGAATTCAAGGTAACAGGTTTCACAGAAGTCCACGCAGACAGGTTGATGCACATGTTACAAGGTCGGTGCACACTTACCTTCAACACTACAAGGTCGATGCACATCGAGTTAGAACAGTACAAAGGTCGGTGCACATGTTACAAGGTCGGTGCACACTTGCGTTCAACACTACAAGGCCGATGCACATCTGGCTAGCACAGTAACTAAGGTCGATGCACCTTCTGCCAACGCTAGACTAAGGTCGATGCACATTACTTTTCATGAAGAAGGTAAGGTCGATGCATGTTACTGTTCATGAAGAGGCAAGGTCGATGCACATTCTGCCAGCACAAGACTAAGGTCGATGCACATGCTGAAGACTAATGTTGATGCACATGTAGAAGACTGAAGACTAAGGTCGATGCACGTTACTGTTCATGAAGAAGTAAGATCGGTGCACATTACTATTTATGAAGAAGTAAGGTCGATGCACATTCCAGTCTGTTGCGTATCAAGGTCGAGGCACATTGGCTACTTCTGAAGGTAAGGTCGATGCACATGTCAAAACTGAAGGACTAAGGTCGACGCACATTCAGCCTTTGAAGAAGTAAGTTTGATGCACCTTCTGCCTAGCACAAGCAAAGGTCGGTGCACATCTCGCTAGCTCAAAACAAAGGTCGATGTACGTTATTAGGTCTGTTCATATGTGGCATACCAGGTCGGTGCACATTTGCACCTAAGCTATACAAGGTCGGTGCACATATGCATCTTAGCCATAAAAGGTCTGTGCATGTTTGTCTTCAACGTATATAGTGTTGGGACGCTAAAGGTGATCTAGAGGGGGGTGAATAGATCAGTCACCCGATAAAAACAACTACAACAGAGATTCAGGTGCGGAATGAGAACTTCTGCTAAACAGATAGAGCACACAAAGCAAAGACCAACCAGAATAGATGAAGAGCCGTCCTAAACAATCATCTACTGCGCAAAGAACAAGATAAAGAGGCAATGCAAACCATAAAGCAATCACACAATAGACAGGAGTTTTTAGGTGGTTCGGTCCTCCAGACCTACGTCACCCCACACTCAAACCCAAGTGTGGCTTACTGCTGCGCAACACAGCTTGCGTCCGCTGGGCCTTACAGCTTAGCCTACAACCGCTGAGCCTCACAGCTTGCTGTCCGAGGTATCCACCTCGCCTGCTGAGCAACACAGCTTGCTGTCCAGAGAACCATGTTCTCTGCAACGCTGGGGATTACAGCTTGCCCGTCCAGTGGAATCCTCCACTGCAACCGCTGGGGATTACAGCTTACCCGTCCAGTGGAATCCTCCACTGCAAACCCGCTGACATACAGCTTGAAGACATGAGTTGGAAAAACAAAACAGAAACAAACGAAAAATAAAATGTATCCTTGCAGGGAATGAAGCTCAAACAAGTGAGAAAACTCAGATCTGGTTTTGAACCAAAGATCTGAGGAACAAATCTCTCTCAACTCTTCTCTCTCTCAACTCTCTTTCTTTTCTCTTCTTCTGGATCGAACGGGCTCTCTGCTCTTCTGCTTTTCCTTCGAGTCTTCTGTATGTTCGATCAGTCTTCTTCAGATGGAAGAAGCTTGGTATATATAGCAGCAGCTAGGGCGTGTGTCCTCCACATTTCCCGCCCAGAGGCCTCAGTCCACGTGGCAGCATTTCAGGCTTGCTACTGTACACGTGTCACAATCTGGGCACCTCGTCCATCCTTGGATCACGTGCCTTCATTAAGCTTCACGAAGAGTACCTGTCAGTCAGTTGGATAGAGTTATCAGTTTAAGACTGAAAGCTTGTACAGACTTTATGAAGGCAACGCTAAAGCATGTATAGACTTTACGTATGCAAGACTATGGCATGTACATACTTTGTGAATGCAAAGCTAAAGCATGTACAGACTTCACTTATGCAAGCGAAGCAGTGCATGGCTGTACAGACTTTGTGTATCACTGACATGCCATTAGTGTGCAGACTCGATGAGCATGCATATATCAAATGAATGTACAATGGCTGTATGGACTTTGTGTTCTGAACAATGTACATACTTGCCACCTGAAGTGTGTACAGACTTCACCGATGCAAGGCTATGAACATTACAACTGGATGCACTGCCATGCCAAATGAATGTGCAGACTTGCTGGTGTGTAATGCAATATGCATATTTCAAAGTATGTACATTGAAGATGAGTTCCCTGACATGCCAAACCAATGTGTAGACTTCGCATGCAGCAATGTGCAGACTCACTCAAATGATGCACGAACACAACAGCAGGTAATGTGTAGAGTCTGCTTTGAACGATGCATAATATATAGACTTGAACGCGTGCAAGCAATGTATAGACTTTGAATGTTGCAGACTGGACAAACTCTGTACAGACTTTGCGTGCCTGAAATAGGGCAATGTACAGACTTGCCACCAATGTATAGACTTGCTAAGATAATGCATAGACATAACAGAAGAATATGCAGACTTGAAGTGAATGCATGGACTATGCACAACGAATGTATAGACTTGGTGGAAGTGATAAAACAGTGAGCGTAGGTAAAGATGAGGAATGTATAGACTTGCTCAGTTCAGCTGCATGAAGCAAGGCAATGTATGGACTTGCCGATGTACAGACTTGCCGATGTACGCTAATGCACAAAGGCTTGGTCCGATGTACAGACTTGCCGATGTACAGACTTAGTGCATAAAGCAAGGCAATGTATGGACTTCGAACATGTGTAATGCAGCGATGTATAGACTTTGCATGAAGCAAGGCAAACAGATGTATAGACTTAGCATGAGACGCTAAGTGAGACGGTGCACAATGTACAAACTTAGCATGATGCACACACATAGACTGTACTGACTTCTATGAATGTAAAGACTTTGTGCAGACTGACTTCGATGAATGTATAGACTTGCTGAGACGCAACATGAGACGATGCACACAAACAGACTGCAATGTGTAGACTTGCACATATGCATGAACAAGTGAAATGTGCAAACGTTGTACAGACTTAGACTTGAGATAAGCAAGGGCTGTACAGACTTTTCATGTGAGAAGCACACGATGTATAGACTCTGTAGCAAGGAATGTACAGACTTAATGAATGAACTGTGCACATGCATGAAGAGCACTGTGTAGACTTGTGTGTGCATGCTGCAATGAAATGAATGCACCTATACAGTGAACAAATGCAATGTATGCTAAACATAAAGACTGGCTCACTGTGATACTCTCACTGTGTTGCTATCATTAAAACAAAATAGCATATGCTTGTGCCTAAGGGGCACAACATTCTCCCCCTTTTTGATGATGGCAACAAAGTGACAGTGAGTCGCCAAACAAATTTCTCCCCCTTTGACATAATCAAAAAGAAAGAAAAACATGAGTATAAAATGCAGTATACATTGCAGATTTCCCTTAGAACAACTTATTCTCCCCCTGAAAGGATAACTCCCCCTGAATTATGTCTCCCCCTTTGAGAAGGAATATGGACGGATGAAACAGATAATCAAAAGGTAGGAGGGAAGGAACATAAATAAGGAAGGGGTCACTACACAACAGATGAAGCATTGGTTCAGAAGGTGAGCATGATTATAAACAACTGTTAAAGCATAAGAATCAGCAATATACAGTCTTAAAAAAATTCAGGTTTAACAGTGATAAAGATAGAGTAAAGCAGCTGACCACTGAAAAAGAGTTATAGACTCCATTTATAGCAATGAATCTAGGGCACATGGCTTTAATAGATAAGACAGAAACAACACCCTTTGTGATTAAACATGGAAGTTCAAGAAAGGCAACTTGAATATGTATTGAGAAAAATAATTTTCACTCATTGACTTTTGATTTCAAAGGGTTACAGCAGTTTGTTTTTCACCTTTTAATTTTCAGAAACTGAGCTAAGTGAATAGACCAGTGGCATTTATGCTGTTGACATTAGGTGTACACCTTGATCAGAGGCAGGTACCCCCAGTTACTAGACATAAACTACTAGATCTATTTCAGATCAAGACCTACAAGGAATAATTTTCACCTTTGACATTAAGGGTACACCTTGATTAGAGGCCAGTACCCCCAGTTACTTGGTGAAGACTCCCCCTATAGATTTGACCCTATGAACAGAGATAGTCTGAAGCACTTCATGACTTATGAATTCTCCTGCTTCTTTGGAGGAGATCACAGTTTCTCAGTCCAATTCAGCCATTGCTCTGTCACTGTGTTCAGCTCTTTACATTGATGATATTATTTACTGCTGCCCTGATTTCTTTTAGAGTGATTGTTTAAAATAGTACACACTCTTATTCACCTTTTCTAGACATTACCAGTTTAACACGTTCAGGTATTAAAAAAAAACTTTTTCTATTCTAACCATGAGACAGAGATTAAGAGCTATAAAGATTTTCTTTTATCTCAAGTTTTGAAGTGCAGACACTTAACTCTTCAATTTATAAAAGTTAAACCTTTAGTTCATTTCAATTTGCAAGTGTGATTCTTATAAATGAACAATTGCAATAACCACAGCTCAATGTACTAAACCAGAAGTAATATTGTTGTTCAGTGAAGGTGATAGGGAAATGATAGCAATAGGCATTAAGATCCAAGAGCATCTGATGTCAAAGAATATGAATGAATTGAGTGGGGACAATGAGAAGTGAAAAGGATTCAAAGTATTGAACTGAACTCTCAGCTCCCCCTGACACCATGATGCAACAATATGCTATGCAATGCTTTCACCTAACTAAATGCAGACTATGCAACAATGATACATAAAGCAAGTATGCAATCATTTCAAGTTTATGCACCCAAGTCATGAACATTTTATCCTTTTTCAGAGAGTTTATTTCATGAAAGTCAGGTGTATATAGTCTAGAGAATTGAGAATCAACTTACAACTTAATGCCCTAAATCAACACGACTTTCTCAATTCTGAAGATAAATCGCTTACCTGCTTTACCTGACTGATTTATTTTTACCCTTGGTGTTGCATGAGAATGTTGACAAGGCCTCCAATCTCTTTCAGCTTTTAGAATTTTTGGCCCTGCCTCTTGTCATATGCCTGAAATAGCTATTCCTGTTTCATCATTTTGTTCCCGGCTACCAGGCATACATGCAAACACACTTAGGGAGCAGATTTTGGAACCCAAGATAGTTTGGGCCCCAAGACAAAAACAGACATGTGAGAGTGAAAACATGACAAAAGCTGTTTAGGGATCCACATTTGTGTGAAAGTGGATGGTTTGGTGGATTCTATAGCTTGAGAATTCTTTTTGTTATTTTTCTTTTTCTCAGCACCAAAAGGTTTAGCTTTCTTTTTCTGGTGCTGTGATGGTTTTTGTGTAGTCCTAGCATTCATTTTATTAGAAACATTGTTATTTTTCTGCCAGTGCCTTGGCCAATGAGTGTACTGGAAGTTGTGGCCCAAATTGGTCCTAGGCTAACCATAGAACACCTGTTGACTAGGACTCCATGTCCTAAAGTGACCATCTCATCTCCTAGCTGGCTGAGATCTATAGGGCTGAGTGGGGAAATTCTGATACCTAGACCTCATGTACACAGGATTCCACCCAAACCTATTAAGTAGTTGTGAGTGAATGTGATGATAGACTTGGGCTCGAGGGAAATAGGGATGAGCAAACTGGTTCCTAGCGACACTTGGTCTCCCTGCCACCTTTGACCCTCTAGGTTTCTGCACTGACTTATATTGGGTCTTTTTCTGAGCAGTTGATGGTGGTGGAGACTTAGCAGCCTTGGACTGGGATTTTGAGGTGCTAGCTGGCTGACCCCTAACCTTGGACTTACCCTTGGGAGAAGAGCATGCATCACTAGGCTCTACAACTTTCTAATTTCCCTTGTCCTTAGCACTGGACAATTTTGATTTTTCATTTTTGAAAGCAGATTTTTCACTGACCATTTTTATGAGTGGTCCTTTATTCTTTTCTCCCACGAATGAAATGGTTTTCAATTCAAAGCTCTTTTTAGCCGAGGGATTAAAATCGAGACCCTCCTTTCTGAAGTTGACTTTTGACCCTAGCAAGGCATTAAGATTTTCTGTTCCTTGGGTCATGTTTTCAATGATTTCCTTTTTGTCAGAATTTTCATTTTCCAGATTTTCAATAGTTTTCTTCAATTCAGCATTCACTGACAAGATAGCTTCATATTTTTCAGTTGAAATCTTTATTTCATTTTCAAATTTATGAATTGTCAATTTCAACTCATCAATGACATTTTTCAGCAATTCATTTTCTTTCCTACAATCAATCAAAACATGCTTTAATTCATCAAAATCAGAACATGCACTTTTCAATATGTCATTCTCTGATTGTAAACATGCAACTTTATCAGAAAGTGTTTTATCATTAACCAGAGAATTCATTTTCTTCTTCAAGTGTCTGTTTTCCTTCCTAATATCATTCACTTTATCTAACCGTTCTCCATAAGCATCTTCCCAATCAGAAATAGTATAATGTTCGAAAGGGGATGATACCTGATCAGACTCTTCTTCTTCTTCTCCATTCCTGGCCATCAAGCAGATGTCCTTTTCTTGTTTCTCACTATCTGAGGAAGTGCTCAGCGTGCCTTCTTTCTCATCACTCCATGTACTGACCATGGCCTTTCCCGTTGGCGCTTTCTTCCATGGTCTTCCTTTCATTTTCTGTAACTCTGGACAATCAGCCTTCATATGGCCAGTCTTCCTGCAATGATAACAAGCATTAGCATCAGATTTTTTAGCAGAGTTAAATTTATACCCGTTTTGCTTCCTGCTGTGGTGTCTTCTGTAGAAATTCTTCCCTTCTCTTCTAAGAAATCTTCTGAACTATTTTATGATCATAGCTATTTCATCCTTTTCAAGGTCCGATCCAGATAGACTCTGATCACTAGATGATCCAGTGCTGGTGGACTGTTTTGAACAACTATGCTTGGCCTTCAGAGCAATAGGGTTCTTGTATTCGAGCTCGTCAGCTTGTAGAAGATTCATCTCGTACGCCATCAAAGAGCCTATCAGCTCATTAGGTTTCATCTTTTGTAAATCTCTTGACTCCTCAATCACAGTCGCTTTGGTATGCCACATCGGAGTCAGCGATCGAAGGATCTTCCTCACAACTTCATGATCGGTGTAACTTTTTCCCAGATTTCTTAGACCATTTGTTATAATGGTCAGACGAGCATACATTTCGGTCACTGTCTCACAGGGTTTCATCCGAAATGCTTCATACTTTGACACTAGCATATTTGCCCGCATCTCTCTCACTTGAGACGTTCCCTCATAAATGACTTCAAGGGTATCCCACATCTCCTTTGCCGTCTTGCAGGATGACACTCTATCAAATTCAGTGGGATGGAGTGCACACTGAATGGCGTTGATGGTGCTCCAATTCAGAGTAGATTTTCGAATTTCTTCTTTAGTCCACACTTCCTCATTCTCATATAGCTCATGGGGACCTTTGCTTATAATCTTCCAGATCTCGTAATCTTTGGCTCTGAGGAAGACCTGCATCCGGTTCTTCCAATATGGGTAGTTGGATCCGTCAAAGAATGGTGGCTTTGTAGTGGACTGTCCCTCTGCTATTAACCCTCTAGCTTCCATGGCCGTTCCTCTTTAGGATGTTAGTCCTGCACAAAGAGTTAGGCTCTGATACCAATTGTTGGGACGCTAAAGGTGATCTAGAGGGGGGTGAATAGATCAGTCACCCGATAAAAACAACTACAGCAGATTCAGGTGCGGAATGAGAACTTCTGCTAAACAGATAGAGCGCACAAAGCAAAGACCAACCAGAATAGATGAAGAGCCGTCCTAAAC
The DNA here is from genome assembly GCA_022559845.1 of Amorphophallus konjac. Lineage (NCBI taxonomy): Eukaryota > Viridiplantae > Streptophyta > Magnoliopsida > Alismatales > Araceae > Amorphophallus > Amorphophallus konjac. The sequence continues at coordinate 242,641,929 of CM040120.1, forward strand.
AATCATCTACTGCGCAAAGAACAAGATAAAGAGGCAATGCAAACCATAAAGCAATCACATAGTAGACAGGAGTTTTTAGGTGGTTCGGTCCTCCAGACCTACGTCCACCCCACACTCAAACCCAAGTGTGGCTTACTGCTGCGCAACACAGCTTGCGTCCGCTGGGCCTTACAGCTTAGCCTACAATCGCTGAGCCTCACAGCTTGCTGTCCGAGGTATCCACCTCGCCCGCTGAGCAACACAGCTTGCTGTCCAGAGAACCACGTTCTCTGCAACGCTGGGGATTACAGCTTGCCCGTCCAGTGGAATCCTCCACTGCAACCGCTGGAGATTACAGCTTACCCGTCCAGTGGAATCCTCCACTGCAAACCCGTTGACATACAGCTTGAAGACATGAGTTCGAAAAACAAAACAGAAACAAACGAAAAACAAAATGTATCCCTGTAGGGAATGAAGCTCAAACAAGTGAGCAAACTCAGATCTGGTTTTGAACCAAAGATCTGAGGAACAAATCTCTCTCAACTCTTCTCTCTCTCAACTCTCTTTCTTTTCTCTTCTTCTGGATCGAACGGGCTCTCTGCTCTTCTGCTTTTCCTTCGAGTCTTCTGTATGTTCGATCAGTCTTCTTCAGATGGAAGAAGCTTGGTATATATAGCAGCAGCTAGGGCGTGTGTCCTCCACATTTCCCGCCCAGAGGCCTCAGTCCACGTGGTAGCATTTCAGGCTTGCTACTGTACACGTGTCACAATCTGGGCACCTCGTCCATCCTTGGATCACGTGCCTTCATTAAGGTTCACGAAGAGTACCTGTCAGTCAGTCGGATAGAGTTATCAGTTTAAGACTGAAAGCTTGTACAGACTTTATGAAGGTAACGCTAAAGTATGTATAGACTTTACGTATGCAAGACTATGGCATGTACATACTTTGTGAATGCAAAGCTAAAGCATGTACAGACTTCACTTATGCAAGCGAAGCAGTGCATGGCTGTACAGACTTTGTGTATCACTGACATGCCATTAGTGTGCAGACTCGATGAGCATGCATATATCAAAGTATGTACAACAAGAATGAATGCACAATGGTTGTATGGACTTTGCGTTCTGAACAATGTACATACTTGCCACCTGAAGTGTGTACAGACTTCACCGATGCAAGGCTATGAACATTACAACTGGATGCACTGCCATGCCAAATGAATGTGCAGACTTGCTGGTGTGTAATGCAATATGCATATTTCAAAGTATGTACATTGAAGATGAGTTCCCTGACATGCCAAACCAATGTGTAGACTTCGCATGCAGCAATGTGCAGACTCACTCAAATGATGCACGAACACAACAGCAGGTAATGTGTAGACTCTGCTTTGAACGATGCACAATATATAGACTTGAACGCGTGCAAGCAATGTATAGACTTTGAATGTTGCAGACTGGGCAAACTCTGTACAGACTTTGCGTGCCTGAAACAGGGCAATGTACAGACTTGCCACCAATGTACAGACTTGCTAAGATAATGCATAGACATAACAGAAGAATATGCAGACTTGAAGTGAATGCATGGACTATGCACAACGAATGTATAGACTTGGTGGAAGTGATAAAACAGTGAGCCTAGGTAAAGATGAGGAATGTATAGACTTGCTCAGTTCAGCTGCATGAAGCAAGGCAATGTATGGACTTGCCGATGTACAGACTTGCCGATGTACGCTAATGCACAAAGGCTTGGTCCGATGTACAGACTTGCCGATGTACAGACTTAGTGCATGAAGCAAGGCAATGTATGGACTTCGAACATGTGTAATGCAGCGATGTATAGACTTTGCATGAAGCAAGGCAAACTGATGTATAGACTTAGCATGAGACGCTAAGTGAGACGGTGCACAATGTATAGACTTAGCATGATGCACACACATAGACTTTACTAACTTCTATGAATGTAAAGACTTTGTGCAGACTGACTTCGATGAATGTATAGACTTGCTGAGACGCAACATGAGACGATGCACACGAACAGACTGCAATGTGTAGACTTGCACATATGCATGAACAAGTGAAATGTGCAAACGTTGTACAGACTTAGACTTGAGCTAAGCAAGGGCTATACAGACTTTTCATGTGAGAAGCACACGATGTATAGACTCTGTAGCAAGGAATGTACAGACTTAATGAACGAACTGTGCACATGCATGAAGAGCACTGTGTAGACTTGTGTGTGCATGCTGCAATGAAATGAATGCACCTATACAGTGAACAAATGCAATGTATGCTAAACATAAAGACTGGCTCACTGTGATACTCTCACTGTGTTGCTATCATCAAAACAAAATAGCATATGCTTGTGCCTAAGGGGCACAACATATAGGCCTGTGCATGTTTTCCTTCATCACATCTGAGTCTATGCATGTCTCACATATCCAAGTCTGTGCACATTTGCCTAACCAAGTCTGTGCACATTCACATTTGCATAACCAGGTCCGTGCACATATCAAGTCTGTGCACATAAAGGTCGAAGCTTATTTAGGGTCTATGCACATTTGGAATTCAGGTCTACACACATGTATAAGTCCTTGCACATTCAAGTCCAAGCTTGTCCAGGGTCCGTGCACATGTAGAGACCAAGGTCTATGCACTTACATACTGCTTGATGAAATACCTCAGTGAGCCCAATTCAACTGCACTGACCTCACTTGCTCAAGTCCTCTTATGTATCGACCTCAATGAAGAAGCAGAACATGTTTGATGAAATGCCTCAGTGAGCGGCTCCCAAGGCCATTTGTAGCAAACCTGTGGTGTTTTCAGAAAAGGATCCAGAGAGCAAAAATAGGAATCACAAATGTCCAAAAATACATCTTTTGAGGTCTGGAGGAGTTTCCTAGGACTGACCACTGTCCTCTCTATAATAAGGCTACAATACAACCTTTTGGGAGAAGCTTTTTGGCAGAGACCAGATATAGGAAAGGTCAGCTTTTTTGTGCTATGCTTTTTGGTCATAAGGACAGAGGACTGTCATGGGTCAATCAGGAAAAGGCACCTTGGACAGTCAACTGTCCTTGTCATCATTGGCTTTCCATAACAATCCTTTTGGTCAAAGAAAAAGTCAGGGACCAAATCTGGGAAAAGTCACATCTCATGGAAGCCACCTTTTTGCCTCCGCCCAATCAGATTTGCTGTTGCAGAAATCTCATAGGTCAGAAGGACGTCCTTGGTGGTGCCAGCCAATGGAAGACAAGATGCTGCAGATCTGCCTTGAAAAGCACTCAAGCTCACATCGGCACATGTTTCAAGGAAAGAAGATCCTTTGGCGGGAAAAGGTTCCCTGGGCTTTTCTATTTAAATGAAACTTCCTCGAGAGAAGAAGTTGCTGCTGGAGTTTAAGGAAAAACCTGAGAGGGCTGCTGGAAAAAGAAAAAGAGCCACGTCATTGAGCATTTAGGGAAGAATATCTGTGAGGAAGAAATGAAAAAGAGATAGCACCCCAGCCCTGGTTCGAGCTAAACCAGTTGTGAAAAAGGAAGAAGAAATTGAAGAGAGTGTAGCCCCTCCTTGCAGCCAGCCCAAGCATGTTAGAGTTTTCATTTTACTTTTCGGAATCATATTTCAAGTGTGTGTCTGGTGCTCTGTTTAGAGATCGAAAGTGAGTCCTTGGCCGAGTTCAGCCTTGTGTGTTCTTGGGAGATTGTCCTAAGTGTCGTTGCTGCACTTGCAACTTGTGTTTGTTTCTTTTCCCATGTGTGTGTGTGTGGGACTCGTCCTCGTGTGTGTGTATGGGGGGCATCGTCCCCGTGTGGTGCTGCACACGCAGCGTGTGTGGAAAACCGTCCCTATCAATTTGTGTGCAGGAAGTGGAGCTGCGTTTGCAACGTGTGGTAAAGCCTCACCGGTTTGGTGAGAGGTGGACATAGGTCTGCGGGTTTGCAGACTAAATCACCTTAAAAATGCACTGTGCAGTGGGTTGTTCTTTGTGAGATTGATCCATCTTCTCTATCCCCATTCATAGGTTGGTGGGCGTGTTTCAACGCATGTAATCTTGGTTATCTCCATCGCACACTCAAGCGCGTAGGACCGTGCTTTGCTATTTTCACTTGAGCCATCTACTTATTCCGTTGTGCTTTATGTCTAAGTGCCTCATGTGCACTCTAGTTGTTGATTATAATTTAATTAGCTAAAGTTTTTAATTAGTCAGTCTTTCAGCAGGATCTATTCAACCCCCCTTCTAGATCCGGTTGCACCTATCGGACCTAACAATTGGTATCAGAGCCTAGCTCTATCATTCACAGATCCAACAATCTGCAGAGAGGATCCAAGTGCAACTCAATCATGTATTCCCTGGTTGATCAGTTTTTAGTGCCTTCCCTTCCGATCTTCGATAGTTCTAATTTCAGTGACTGGCTAGGAAAAATGTGCAGGTTTACAACCTCACGTGATCCTAACCTCTGGAGGATTATTACCAATGGTCCTTCCAACCTGCCAGCAAATAAAGCCAAATGGATTAATGAACACAAGTTCAGACATGCTGATAATGTTACTGCTTTGAACTTGATGAAAGTCATAGTAGACACCAACGCAGCTCCATTTGTATTCAGTTGCAGCTCAGCCAAAGAAGTCTTGGATGGCTTGATCAGCATCCACAAAAAGCAAGAGAAGCTCAACTGCTTGATGGGTGATAATGATGACCAGCCAGGCACCCCGTCATCTCAGGTAAGCTCTAAACTTGAAGATTTTACATTTGATGAACTCATGGATGCTTATGAGAATTTAGCTGAACAGTATAAGAAAACCAGATCAGAAAATAAAAAACTGAGAAAGAGTGTTAAGAGCAATGTTCATGAATCTTCTTGTGAAGTATGTGCCAAACTTGAAAAGGTAAATGAATGTATGATGTTTGATGTGGACATACATAAGGAACAAATTGCTTCCTTGAGAGAGGAAAATAAAGCTCTTGTGACTAAAATCTCTAAACTTGAAGAAGATAGAAAAGAGCTTAGAAAAGAGATGGACTCAATGTCCGATGATCAGAAGTTCTTTAATGAACTGGTTGACAATGACAAGCTCATTGAAGAAAATGAGGAACTCAAAAGATAAATCAATGTTTTAAAAGACAGGTTATCCACTCAGAAAAAAGGAAAGCACATCAATGAAAACGAATCTGAAAAATCACATGTGCTAGAACTTGAAATTCAAGATTACAAGGAAATGAATGGCCTATTGAAGAACACTGTCAATGCTTACGAGGCAGAGCTTGCTAGCTCTAAACTGCACATCTCATCCCTAACTGAAGAGATCGCGGAATTGAAAAAATCCTTGTCTAAATTTGTAAAAGGCACTGAAAATTTGGACAGACTTCTAGGAACTAAAGTAAACTTTTAGAGAGAGGGACTTGGTTATGCTCCAATAAATAAGAAATCTTTTGGAAATAAGATCATTACTTCTTTTGTTTCCAGTTCCAATGTGGCCAACACCTCCAATATTCCTTCAACACAACCTGCCAATTCTGAAGCTCAACAACAGCCCTATGCTCAGAAAAACCAAAAACAAATTGGTAAAAAGAAAAGGAAGGCTCCCAAGCAAAAATAGAAAAATGATTTTGTTAATGTTAGCATGCATGTTAGGAAACCCAATGCCAAGTACCATGCTCCTCATAAAAAGAATGTCCATTGTTTTTATTGTGATAGACACGGTCACACTATGCATAACTACCTCATCTTGAAGAATGATGAACTTAGAGCAGGTAAGAGCAAAGGATATAATGTAGAAGGCTATGCCAAAGGGAAGGTCAACACTGGGAGAAAGCGTTCTCTACACACTCATGTTCACAAGCCCAGGTATGACCCCGCACGTCAATACACCCATCTAGACAGGTCAGCACCTTCAAGGGCTGTCAGAAGAAACCTTCTTCCTTGCTGCTTCCACTGTGGCAAAATTGGCCACACTGTTCGTGACTATTGGCATCTACAAGGTAGGACTCAATCTTATGCTCAACACGTTGGCATCCATACTCACCCATAAAAATCTGATGCACATGCACATAGGAAGAATATCAAACCATCTGTGTGCTGTTTTCACTGTGGAAAGATTGGTCATATAGTCAAAGACTGTTGGCATTTGAAAGGTAGAACCCTCTCTCATGCCAAAAGAGGTAATTTCTCTGCTCACCCACAAAGGCCTAATGCACATGCACATGCACATAAAAGAAACACCAAATCATTTGTGCACTATTTTTACTGTGAGAGAATTAGGCATGAAATGTATGACTGCCATACTATGAGGGAAGATGATTTGATAGCATTAAGAAAGAGAGATCTGAACGCTACACATAGTGCTAACCATCAAGGACCCAAGCAAGCTTGGGTACCATAAAATTCAAAATGAGATTTGTGGTTGCAGGTGCCTTGGAGCTGAGCGAGGTTCAATCACAAAATAAATGCTCAAGACACAGGTATGTAAATAGACTTTTTATTAATGTTCAATCTTTTGCATAGTAGGCTTGCATTGTAGTCATTGCATTATAGGTATATTTTGCTTTCAATAAGTCCTGCAAGTTGATTGTGTTTCACTGAACTGCTGAACCATGATCTTTGAAAATGAACATTTGAATGTTTTGAATGGTATATTCAATTAACACTTGGTTTAAGTTTTGGTATATCAAAAGGTGTCTGTTGGATTGATGGGCCAAGCTTATCTGGAAGACAACACCTTGTGTGAGGTGATCCTCGGATCTTTTTTGTTTAACCAAAGAACCGATCGGATAGGGCAGACATTGGTCGAGTGCACCCTCCCTCAGAGAGGGAAAGTGTTCCACTCCCCCAGGCTGTACCTGTGGCCCTAGATTTTTATTAATATTAAAGAAAGGGTACACAAGCTGCGGGGCATACCCCTGAGATAACAAGGGGCAAACAATGGATTAGCCCAATGAAGCCAAGGGGATTAAGAGGGCAAGGGATGGGATTACAAACAAAAGAACCTAAGGAAAACAGATAGCTGGCAGCCCAGCCTTATCCATTCTAAAGGCACCCTTGGCCAACCGTGGGAGATCCCCTACTTGGGTAAAAACATTGTTTACATAAGCACTACATGCATATGAGGCCAAAGAGTCAGCTACTTGATTCCCCTCTCTGAATGTGTGATGAAGCAAACACCCACTTTCTTGGAGAAAAGCCAGGGTCTTCCTTCACCATGGAAGAACCACCTAGCTGGGAGTCACACCACTCCGAACTGCCTCAACAAGGAGAGCACAGTCTGAATAAGCTGCCATAAGATTGATGCCTCCTTGCTTCGCAATTGCCAATCCATCGTGCAAGGCCCTTGCTTCTGCCAGCAGACTATTGCCATGTCCATAGTGAAAGGCAAAACCTACAACCAAGCCACCAGAGAAGTCCCTTATGCGGCCACCTCCTCCATACCTGCCAGGATTTCCTTTCGAAGCCCCATCTACATGCAGGGTATACCCTTGCTTGGCCAAACTACAGATTACCAGGAGGGGCTATTTAAGTTTTACCTGGGGAAATAATTGGAAGGAATCCAGACATCTGAATTGAGCTGAGGACAAAGGCCTGTGGAAGCTTAGCTTGTCCAACGCCGAGGCAACTGAGGAGAGAATCCTTCTTTTGATTGAAGTAGTGTTGAGGGTCGCCCCTTCATATCTAGCGGCACATCTCTGCTTCCATACCTCCCACAACATCAAAACAACTGCATACATCCCAATAAATCAAAATGCAAATTGCATCCTGGTAGCAGTTAGCAAATTTCAGCATCGGGCAGTGATTTGATCACTTAGCCAGACTTTATTACTCACCAGGGGGTGCACCCAACCCCATAGCTCAGAAGCTAGCTCTCCAGATATGAAGACATGATTGAGATCTTCATAGCTAGGGGAGGAACAACAACTGCACCTGGATACCATCTGAATCCCACAGTCGGCTACCCTGCTATCAACTGGAACAGCTCGACGAATAAGCTTCCAGGTAAAGAGAGTAGCCCTCGGGGCTATGGCTGAGTGCCACAGCTTGGCCCAAGCTGGCCTAAGCAGGCCTTTAGTTCGGATTAAATTGCAAGTTGACTTAACAGAGAAATTGCCTTTAGCAGTACCTGTCCAAACACAGACATCAGCCTCATTGCTGGGATGGATATTGGGAATATGGAAATTATTTCTGAGAAGACCCCAAGCCTCATGTTGAGTGTCCCAGAGCACCTCTCTGACCGAAGCCATAGGAATAGAAGCCCCACTATCCCTATCACTGGCCTGTGCAGCACATAAAGTGGGACAATTCCCAGTCCAATTGTCTCTCAAAAAGTCAATTGTAGCTCCATTTCCAACAATACACCTACTATTTGCTATTAAGGTATCTCTAGCCTGCCTAAACACTGCCAGAGGCATACCTGCAGGAAAGGGTTTAGCACAGTTTGCATGGTGGGATTTGATGAATCTTTGCCGGGCATACATAGACCAGAGTGAAGACCCATGGACTATGCTCCATAACATTTTAACAGCCAGAGAAGTCTGGACCCACTGTAAATCCCTGATTCCCAGTCCTCCCTCTAACCGAGGACTCTGAATTTCAGACCAAGCTACCCAATGCCTTCGGTTGGTGCCATTGTCCCCTTGCCAGAAGAAATTGGCACATTGACTGTCAATGAAATTGATTATTTTCTTCAGTAAGAAGCAAGCTGAAGCAAGATAAACAGGCATACTTTGCAAAATAGAATCAATTAACATTGCTCTGCCAGCTTGTGATAACAACTTTGACTGCCAGCCTTCTAACTTGATATGTATCCTCTCAATTAAGAATTTGAAATCAGAGCACAGGTACCTACCCTTTTTAACTGGGATTCCAAGATAGTTTATACAAGCTGTCTGATGCTGATACCCAGTGAGTGTACGAATGGATTGTCTTAAGGAGAGGGGGGCTTTAGCTGAAAGGATAAAGCAGCTCTTTGCTGCATTTACTTTCTGCCCTGAGCATTACTCATATATGCTGATGAATTGTTTGAAGGCCACAATATTTCGTCTGCTAGCATTCAAGAAGACCAAAGTATCATTAGCATATAAAAGGTGGGAAATCTACGTAGACATTCTGGGCCCTTTATAACCCTTTAATCCCCCAGACTGGAATAAGGCAGAGAGGCCTCTACTAAGAGCCTCTGAGGCCATTATGAACATATATGGAGCTATTGGATCCCCTTGCCTAATGCCTCTGTTGGACTTAAAGAAGCCTGATGCCATACCATTACAGTTTACAGAGAACCAACAGTTATATAGAAGCATGCCAATGAAAGAAGTAAACCTGGTATTAAATCCAAACTTCCTCATGATAGCTAGGATGAAATCCCACTCCATCCTATCGTATGCTTTAGTCATATCCAGCTTAATAATCACATTATGACCTCTAACCTTCCTATTTATATCCATCATTAGCTGCTGAGCTAAAGACACATTGTCCAAAATAAAACGAATAATGTTTGGCAAGAGAGGAGCCAACCTTTCAGAAATAATCATGGAGATGACCTTATATGAGAAATTACATAAACTGATAGGTCGAAAATCATTGAAGGACATGGGTTCCTGTACCTTGGGAACAAGAGTAATAAGAGAAGAAGATATACCCCTGGGAAGAGGGAAACCTTCAAAGAAAGCACATATAGCTTCTATGACATCCTGCCCAACAATGTCCCAAACTACTGTAAAAAACTCTCCAGAGAAGCCATCCGGACCAGGAGAACTGGAACCTTTGAGTGACCAAACAGCTCTACGGACCTCTGAAGGATCCGGGATTGCACAAAGAGCTAAATTCTGAGTCTCAGTGATAACCTGTGGAATACATGCCAACATTTTCAAGGTCTACAAGATGCTCCTCAGAGGAGAATAAATTCTTGTAATAGGCCTCAGCATGAAGCCGCAGAGTTTCCTGATCTGTACACCACTCTTCGGACTCACCAATTTTGAGTCTTCTGATTACATTTCTCCTTCTATTGCATTGAGCAACCGCGTAGTAGAAAGAGGTATTTCTGTCCCCATTCTCAATCCAGTCAACCCGAGATTTTTGGTTCCAGAATATTTCTTCTCTGAGTAGAGCTTGACGGAGACTAGCATTAGCAACATTAAGGCATTCTTTATTATCAAGAGAAGGGTCAGAGTCATAGAGACCTTGCTTTAGTTCCACCTCAGCTACTGCAAGACTTATATTTGAAGATATATCCCCGAAGATTTCTTTGTTCCATTTACGCAGAGAATGCCACTGTGAGCGACGTCACGCGGATTGCGGCTGAGGCGATGCGGAGTGCGCGGGCTCGTTTTGCTGCGACACAGAAAGAAGAGAGACAAGAAGAGAAACCACCACGGGAGATTGCTCCGGCGGGGTGTGCAGAACGGATACAGTATAACAAGATATGGGGATTAAACGGCCATAGCGGGAAATGACTCTCCGCGACCTCGGGGGACAGGAATAGTGCAGAATTTAAATGACAATAATTTAAACGGTCATTGCGGGAAGTGACTCGCCGCAGCCTCGAAAATATGAGAAGATGTGAGAATAACACAGAATGTAAATGACAGAAATTTAAATGGCCATTGCGGGAAATGACTCGCCGCGGCCTCGAGAATATGAGCAGATATGAAAAGCACAGAATGTAAGTGACCGAAATTTAAACGACCATTGCGGGAAATGACTCGCCGCAACCTCGAGAATATAACAGATATAAGAACAACACAGAATATAAGTGACAGAAATTTAAACAGCCATCGCGGGAAATGACTCGTCGCGGCCTCGAGAATATAACAGATATAAGGAACAGAATATAAGTGACATAAATTTAAACGGCCATTGCGGAAAATGACTCGCCGCGGCCTCGAGAATATAACAGATATAAGGAACAGAATATAAGTGACAGAAATTTAAACGGCCATTGCGGGAAATGACTCTCCGCGGCCTCGAGAATATGATGTGATCACCAGGGGCCGGAGACCCCAAAATAAAGAAAGTGATCGCGCCTACCTCAAAAGCAGAGATGGCGGGTTGCTTCGTCCTCTCCCTTCGGCCGGTCAATGGAGAGGGTTTTCCTTGGTTACCCTTGCAAAAGAAGAAATAGACAGATAACAGGTGGATCAGAAAAAAATGGTAGTGTAGTATTAGTTCCTCGTAATAAAAAATGGTGAAATCGTGGCGAGACACACACCTGATTGGTGTTATTTTTAAACCCCTCTCAGACACGAGTAGGAGAAAGATGTTATGATGAATAGAAGATCATGCAAACGTGCGTAAAGAAACTGATCTCTCTTATGAAGGGAGATGACAGATGGTGGGATGATGCATGTGACAGAAATGATAAAAGAGAAGGGGAGAGAGTGGCTTATTGAAGATGCCGATGGCGGGATTCGGCGGAGCTTTAGCAACGTAGGGATGACGTGGAACCAGAATGGACGGAGCTAGCCTTCCTCTCGTGAGCGCGGGCACCCGGAAATTTGGCAGAACCTCCTCCTGTAAAAGACCCATGGGTTAGGAAAGGGATTCGGCAGAGTCTCTCCTTCCTTTGTCGGATCTGAAGTTCTCTTCCTTCGAGGGAGGGGGTCCTCTATTTATATGAGAAAATTTGATTGGGGCGTCCAGGAGCCTGGACGCCTCAACAGAGCCTGGACGCCTCAATGTTGAGGCGTCCAGGCTCTTGGACGCCTCAACAAATATTTTTTTATTTTTATTTTTTTTAATGCATTCATTGAGGCATCCAGGCTCTTGGACGCCTCATCATTGAGGCGTCCGGGGCCCTAGACGCGCCCATCTTCGCCCACCGAATTGCCGTCGTCGAAAGCCGTCGATAGTGGAGAAATCGCGTGGTTTCGGCGGGTAACCGTGACTCTCGAAGGGCGCGTCTAGTCGACAAGACGTCTTTATGATTGGATTTATTCGAAACGTCAAACTAAATGGCCGGCTTCTTTTGCAATTACCTTCGATGTCATGCACACACATAATTACAATTTAGTCCATAAAAATTATCATAATGTGCATATAAATCTCAAATGCTCATGGTTATGCACTGGAGAATTAATACTCACGGCCCTCAACTTCAATTTATTAAATAATATCACCAAATTAATCAATTTACGTGAAAGCTCAAATTTAAATGCGAAGTTGAGGTTAACTATAAAATATGCAAAATTGCTTAATTATATGCGCATAAAATGGTGTCCATACGATGAATTACCATAAAAAATGGACACTTATCACACCCCCCAACTTACTCATTGCTAGTCCCTTAGCAATGCAAATAAATTAAAATTTAGGACTAACAAGAGTTTGAAAGATTTCATGCCTCCAATCAAGATCCCCCTTCACAGAATCAACTACGGATTATGAATTTAGAATTATTAAAGTGTACTAGCCATAGGATTAGAACATGATGTTCTCATAGAACACTCCCAAAATCTCATAGCATTTGTGCTCATGAAATCTAAATCTACAGTTTAAACAATTGCGTCCTTCAGATTGACATCTTAGCTAGGTGTCTTTCAACTCTACCTCCCAGATCAGAACTTTGATCATAGCAGCCTTCATTTTCATTTTTTTTTGATTAACACATGGTGCTGCACAACCCTTCACCGTTTGACGCGAACCTCAACTATTGCCTTAGGAGAAGTAGGCCCGGTTACTAAGATCAGGGCATTTTCCATGGTTTTTTTTCTTTTTTTTCAACACATGGTGCTGCACAACCCTTCACCGTTTGACGCGAATCTTGACTCTTGCCTTAGGAGAAGCATGCCCGGTTACTAAGATCAAGAGTATTTTTCATGGTTTTTTTTTATCTAACCTTCACTAGGGAGGGCAGAGTATCAGACACCATACCAAATGACAGAAGGCTTGTCTTTCCTGTTTCATTAGTGTGCTAGTGAAATTTTTTTTTAATGCTAAGAGACCTTAGGAGATTCTAAATTCATTTCCATGACTAGACAAAAAAAATCATTCCATCATCCATCTCCATAGTTTTTTTTTCAGAGTCTCTTTTATGAAAGCATGAATCTTGAAAGCTCAGTTGGGGCTCCTTTTTTTTTTGATAACAACATGAGACAACAATTACCATGAGATTTGTACAAGGCAGTAGGTTGCATAAGATTTTTACAATGATTACCCTTACCCCCCAACTTAAATGACATCATCTCTAATGGCATGAAGAATATATGAACAAGACAATGCATATATGAATGCTTGGGAAGGAAAGGTACAACGTGGGGTGCGCAGACGGGGCTATTTTGGCAGGCAGCTTTGCGAACGACTTCTTCCAGCTCCTACAAACACAAATGAAAATGACTCACTAGATTATTGAAGGGAAATGGTTGGGTTGTCTCCCAACAAGCGCTAAGTTTAACGTCTTCAGCCAGATGACCTTCTTGTATTTATCATAGGTCACTCAGTGGGATTGATCCCTTAGATGAAAGTTGTGTGTTTTCTAAGTAGAGTTTGAGACGCTGACCATTGATAGTGAAAATTTGACCATTTTTAGGATCTAGGATTTTGACAGCACCATGATCAAAGGCTTTGAGCACAACAAATGGTCCATCCCATCTAGACTTCAATTTTTCGGAGAATAAGCGCAACCTTGAATTAAAGAGCCAAACTTTTTGATCAGGTTGAAATGATTTTCTCACAATGTGTTTATCATGAAAAGCTTTGGTCTTGGCTTTGTAAATCTTGACATTTTCATAGGCTTCATTCCTCAACTCCTCCAACTCATTTAGTTGTAGTGCCCTATGAGATCCGACTTGGGCCAAGTCAAAATTGAACTGCTTAATAGCCCAATAGGCCTTATGCTCAAGCTCAACAGCTAGGTGACAAGCTTTTCTAAAGATTAACCTATATGGAGACATTCCAATGGGAGTTTTGTATGCTGTCCGATAGGCCCAAAGAGCGTCATCCAATCTTTCGGACCAATCTTTCCTATCGAGCCTAACAGATTTCTGCAGGATATTTTTGATCTCTCTATTGGATGTCTCCACTTGGCCACTTGTTTGGGGGTGGTAGGGGGTGGCAATCTTATGAGTGATCCCATATTTCCCGAGAAGAGTTCGGAATTGGGCATGAGTGAAATGAGAACCTCCATCACTAATGATCGCCCTTGGACACCCAAATCTTGAAAATATATTCTTTCGGACAAACTTCATGACAACTTTGTGATCATTAGTCCGGGTGGCAATGGCTTCAATCCACTTAGAGACATAGTCGACTGCCACAAGAATGTACTCATGTCCGAATGATGGCGGAAAGGGCCCCATAAAATCAATTCCCCAAACATCAAAGATTTCGATCACTAGAATGGGGTTGAGTGGCATCATATCTCATTTGCTCATGTTTCCAATGGCTTGACACCTAAGACAAGTCTTGCTAAATTCATAGGCGTCTTTGAAGAGAGTGGGCCAGAAGAATCCACTTTTCAACACTTTGGCGGTTCTTTCCCGCGAAGTGTCCCCCACAAGCTAGAGTGTGACAAAAATTCAGGACGCTTTGTTGTTCTTCCTCGGGGACACACCTCTTAATTATTTGATCCGGACTTACGTGAAATAATTTAGGATCTTCCTAAAAATAATGTTTGATTTTGGCACAAAAATGTTCTTTTTCATGTTTAGACCACCCATTAGGAATTTGTCCCACAGCTAAGTAGTTGACAATGTCTGCGAACCATGGGAGTTGACTATGGGTAATGGCCAAGAGATGTTCATCAGGAAATAAATCTTGCAAAGGAACACTATCAGTGGTGAGAATCCTAGAAAGATGATCGACAACTTTATTTTTAGAACCCTTTTTATCTCGAATTTCAAGATCAAACTCCTGGAGTAAGAGGATCCACCTAATGAGTCTAGACTTGGCATCCTTCTTGGAGAACAAATATTTGAGAGCTGAGTGATCAGAGTACACAATGACTTTTTCCCCTTGTGAATCGTGTTTTTCACATCAAAAATAAATAAGTAAGAAGATAAATAGTGAAATAAAGGGAATAAAGGGGAGCAAGAGATTGCTATTAGAGTGTGATCGCCAGAGGGGTTACCTCAAAAGAAGGGAGATTGATCGCGAATACCTAGTGAAAATAAGATGCGGGATGAGTGTAGATTCCTTCCTCCTCCTTCTACCGGCCGGCCGATGAAGGGGGTTTTCCTCTTGATTACCCTTAAACAAAGAACAAACAATCAAAAGAGGAGGGATTAGCCAAGTGTCTGTAGTATCAATCCAAAAGAGTAATATGATGATGAAAGTGGAGCATAAAGTGTGCACCTTTTGGTTCTTTTAAAACCCCTAAGAAAATTAGGGAAGGAAAGAGAAATGATGCAGAGCTAATGCAAACTAACTATGATGAACAATGATGAAGTAGCAAATTGATGCAAAGAACTCCCTGCTGTTCCTGACAACAGTAAAGGGAAACCAATTGATGCGGCTGATGCACTAGGAAGAAGAAGACCACTGCAGGAGCACGAATTCGCAAAGAAAAGGAGAGTAGAAAGGCTTCAGTGCACGGAGAAAACTGTTATTGCTAATCTCTCCTCTCTTATGTTTTAACCAACCTTCCTCTCAAGCTTCTGCTAAATTCGCGCGAACTCAACCCAGGGACGTATTTATAGGGTAGAAAACACAATTTTAATGGGATAAGAACTGGCAAGACCCTTCTACGGCAAGGTCTCTAGTTCCCTAATCGAGCAAGATGACCAAACAGAGCAGGGGACTCTCCAAGAAAGGGCAGTTCAAGCACGACACGGAAGGAAAAGAGACGACTCACATCAAGGCGTTACTTGAAATTGACGACCTGAGTCAGGGCGTTAATTGAAATAACGACTGGTAAACAGACGTCAATTCTTGGATTTAATTTTAGTAAGAAAAACCTTCCTTATTTAAAAATTATAAAGAGACGCCTGAAGGAGAGACGTTAATTCAAAACACGACCCAAGGAGGGACGTTACTTTTTGATTTCAATTAGGGTAGGATACGTCAAATATCAGAAACTGACGCCTCTTGCTCCAGTCGTCCTTCCTTTGAAAAACGCCCTAGCTCAGGTCCCTATTTAAAACATGCCCCTCTTCGAGTCGTTAATTATAAAAATGTAAGAAAAATCATAAAAACCCATACAAAAATAGAAAAACTTTATATTATAGAAATATTGAAGTTCACTTTGGGGCGTTAACATAGTGACATGAGATTTGATCAATATAGTATCAATTTTGGCGTGTCTACAGCTGCCCCGCCTAGGCGTCTGCTTTGCAAGGGAGTGAGACGGAATGAAGCGAAAGTGTAACGAACTGAATGAAGTGAGAATGAACTGATAAGTAGATGCCAAGGTGTGATGTGACACGCCTGTAACACTAGGCTTTTGAAATCTTTCCAAGATTCTGAGTGAAGCAACTTCGGGTGATTCCAAGGAAACATTGATTTGCTGGGTAAAGGAGACTAAGCTAAACAAGTAAATGGTGCGCGTGGGCATGACAGGGAGGCACCATTGGAGAGCGTTTACCAGCCAACGTGGACGTGCTACAACCAAGGTGAATTTGTAAAAAGTGAATTGAGATGAAGACCCAGCAAAGAGGCATTTTCAAGGAACTAGCCTGAGCGGCTTCAGAGAGAATAAAGTACTCAATTTGGAGTGGAATATCTCATGTCAACTCAATCAAGAGCGAGTGACCTTCATTATTGCCATAATATGAAGATTTTCAGTATGAAGCTCAAAGTCCTATATGATGCATGCCGGGCTAAAAGAAAATAAAATAAACTAAAGATAGAAAACAATCAAGGATAATATTGTTAAGCCATCTAGATTCGGTCAAGAATCCAGATCTCTGAACTGACACTAAGCCGAAGCCCGTTTGTCCGCGCATCAACCCAGAAAGTGGAACCATCGTCCCAAACCTTTAATGACTTAACGACCTATCCGTGTGATCAAGATTCTCCTGGAATTATCACTGTTTTTGATGAAGGGGAACTCAAATTCCAGGTTCGTCAGAACCACAAGGTCCTTGATATGCTATAATAGCGTAAAATACCATATAGTAACAATGCTCACAGGAAGGAAATACAAGAGTGGGATGATGTTATTCCCATGAGTCACCCCTGCATCTCGAAACCTGCACCCTTCTGCACTTGAAAAGTTCATTAGTTCTCTCAATTCAAAGCATATTATGATCATAAGTGCATAATCATAAAGAAATTCTAATCAAAATATAGCACTTGAGTTCATTAAAACATAGGGAGGAACCAAATATGTAAACCCATAAAATAACGACTGGAGTTTATGGTGTCAAAAGAATAAAAGACGACCGACATGAGGGCGTTTAAAATATAAAAGACGTCTACCATCAAGGCGTTAATTCTTTTGGGATCTCAAAAAAGTGACGACCCGAATGTAGGCGTTAAATAAAACATGACTTTAGACAAGTCGTCATTTCAACAAATGATGCCCCGGACACCGGCGTTAATTAACTGCGAATTCCGAACACCACGCTTCCGACTAGGAAACAGAAAGCGAAACCCAGTACTACTTGTAATCGTCTCTGCAGCTTCGAACGGGCATAAGATCCTTCGGACTTCTATAACAAGAAGGAATTTCCCTCATCAAATCAACCAAATCCTTTGTTCTGTTACTTCTGCTTCTGATTTCACATGTGTTGCTACTCCTGCTTCGGCTTCTTTCTGCAGACAGTCACTGAAATAACCTCAGAAGATGGAGAGAGCTATCAAGCGGCCAAAAATTTCTACTCCTAGGCTCTCAAAAATCAACGGACACCTTAGTAGCAGAATTGCATCGAACCAGGTATGCGAGTCTGAATTATTCTGCTGTTCTTTCCCCTTTATCTTCACCACTCCCAGCCTTCTTACCCTCTGTACTCTTCTCTTCTTTTCTTTTCCTTTTCCACAGGATTATCCAAATATTCCAGGAGCCAGGAGATATACTAAGAACAAGTGGCTCCCCCTTTTACTCTCCAAATTCAGCTCTGACATGAGAATTTTTATATCTAGATGGCACCTCCTAGGCCTAGTTACCCATGCCAAACATTATGACCAAATCCACTTAGATTGGGCAGCTATAGGAGCTTTAGTGGAGATATGGCACCCTTCTAACCACACCTTCCTATTCTCCACCTTTGAAGCTACCATCCTATTGGAAGAGTTAGAGATGATCTTAGGCTTGAAGAAGATGAAGCAAGGAGATGAGGAGAAGATGGCCATCATGCCAAGGCAAATCTCCTCACATGAATTGTTAACAAGCTTAATTCCTAGCCCAAACATAGTGAACCAAATCAAAGCCACCAAAGGAATCAACCTCCTAAAACTTGCCTCATGGGTCTACAAACGATCCGACCAAGCTAAAGAAGATGAAGAAGTGGAGCGAGTAGCAAAGGCTATCGTGGTGTGCTTTGCGGGAGCAATCTTATTCCCCTCCACGGAAGACTTCTTGGATGAATCCCAATTAAGCGCAATAATTAGCCTATGGGAAGGAGAGAGAGTGGGACCGGCGATATTGGCCTTCCTATATAGTGGGCTCACTTCGGCGGCAATGGGGAGACCAATCTATGGGTGCATGCTTGCACTATCAAGTTGGGTAGATCTCCACTTCAAGTTCGATCCATGTGAGGAGGCCCAACAACCATCAAGAATCTTTTCAAAGAGCCCTCTCTCTTACATGACCGGCTCACTGGGGATAAGTAATAGGGTGATGAACCGGATCCCTCAAATTAAGAAGAGAGTGGAATGGAGAGAACACCTCAAAGTAATGCCAAAGAACATCTTCACATGCGCCCCGAGATTACTCAAAGCTCAAGAACTTCGCACACGATTCTCTCCCGGCACGGATCTTCGACTTGTAGGTGCCACGGAATTCGTGCTATACAACTCCCACCTGTGCCTTCCTCAACTTGGGCTCCCACGGCGGCTATTCGAGGACCCATCTCATCTTCCTCCTATCAAAACCAGAGACATCGGCAACAATGAAGATGGAGAAGAGTGCACCACCATCCAAGCTCTGTGAAAAATCTGCAAGACTCATCAACCTGTGGAGAACTTGGAAGAAGACAGAGATCAATGGAAATCATATGTAATAGCTTTAAGGAACCTGAGGCCCAAAGTGGCTCATTAAATGCAATGCAATCTCCTTTATTAAATAATCAATAATAACATTCAAATTGAGCCAATTACAATGTTTCTGATCAATTCTTCCAACAATCTGTGATTCTGCTCTGAACAACGACTTAGTTAATGCCGTCAATTCCCAAAGTGACGCCTCAGTATATGTCGTTTCTCATTAATCAGCTCTCAAAATTGACGCCTTTAGGAATAGGCGTTAACTGAATCACGACTCAAGATAAGGCGTTAATTTGATTCAAATTCCAAAAAGTATTCGTTATAGATCCAAGAGTAACGCCTTAGGGTAAGCCACGTCTCATGTAAACCACGTCTTCAGACACGTCGTTAATCAAAAATAGTAATCATTATTCCCATCATGTCAATCAAGTCCCATTAAATGTCTCTGACGACGTCTGCCATTCCCCATGCGAAACAAAATAACGCCTCAAAGCACGTCGTTAAAAATGGAAGAGACGCCCTCTGGTCCAGTCGTCTTTTTAACAAGACACGACTTTGACGGGGTCGTTAATTCTTTTTAACCGTTCAACTTGCTTTCCCTCCTTTCTTCTTCCTTCTTCGTCTTGTTTCTCCCCTTTCTTTTTTTCTTCTGTAAACCCTAACCGAACCAAAACCCCCCTTCTTTCTTTCTCACCCTCTATCTCTCAAACCCTCACCTCCCTAAGCAATGGCCGGTGGCAGACCTAAGTGGCAACGGGTGAGCGCCCCCTAGGTCGTGGACTTGGAGGGCGAACACGCCCATGTCGAGGAGGAGGCTCCTCCCGCGGTGGCCGAGGAGGCACCGACGGTGGTGACCGGCGACGAGGGAGAACACGGCGACGACGAGGCCGTGGGAGATGAAGAAGATGAAAGTGAAGAAGAGGAAGACGAAGGCGAAGAGGGAGAAGAAGAACAAGGAGGGGAAGAAGGGAACGAGGAACCGCCGGCCACGGCGGCGACAGTTGCTCGCCCCGGCCGACTCCGTCGGCCACGGCAGCCACAGCCCCAACTCCGGGGAGAGTTGGTGGGACCCAAGTGAAACAAGGTAGGCCTCAACCCCAACCTTTTCTATTTTATTTTATTTTCTTCCATTTTTTTTTATTTCCATAGCTCTCGGGGAGAAGAAAACCAGGGACTCAGAAAGAAGACGCCCCCAGGGGTGTCACGATTTAAGAAGAAGACGCCCAACCCTGGGTCGTCAATTCATTTTATTTTCTGAAAAATAACCGATCTCCATGAGAACACGCCCTTCAACATGTCTTTAATTTGATTTACCATGTTATTATTTCTTCAATATTTATGCCTTGATTTATATCTCGCATGCTGTTTTTAATTTATTTTCAAAAAAACCCTGGAAAACAACGCCCCCCATCGGGGCGTCAATTCAACGGATAACGACCATGGGAGTGGTCGTCAATTTAAATAATTCCAGAATATATTTCTAGGCCCAAAAACTCATTTAAGAAAAACGTCCCATTCAGAGGCGTTACTTAAGCAAATGACGACCCAGGGACGGGCGTCAATTAAAAAACCTTTTGGGAATTTAGAAATTAATTTCAAAACCACGCCACCCACCGGGGCGTTTGTTAGATAAACAACGACCCTGGCTGGGTCGTTAATTCAACAGGCACATAGATTCACCAAAACCCATTTAGAAATAACGCCACACTCAGGGGCGTTAATCAAGCAAGCCACGACCCAAGGTTGGTTGTTAATTAAATCAAACAGCAAAAAAACTCCACCAAGGCAATTAAACGAACTTACACATGAAAATTAACACTCTTAAACAAAAATTCTTTCTTTTATGCATGCAGGGGTTGATGAGGACACGCATCTCATGGGTCCAGGTCCGGGCAGCATACCACGGCCTCCCCGAGTTTCAGAGAGCTAGGGTAGATGCCATGGGGTTCGGGGCTTTCCTTAGCATAGAGCCAGTCAGACCCGACCTAGCACTGATCCAGGTTCTGAGAGAGAGATGGGATAGGACGAGCCGGGCATTCTTGATGCCGTGGGGTCACATGATCCCTACCCTAGAGGATGTGGCTAGGATCACAGGGTTGAGAATAGATGGGGAGGCTGTGAGTGGGATCACCTATTCTGACTATACTGAGCTTACCCAGAGATTGCTAGGGTTAGAGATGGTCTACGAGACACCTAGCGAGTGCAGGACCGTCTTCCGTACTGACCGCACCACAGCTATGGGATTGGGGGATGCTAGGTAGAGACCCAGGGAGTCTTTAGAGTAGTTTTCGCAGAGGTTGATGGACGGGGCTAGGGCAGCCTATTGCCAGGACCCGGCTGACAGAGAGAGGGCAGACAGAGATCTGAGGAGGTTTCTATTCTTGATGCTCGGGAGGCTATTGCTTGGCACGAAGGGCGACATCATCAACTGCCGATTCCTAGGGATACTCGAGGACTTGGAGGGAGTCGGTAGATACACCTGGGGAGCGGCACTGCTGGCGCACATGATGGCCGACCTGTCTACGGGGACAGGACGAGAGACGACTGTTAGTGGCTTCTCACCTTTTCTTCAGGTATGCATTTCTTTGTTTGAATGTTTGAATGTATATGCGTATGAATGTTTTGCTAATATGATGCATGGATGCAGGTTTGGAGCCATCTATACATGCCCATGGGGCGCGTCGACCTACGACCTGGAGGTGAGGGATCTTTCCCTCTGGCGCGACGCTGGCTGCCGGTCGTGTTCGGAGCCCCACTCTCTTACGAGCTGTGGGTATTACGGAGAGAGTTCCGCGACTTCCCTCCTTCACTGGTATGCATAGTGCGATTTTTTTTTAAAGTTATAAAATGTGATATGATGGATGATAATGAATGTTTATTTTTTGTGGATGCAGGTGCAGTGGAGACCCTATGAGGGGATGACCGACGAGGGCCAGCCGTGGGTCATAGCGGGCCGACCTCGCTTTGAGCATGAGCTTGGGGTTCATTGCTTGAGCGAGATTGAGCCGTTACGGCTTACGCTGGTGATGAGGACACTCGGCCTTCACCAGGAGTGGATAGAGGTCGGAGAGCCGCGAGGGATTGGAAAGAAGACACGCGGTCGCACCAAGGAGATTGACTGGAGAGTGCGGTTCGCGGACCAGTACGCGAATTGGCAGCGAGGCGGGACCCGAGTCACCTCACGGGCAACCGACAGCTCCGAGTACCTCCGGCGCTACTGGGAGGTTTACGCCGGCAGGCCCCAGATGAGGGTCCTAGGGGTATGTATGAATGCACTTATTCTTCAATTAAATGCGAATGCTTATGTATATCTATCATGCAACTGATGTGTAATGGATGCAGGATGCACGAGACATAGCAGCGATGGATGCACAGGCCCACCTACACAGCCTGGAGGCACAGCTGGCCACCACGCGGGCAGACCTTGAGACCTTGGTGAGTGTTTAATTTATTTGTATATGCAAATGAATTTGTTCTTGAATTATTGATGATTAGCCACTGACAATCTCAATAAATGCAGCGTGCCCAGCAGGGAGCAGTAGGGAGAGATACGGGAGAGGCCTCTAGCTCGAGAGGGCCTAGTGCAGAGGCGACTACACTAGCGGAGCAGTTGGCGGGGGCAGTGGCACGGGCCGAGGCGGCAGAGCGTGACCTCGCCTCACGGGTAAAACCAAAACTCAGACCTTATTCATATATTGATTATTATCATTATGCTGATGAAAACTATGTTTTGCAGACCGAGGAGCTTCGAGCCGCTCTTACTTGCGTCTGCGAGGGACAGCAGGCGATGGCCGCGCAGGTGAGTTTTACTTCTTTTTTACAGTCATGTGTTGCTTACTTCATGAATTATTGAATTATTGCATTAAAATGTGGAACTGATGATTTGTTCACCTGTTTGCAGACCACTCAGTTACAGGCGGCACGTACCCAGGCTGCCCTAGCTGGGACAGAGTTGGCGATCCGTGAGCAGCGCGTCACGGAGCTAGAGAGGGCTTTGAGGCGGCGTGAGGAGCTGCCTCAGGACGTTGCGGAGCTGCGGCTCGCTCTTGAGCTGGAGCGGAGAGAGCGTGCGCGAGAGCGCGAGGAGCGTGCTCGGGAGCGTGAGGAGCACCTGGCAGACCGTGCGCGTCACCACGAGCTACAGCAGTCAGAGCGTGCCCGGTACCAGGAGCAGGTGGCATCGCGTGAGCGTGAGCTGGCAGACTTGAGGACCCAGCTAGCCGTTACCCAGGAGCATCTACGAGCGTCTGAGGAGCGTCTACAGCAGGGGCGGGAGCGAGCGCGAGCTGCAGGGTACAGCTTCACCAGCTCTACCTTCGTGGCGGGTTCCTCTCTTTGAGAGAGGAGCGAGGCAGGGGGCCAGGTTCGAGTTCCAACTTCTTCACGGGGGCCCATGCCCCCTCCACCAGCGCCACCTCGGGATGGCGAGGACGAGGTAGAGAGTAGGAGAGAGGAGGGTGGAGGCGAGAGCTGAGAGAGACTTACTTGTACTCCTCCACCCTCACACCTATACTCAGATATTTATGATGCATATATATATGAGATTAAAATTTTTGTTACCTGAGCACTTGTGTAGTTGTGTACTTGTGGTTGTGTACTTCGCTTCTTTTCTACGTTCTTGGCTTTTGCTTTTATTTTTCCCCTATGCCTGCAGCTGTAGTTACAAACATGTTAATTTATCTGTTCGACTTGGCCCCTTGCTCAATAAGCAAGGGATGTCTTTATTTTGACCTTGATAGCGGGTCAAGGGGCCAAGCCTTTAATCAAATAAGGTGAATGAAATAACCAATAAAGGGAGATGCATCACACAAGCACACATGTGCAACCTATAACAAAAGATGCCCATGTAAACACACATCATGAAAGATAAACCACCATTTTTTTCTTTTTTTTCTTTTTTTTCATTTTCTTTATTTTCCAAAAAAGACGCCTTAGACTAGGTCGTTATTCATATAGAAGACGCCCTCAGCGACGGTCGTTAATTTTGAATTTTGTTGAAAAGATGACCTATTTAAAGGCGTTATTTGATAAAAGACGACTTCAACTCAGGCGTTAATTACATAAAAGGCGCCTTACTCAGAGGCATTAATTTTGCTGTTTTCAGAATTAGGTTGACAAAGCTACTAGGGCACTGGGTCATACATGGTCGTCATTGAGGATTCATTGACCTTTCTTGATTAATTAAAAGGGAGTCGACGTGCTAGTGGTTAAACTTATACGCAAGATCTCGCACGGTGCAATCTCCTAAGTCAGTCTCGACCATCCTGTTGGTTTACGACTTACCACAAAGGAAGAGATGGAAGAAGATATAAGGAAGCCCATTAGGAATTCTGAAAAGCTCGAGGTAAAACCACCTCCCCCTACCCTATGCCTGTTGGGATTCGGTCTTTGGCATAGGGAAATTTTGTTGCCTTTTGCCTCTTTTTTATTGCATGCATACGCCCAAGGTTTTCCTTGCGGGGACTTTGCCCTCTTGACATGCTTTTCTTTTCACGATTTGACTTTCACTTTGGAACTGATTTGTATTGATAAAAAAACCTAATTGTACTTGGGCTTTTACAGCATTTTGTTCCCTTTTGGGCCCTGACTTCCACTTACTAAGGCGATGGATAGGCTTAGCGGGTCTACCCAGAGACCTTCCTTCCTCCCTTATGGGCCGAAGAGGAAAAGAATGGGTATTGTCTTCACCTTTAGTCAGGTTTTTGACTCTCCATTGGATTTTGCACCGCTTGAGTTCGAGGTTTAAGCGTGTAGTGTGTGTGGGTGTCGACCCCATTTTAGTTAACAAGACTGACGAATGAATACTGAAATTTGACCTTTCAGACCTTGTGTGCTTGTATGCCATGGCAACAAGAATATTTTTTTTTATTTTTTTTTTTGGAATTTTTGGAGATTTCTATTTTTTTTTGATTTTGGATTAGGGGTAGTATTTCTTAAGGTACAGGCCGTTCCAAGGATGAGCTAGTCTTCTCCTTCAGCATTAATCAATTTATAAGCATTGCCAGGATAAACATCTTTTATAACAAATGGTCCTTCCCAGTTTGGTTGGAGTTTCGAACGGGGTCCGCCAGGTTTTACAAAGATTCTCTTGATTACCATCTCACCGACTTTGAATTTTCTCTCAATTACTTTCTTTTGATAAAAACGTGAAAGCCTATTTTGATAAACGCGCGCATGCTCAGCGGCGACCAGACGCTTCTCATCTAGGAGTTCCAACTGGGCAAGGAGTGAATCACGACGCTCATCAATAGAGAATTCCTTGTCCAATTGTACTCGCAGAGATGGAATGAGAATCTCGTAGGGAACCACCGCCTCCATTCCATAAGTGAGGGCGAAAGGGGTTTGCCATGTAGGGATACGAATGGAAGTGCGATAGGCCCAGAGAGCTTCAACTAGCTTGTCTGGCTAATCCGAAAATTTATTAGCCTCACATGTCTTTTTAACAATTTTGATCAAGGTTTTATTAGTTGCCTCTGCTTGGCCATTGCCCTGTGGATAATAGGGAGAAGAATGATGCAATGCAATGTTATACCTGTTGCAGAGATCCTTGAGCTCTTGAGAGATGAATTGAGGTCCATTATCGGTGATGATGATACTCGGGATGCCGAATCTTGCGATGATATTCTTCATTATGAATTTGCAGACGGTTGATGCTTTGATCTCCACGAATGCTTCCGCTTCCGCCCACTTGGTGAAGTACTCCGTTGCCGTGAGGATGAATGATTTTTGCTTCGTGAGGAGGTTCGAGTCACCAAGAGGTCCAATGATATCGAAAGCCCACATGGAGAAAGGCCATGGGAAGGACATAGGATGGAGTGAAGAAGCAGGAGAATGAATCTTGTTGGCGTGCAGTTGGCACTTAACACACCTTCGAACATAGATGGAACAATCCTCTTCTAGAGTTGGCCAATAGAAGCCTAGCATAAGGATCTTTTTAGCTAGCATCTGGCTGTTCACATGACCACCACACACTCCTGAATGCGCCTCTTCTACGACCTTCCAGGATTCATCATCGTCGAGGCATCTTAGTAAAACACCCGTGAGCCCTCTTCTATAGAGCACACCTCCAACTAAAACATACCGCTGAGCCACTCTTCTAATCGCTTTCTTTTCTTCCACAGTGGCTTCTTCGGGATAGGATTGATCATTGCAATATCTGGCAATCTCATAATACCAAGGTTTTTCCTCATCAGCCAATTCTTCTTCCCAATCTAACAACATGACCTCTTTGCCTTTAAGAGCTTCACTCTACCTGACCTTCTCGAGCACCTTGTCCCTAATGTCGAGGAATGCACGATCCTTAATAGCTGGAGTGTCACGCTGATGAATGAGAGGAACGTGAAAATCTCGTCGGGGAGGAAAGACTAAAGCAGAGGCCAAAGAGGCAAGAGCGTCAGCTAAGATGTTCTGACTTCGAGGGACATGGACGAAGATCAACTTGGTGAAGATTTTGGCATAAGCTGAAGCAAGTTCCTGGTAGGGCTTGAGTTTAGGATTGATAGTGCGGCACTTGACAAGCACCTGGCGTAGAATGAGTTGACTGTCACCCACGATTCGTAATTGGGTAACACCATATTTATGAGCGGTTTGAAGACCGGCCAAAAGGGCCTCATACTCAGCTATATTGTTTGTGATAGGGAAAGTGAGCTGAGCAGCAAATGGGATGGTGACCCCTTCTGGTGTTAAAAGAACCATGCCGATCCCTCTTCCTTGGGAATTTAGAGCTCCATCAAAATGTAATGTCCACATAGGATCGTGGGGTTGATTAATGGACATTAGTTCTTCATCTGGAAACTCTGAATTGACAGGATCAAATCGAGGGAGAGGGTGGTGAGCAAGATGTTCGGCGATGGCGTAACCTTTGATTGCTTTCTGTTGAATGTAAGTGATGTCAAATTGAGAGAGAAAACTTTGCCAGCGTGCCAATCGGTCGGTAAGGATAGATTTTTCAAGAAGGAATTTAATCGGATTCATGCGAGCAATGAGGTGAACCTCGTGAGCTAAGAAATAATGTTTTAACTTCTGAACTACCCAGACTAAAGCAGCACAAGTCTTCTCCATGGCTGAGTACCTCTGCTCACAAGGGTTGAGAAGTTTAGACAAGTAGTATGCTGCCCTCTCCTTCCCTTCTTCATCCACTTGAGCTAGGACAACACCTACAGAGTCATCCAGGACAGAAACATAGAGGATAAGTGGTTTGCCCGGAATTGGCGGCCTCAGGACAGGAGGATTGGCCAGATAATCCTTCAATCCGTCAAAAGCTACCTGACACTTGTCATCCCAATTAAACTTGGCCCCCGGCTTAGTAAGCTCGTAAAACGGCCTGCATCTTTGTGAGTGCTGGGAGACGAAGCGACGAATAAATTGCAACCTCCCGATTAATCCTCGAACTTCCTTTAAATTCTTGGGAGGAGGCATATCTCTGATGGTCTTTGCCTTATTGGGATCAACTTCAATTCCTCTTTTGCTGACAATAAACCCAAGCAACTTCCCTGATGAAACACCAAATACACACTTTTTGGGGTTTATTTTCAACTGATATTCTCGTGATCTTTGCAAAACTTTAGCTAAAACCCCAGGATGCTCAATCCTTGTTCTTGATTTTACTACCAGGTCATCCACATACACCTCAATATAAATATGAATCATATCATGAAAAATTGCCATCATAGCCCTCTGATAGGTGGCTCCAGTATTCTTGAGTCCAAAAGGCATGACCACATAGCAATATGTACCCCATGGTGTAGTGAACGATGTTTTCTCTTGATCTTCTTCAGTCAGGCGAATCTGATTATAACCCGAAAAACCATCCATGAAGGATAGAGTCTCAAATCCTGCCGTATTATCAATCAAAACATCAATATGAGGGAGGGGGAAGTCATCTTTAGGACACGCACGGTTGAGGTCCCGAAAGTCTATACAAATCCGAACCTTTCCATCTTTCTTCATGACCGGTACGATGTTAGCCACCCAGTTCGGATAGAGGACAACTCTAACAAATCTAGCCTTATGAAGCTTGTCGACCTCTTCTTTCATCTTTAAAGCCATGTTAGGGTGGAAACGTCTCAACCGTTGTTTGATCGGGACAGACCCTGGCTTAAGTGTAAGCCGATGTTCAACGAGCGCAGAGTCTAATCCAGGCATATCTTCATAACTCCACGCAAACGTGTCTTTGTATTCTTGAAGTACCAAAATAAGCGTCTCCTCTTCGGCAGGCGGCAAATTCTTGCTGATGAGGACAATCCTAGGGTCTTCTTCCATACCCAGATTTATTTCCTTGGTAGGCTCTTCTACTGAGGCTGATGGTTCGTCAAATCTTCTCATGCCACTAGCAAGGGCATCAGCCTCGTCCTCATATTCTTCATAACTTTCATCCCCCTCTTCAACAGGGTCTTCATCATTCATAATCTCATAGACACCAAAACCCTCATAAGGAGCACAAGTATCCTCATATTCTAACTCTGGCAGGATAATCAGATTCTCTAGAAATTCGGGGAGGGTTGAGCATGCCCGGCATCTTCTAGCCAACTCCAACAAAAATCTGCGGGGAATCTGCTTACCCTTGGATTTCTTATGTGAAACTACCCCATGGATTTTATTATTAGAAGAAGAAGAGCAACTAGCTTGATCATTAGAAGAAGAAAAGGGAGGGGGTGAAAAAGTAGATACAGGAGGGGATACAGATGAGGACCCCTCGCAGGGGGAGTGGAAAAGGTTGATCAATGAATCTTGGAAGAGTGGTCCCTGGGTCGGGGCACACTCAGGAAGGAGATAGGAGGTCTCCTCAAAAGAGATGGAGGATGAAAAAGTTGGAATTTTGGCATTTTTTTTTCGTTTTCGTTTTTATCTTCATTTTTATTTTCCTTTTCAAGAAGAAAGCAGTGTGAAGGGAGAATAGAAGGAGGAGTGGAGATTGAAAGATTGGAGAAAGTTTGAATCAAAGATGACCCACGCGGGGGTGTGATGGAGAGTTTGGAAAATTGCTCGAGGAGCAAGGGGGGAATTGGAAGAGAGACTTGCATTGAATTTGGAGAAAAGCTGATCATGATCGGAGACGGTCTCAGCACGTGAGAAAACAATTGACCATACAAGGAGGAAAGAAGAGATGGATGCATGGAAGTGAGAGAGAAAAGGCCGGCCCACAGCCTGTCTATTGTAAATCCTTCTTCATATGGCACGTCTGGATCTCCAATATCTGTGTAATCACTCAGCAGCTGCCTCTTGTCTGTTATCACCGTCGGCTTTTCAATCAAGTCGTGGATCAGTGGCGGCCATTCCGGATCTGTCGGCATGAAGAGACGGCTTAAGGCAATAGCAATGTCATTCATATCAAACCATCTATACCAGTCACACTCTAGATCATCCATTTTCCTCCTCTTATCAGGCCTTAGAGACTCGAGGGTTTTATAGGTGGCCAATGGAGCAATATGACGAGCAAACTGTCTAGCATGAACATCTTGACAGTCTAACATGGAAGTGACTATTGTAGTCTGCTCATTATCTTGGACGCCACCTTTAATAAAATGTGTCTGTAATGTCCATGTAAGCGGTTGGCGATCCGTCTTCAGAGTGGATGTCATGATTGCCCATGGTTCATTTTCATCTTTGCTCAGCCCTTTGTAGCCTAGACCGCCTCGTGCAATCAATTTCTGTGACTTGACAGGCCTAGTTTTGCCCTGACAATTGACACCCAGGCCTTTGCCGACCTGGTACCCCATCTTCATCAAAATATTCCATCCCGGGGTGTTCATTGTGTTCTTCTTCTTCTTCCCCTTTGCAATTAGGGGTGTCATGGCGACTGTTTTAACTGTCTCGGGTGGCATCGGCCGTGGGTGAGGGATATCCAGCACTGATAGCAACGATTTGTTGGAAGGCCAAATAGAAGGAACTGACGTTGCTAGGTGTATGTCTTCGTCAGGCAGGATCGGCATGCTAGTCACTTTGATAATGCGGCCCTTGTGTGGAAACTTGAGGCATTGATGATTTGTAGAGGGCACTGCATCTAACTGTTGAATATAGGGGCGACCCAAGATGCCATTGAATGTTGGATCCATATCCAAAATGTGAAAATCGACTGTGATTGTTGCTGGACCCAAACTAACCTTTAATGTTATCATGCCCAAAGGAGGCTTCTTAGTATTGTCGTGTGCTGTGACTGTTATGGTGGATGGCCGAATCTGATTTTCTGGAATGCCGCACATCTTCAAAGTGCTTGGCGGCAATACATTGATGGATGCCCCAGTGTCCACCAAGCATTGCTTCACCGCCACCTTATTGATATCCACCGTGATGCATAAAGCATACTTTCTTGCTGGTTGAGGTGCCAGTTCATGTTCATAAAAAGTAATTGCCGGCTGACTGCTAGCGGGCGTCAAGACTGTGGTTATCTGCTCGGCATGGATGTCCTCATTGACCATAACTTTCTGTAAATATTCCTTTAAAGCCAATTGATGAGTGGTTGACCTCTTAATCAATTCTAGAATAGAGATTCTTGCTGGAGTTCGGTCAAGATGCTTCAGTAAATCATATTGAGTGCATGGCACGGACTCTTGCTCCTGTTCTTGTTCATTTGGCCCCTGTGCGGGCTCCTGCTCTCTCTGGGGAAAGATGCGCTGGAACATCCGTCCACTGCGAAGCGGTGCTATGGTTTGGCGCACCTCTATCGGGACAAGGATGGGGGGAGTATTGGAAGAAGAAGAAGGGGCGTTAGCATTAAGAAGTGGTAGAGGAGTGTTTGAAGAAGAAGCCCCCGTAGGGGATATTGGTGAAGGGTTCAAAAGAGAAGCACCCGTAGGAGGCATAGGGGTGGAAGGGGGTGTTGGAGTGTGGGAAGGGCTAGCGGGTTGAACAAGGAGAGGTCGGGGTATAAATGGTGGTTGAACTGATGGTGGAGGTGTCCTTGCCGGCGGAGGAATGATGGTAGTGGATGTAACCGGTGCTGGTGACGGGCGAATGAGGAGTGGCCTAGATGGTGATGGCGAAGGATTGGTGGCGGATGATGGAGTTTGCTGCGTCGGAGGCTGCGGTCGTGGTGGACGGGTAAGGAGAGACCGGGTGGGCAAGGATGAGGAATTAGTGGGGATAGATGGGTTAACGGGGTGCAAAAGGGGGCGACTTAATTGAGGGGTAGAAGAAGAAGGAAGCGTGCGCAAAAGGCGCGGAGGTTGATTTGAATTATGGTTGAATGCCCCGATAGAGGCGTTTTCTTCGTGCCATCCCTGCCCTCTCTCTACTTCATGGAGAGACGTGACCGGGTTCACATGCTGATTTGCTTGGTGCTCCGACAATGGGTTGTGGACAATCCCCATATCTTGCTGAGGTGCTGGAGCTTACTGTTGTACTGGTGGAGCTGGTTACTGCGGCTGCTGAGCCTACTGTTGCCGAGGAGGCCTTCTTACTTTCATAGCAGCGATGAACTGTCTCATCTCGTCCCAATTAATGCCACCATAGTCATTTAAATCATAGATGTAGTCCTTGAAGTGAAAGTAATGGTCAATATTGTGACCAGGGGAGCGGTGGAAAACACAATAGCGGGACGTGTCAACGTTAGCGGGCCACGCTGTCCTTTCTTTTGGTAACATGAGCAGATTAGCAGCCATCAGGGCATTAAATATATCTGGGAGACTTTCTGGCAATGGCGGATAATGGGCCCTTTTGGGGCCAAGTGGTCTCCTTTGCTGTTGTTGTTGCGGGCCATAGTTGGTGGGTGGCGGTACTTGGTGGTACTATTGCAGAGCTGAGGGATCTGCATGTGGCGTTTGGTTTTGTGGAGGAGCAAAGGAAGCTTGAGGAGCAAATTGGTGTTGTGGGGGTGAGTGGAAGAGGGTGTTTTGTTGTGGAGGTAGCGGAGGTCATGGGTTAGATTGGCGAAAAGGTGTGGGGTTGCCGACCGCGCCAACTTGCTCATTGATGACGGTACCCTCAGTCGTGGGCCCGCTATTGTTGACATTTGTATTTTTCTTGACCAACCGTGGTTTCGGTTCGAACATGCCCATGATGGGCGAATCCTTCATCTGAGTTTGAATATATCGAGCTCTTTCATAGAGCTCCTCCATGGTAGTCAATCTGTTCATGGCTAATATATGCCGGAACTGAGGGGTTGCATTTGAAATAATCATCTTAACCTGCTCTGGTTCTGACAAAGTATCTTTCAATTTCTCGGCCATTGATCGCCATCTATCAGCAAATATGATGAAGTCCTCCTCGGGCTTCATTTTCTCTGCAACCAAATCCGTAACAGATAGAGAGGGTCCAACCCGGTCCCTATACTTCTGCAGGAATTTCCTTTGAACCACATCAAAATTGCTGGCATCTGTCGGATCCAAGGAATAGAACCACTCGAGGGCTGGCCCCTCTAGAGATCTTCTAAACAAATAAGCCAGTTAGGCTTTGTTGCCCTGCCAAAAGGAGGTCTCATACATAAAATCCTTCAAGTGAATAAATGGGTTGCCAGTTCCATTGTATCGCCGAAAATTCGGCATCTCAGAAGGTGGTAAGTGAAAAACTGGCAATGTAGGCAGAGAGATCTCTGGAGCATTCTTGGCAGCAGTAACCTTATTGAGTTGTTCTTCCATGCTAGCCAATTTCTGAAGGAGTAGAGCATTAGTATCTGACTCGACTGGGGCCGAATTTGGAATGAAGGTATTCGGCATAGGCGTCCTTAGAATTTGGGGAGGTTGAAAGAATTGGGGCCTGGCCGCAGAATAGCTTACCTGTTGGGCCGGCATGGCTGCACCAGGCGTTGGTGGACAAGAGGGGGGTTTGTGCAAGACTGCCTGGTCATTAACAATGTGATGGCCACTCGCGGCCGGAGGGGGATCGGAAGATGAAGAGGGAACGGATTTCCCTTTCAAAGCAGCCTGAACTGCCTGCCGCTGGGAATCGTCCAATTGAGATAATGCATGAATTAAATCATTGACATTGAAAGAAGGGGAGGTGTTCCCCGATGTGTTCTGATTGGATGGTAGAGCTTGAGAAGAGGGTTCAACCTCATGAGTTGTGGTGTCAACCACATGAATTTGAGAATAATGAGCATGAGGCGGAGGGTAGTTTCCCTCGTGATAGATGGAATCTTGGAGGGGTGCCTCATAGGATTGATCAAAAATATTCTCTTCCACAGCATCATAGGAGTATCCGTAGCTTGCCATGTTGATAATCTTACCTGAACGGAGTTGCATGTTTAAGCAGAGAAAGAAGCTTATTTTGGAGGAATTATAATTGCAATAATCACTCAATCCAATCAAGTTATTCAAACAAGTTGTAATGAACGCAAGCTTTTAGATTCAAGTTTGAGATTAGAGTGAATTAAATTGATGCACAATCCTCTCTCTTTGTAGTGTAGAACTTAGTTGTGAGTTTTGGTTGTGATATTCGGGTTAACTAAAGTTCTTTCTCTCTCCTCACCAACGGTGGGCTATCTAAACTCCGGGTACTTCAAGGTACAACCAGCCCGGCGTCCGTGAGGGAATCCACGGGTGCGGGGACTTACGGAGGTCTTGGAAAAGGAATTTCCGATCCAAAGAGACGGAATGCTCAATGGAGGGTTATTCCAATTCCAAGAAGGGTGTGGGGAATCCTAGTGTAGAGAGAGGAGGTCTCTCAACCAAATGCCATAAAAATGCAGAATAATATAAGCAGAGCAAGCATGTATAATCAGATAATGAATATGTGAATCAATCCAGCATGAACAAACAGATCAAGCAACTTTCTGTTAACACACAGGTAAAAAGTGACTTGGCAGAAGTCGCTAAAATAAGGAAACACGACAGCGTGTCTGTCGCTAATCTGTGAAGTCCTGTCGGACAGTGCTCAAGAAACGCCTTGGTGTGAGGCGCGGATTGTGAAAAAGAAGCCTGGGAGAAAGGCGCCGGATAGACAAAGGATGCCCACAGCGGGGGGCGTCAATTCTCAGGGCGTGAGAAAGCAGGAGACGCTATATATAAAAAGGCGCCTTTGCAGAAGGCGTTAAATGAGAGAAAGACGCCTTGAGTAAAGGCGTTAATTCATAAAAAATGCCTTGATGTGAGGCGTTAATTAAGAAAACACAGAGAACACAAACTGGCTAATCCGAGGGGTGTGGGTGTGCAGTGTGCACAATGGAGGGTGCCCGTGAGGCACAGTGGAGGGGTACCGTGGGTACCTAAGGGAAAGGGCACACGTGGGTGCCAATGGGAAAGGGCACACGTGGGTGCCAATAGGAGAGGGTAATCAAAAGAAAAACAGTGGAAGTCCCACCGTGATCGCCAATTTGTGAATCGTGTTTTTCACATCAAAAATAAATAAGTAAGAAGATAAATAGTGAAATAATGGGAATAAAGGGGAGCAAGAGATTGCTATTGGAGTGTGATCGCCAGAGGGGTTACCTCAAAAGAAGGGAGATTGATCGCGAATACCTAGTGAAAATAGGATGCGGGATGAGTGTAGATTCCTTCCTCCTCCTTCTACCGGCCGGCCGATGAAGGGGGTTTTCCTCTTGATTACCCTTAAATAAAGAACAAACAATCAAAAGAGGAGGGATTAGCCAAGTGTGTGTAGTATCAATCCAAAAGAGTAATATGATGATGAAAGTGGAGCATAAAGTGTGGACCTTTTGGTTCTTTTAAAACCCCTAAGAAAATTAGGGAAGGAAAGAGATATGATGCAGAGCTAATGCAAACTAACTATGATGAACAATGATGAAGTAGCAAATTGATGCAAAGAACTCCCTGCTGTTCCTGACAACAGTAAAGGGAAACCAATTGATGCGGCTGATGCACTAGGAAGAAGAAGACCACTGCAGGAGCACGAATTCGCAAAGAAAAGGAGAGTAGAAAGGCTTCAATGCACGGAGAAAACTGTTATTGCTAATCTCTCCTCTCTTCTGTTTTAACCAACCTTCCTCTCAAGCTTCTGCTAAATTCGCGCGAACTCAACCCAGGGACATATTTATAGGGTAGAAAACACAATTTTAATGGGATAAGAACTGGCAAGACCCTTCTACGGTAAGGTCTCTAGTTCCCTAATCGAGCAAGATGACCAAACAGAGCAGGGGACTCTCCAGGAAAGGGCAGTTCAAGCAGGACACGGAAGGAAAAGAGACGACTCACATCAAGGCGTTACTTGAAATTGACGACCTGAGTCAGGGCGTTAATTGAAATAACGACTGGTAAACAGACATCAATTCTTGGATTTAATTTTAGTAAGAAAAACCTTCCTTATTTAAAAATTATAAAGAGACGCCTAAAGGAGAGACGTTAATTCAAAACACGACCCAAGGAGGGACGTTACTTTTTGATTTCAATTAGGGTAGGATACGTCAAATATCAGAAACTGACGCCTCTTGCTCCAGTCGTCCTTCCTTTGAAAAACGCCCTAGCTCAGGTCGCTATTTAAAACATGCCCCTCTTCGAGTCGTTAATTACAAAAATGCAAGAAAAATCATAAAACCCATACAAAAATAGAAAAACTTTATATTATAGAAATATTGAAGTTCACTTTGGGGCGTTAACATAGTGACATGAGATTTGATCAATATAGTATCAATTTTGGCATGTCTACACCCCTAAGAGATATGATCGAAAATTTTCAAGGGCAAAGACAATAGCTAACAGCTCCTTTTCCGTGGTGGTGTAGTTAAGCTGAGCATCGGTGAGGGTGCGACTCGCATAATATATCACCACCGGACACTTGTCAATTCTTTGGCCTAGAACTACCCCGATAGCATAGTCGGAGGCATCACACATGATTTCAAAAGGCAAAGACCAATTGGGAGATTGGAGAATGGGTGCCTTGGTCAAAGCCTCTTTAAGGGTATTGAAAGCCTCTAAGCAAGCATCATCTTGATGGAATGGGGCATCTTTGGCCAAGAGAAGAGTTAACGGGCGGGCAATCTTAGAAAAGTTGCTGATGAACCGGCGGTAGAAGCCGGCATGGCCAAGGAATGAACGGATTTGATTCACCGAGGTTGGAGGAGGGAGATTAGAAATGAGGTCAATTTTGGCCTTATCTACCTCTATACCGCGTTCAGACACAATGTGGCCCAAGACTATGCCCTCTTGAACAATGAAGTGGCTCTTTTCCCAACTAAGAACAAGGTTGGTTTCAATACATCTTGCAAGCACTTTCTTCAAATTTTCCAAGCAATTTTCAAATGACTCCCCAAACACAGAAAAATCATCCATAAAGATCTCCAAGAATTCTCCTACTATATCGGAGAAAATGGCCATCATGCACCTTTGAAAAGTGGCCGGTGCGTTGCAAAGATCGAATGGCATTCTCCGAAAGGCAAATGTTCCATATGGGCAAGTGAATGTGGTCTTCTCTTGGTCTTCTGAATAAATGGCCACTTGATTGTACCTAGAATATCCATCTAGGAAACAAAAATATCTTTGGCCTGCCAATTTCTCCAGAATTTGGTCAATAAAGGGGAGTGGAAAATGGTCCTTTTTGGTCATGGCATTGAGTTTCCTATAATCGATGCACACTCTCCATCCCGTGGTGGGCCTAGTGGGCACATATTCTCCTTGTTCATTTTGAACCACGGTGAGTCCCGATTTCTTAGGAACCACTTGAGTGTGACTCACCCATTGGCAATCTGATATAGGACAAATAATTCTCACATCGAGCCATTTGACAACCTCCTTCTTCACCACCTCCTTCATGTTCGGGTTCAACCTCCTTTGCATTTCCCGACTAGGTTTGGCATTGTCCTCTATGTAAATGTGATGCATGCAAATAGACGGACTTATCTCCTTAAGATCAGCCACTATTTAACCTATGGCACCCTTATGAGTCCTAAGGACTTCTAGGAGAAGTGTTTCTTGGGTAGGGGTAAGATTGGAAGCTAAGATAACAGGAAGAGTTTGATCGGGGCCTAGGAATGCATATTTGAGGGAGTCCGGAAGGGTTTTAAGGTCAAGTTTAGGAGGACTTTCAAGTGATGGAAGGGCCGGTTCATCTTGTAAAGCCGGAAGAGGTTCAACCTTATGCCAAATGGTACTATGATGAGGGGAATCTTGAAGAGCATTGACCTCCCTTATTTGACCCATGCCCAGATCATTCTCAAGAAGTTCATCGTAGATGTCTATGAAGTGGCATTCTTCATCGAGGTCCAAATATTGGGAGGCTTTGAACACATTGAGAGAAACTTTTTGACCTCCAAATGAGATGTCCATCGTCCCCGTAGTACAATTGATGTTGGCTTTGGTAGTAGCAAGGAATGGACGACCTAGGATGATTGGGGTGTGACTCAGCTCCGAGGAGGAGGCCATGTCAAGAATGAGAAAATCAACGGGGAAGTAGCAATCATGGACTTTCACAATCACATCATCTATCAAACCTCGAGGGGTCTTGACTGAGCGATCGGCCAGTTGGAGAATGGCGGGGGTTGGCTTGAGTTCCCCTATGTCAAATTTCTCATAAACAGAGGTGGGTAAAAGGTTGACACTAGATCCTAAGTCGAGGAGGGCACAG
Organism: Amorphophallus konjac; assembly: GCA_022559845.1. Taxonomy (NCBI): domain Eukaryota; kingdom Viridiplantae; phylum Streptophyta; class Magnoliopsida; order Alismatales; family Araceae; genus Amorphophallus; species Amorphophallus konjac. Next base: position 242,679,415 of record CM040120.1, read on the forward strand.
TCAAAGGTTACACCACCTATATCACATGAGATGAGGGGAGCACCATAATCCTTCAACTTTCTGGGGAGATTGTTCATCAAGACCGCACTAACATCCTCGGATAGTCAAATTTTCTTAGGGGTCGACTTGGGCCCTCTTCTTGGAGTGCAAAGCTCTTTGAGAAATTTGATGTAGGCCGGAATATGTTTTATGGCATTTAGGAGTAAAATATTGATGTGAACTTGTGAAAAGAGCTCCATGAATTCCTCATTTTGGGCTAGCCTAGTCTTAGTGGGCTTGGGTTCTAGGGCATTAGGGAAGGGGACCTTGGGTTGATAGGAATTTGGATCTTCATGGGCCTTTCCTTTCCCTTTAGGTTCTCTCCCCAACTTATCTTGAGTGCAATCCTCCTTACTTGCATTCTCATTTTCTTGATTCTTTTCTATGGAATCTTGCAACTCCTTTCCATCCTTGTATAGGTCATCTAACACCTTCCCACTCCTCAAAGTTGAAATAGTCTTGACATTTTCAAATTGTGGGCCTTTAGGTTGGGCTTGTGGGATGGGTTGAGGTAAGAGGGCCGGTTGTGGAGAAAAACCTGGGGGTTGGTTTCTTGGGTTGGCCATGGGTTGACTTGGAAGTTGGCCCGCTTCTCTTCTCATTGTAGCTTCTGCCAATTGTCCTCTTTGACTTTCCAACTTGGAAATAGATTGTTATTGATTCAAGATGATTTGTTGGAGTTGATTGAATTTATCTTCGAAGTTGGATTGAGGTGGAGGTTGATAAGTGGGTTGGCCTTGATTAGATTGGAAATGTGAATGGCCCATAGGAAGGAATTGAGCTTGTGGACCTCTACCAAATGGATTGAAGGTGTTGGGTTGGGTTTGAAATTGACTTTGCATGGGTTGCTTTTGGGCTTGATGAATAGAGGGGTTGGTTGCTTGAGGTGGAGCTTGTTGGGATTTCCAGGAAAAGTTCGGGTGATTCCTCTAGCCCGGATTGTATGTGTTTGAAAATGGGTCATTATTGGGCTTAGAGAATCCTTGGGCTTCATAGACTTCCTCCTGGATGGCAGGGGGTAATTGAGCTACGGTTGGACACTCTGTGATGTGATGGGATGGGCTTACACATAGAGTGCATACCTCATATGGAGTGACAGATTGACCCGAGTAGGAATGGGATGATGGTTGGCAAGAAGGGTCTTTCAAAGTCAAGAGTTGGTCTAACTTTTGAGTCAGAGTCTCTACTTTATCCAACTTTTGAGTGATGAGGCTTATGTCCAATCTTGGTTCAAACTCACCCCGGGCCTTGACCTTATATAATGTGGCTCGCTTGGAGGGCCCAATGGATCTCTCATAGAATGATAAAGAAGCATGATTGATAGAATTCTCACTAAGTATTTCAAACAAATCATACGCCTCATCCTCACTTTTGCTCATGAATGCCCCTCCACATGATGCATCTACCATTTGTCTAAATTGATCGGATAGGCCCTCATAAAAAGCTTGGACTATTTTCCATTTGGACAACCCATGGTGATGACACTTCCTAAGGAATTCATTGAGTCTTTCCCATGACTCATGCATTTGTTCCCCTGGAGTTTGGGTAAAACCCTTGACTGCCCTTCTCATGGTATTGGTGCGGCCTGTAGGGTAGAACTTCTTCAAAAATTCTTGTTGCATCTCGGCCCAAGTTCTCATTGGCTTCCCTATAGTGCCTAACCAATATTTAGCCTTATCCTTAAGAGAGAATGGAAAGAGGGTCAATCTAAGGGCATCATCCGAGAAATTTTGGATTTTTACTGTGGAACAAATTTCTAAAAATTCATCAATGTGCTTGTAGGGGTCCTCATTAGTATTTCCATAAAATGAGGGGAGCATTTGAATTGTGCTTGACTTGATCTCATAATGGATGGCTTGATTTTGAGGAATGTGAATGCAAGATGGAGGTTGATATTGGTTGGGAATGAAATAATCATTCATTTACTTCAGAGGATTGGGATTTCCGGCCATGAGATTTTGGTGGTGAGGTCCTTGATTTTCGGCCATAGGATCTTCTTGGAGATCGTCTCTTGGATATAAGACTCTCTCTATTTCCTGAATGGGTCCTAGTAGGTTTGGATGTTGTGATCTTCTTCCTTGCATAAACTAGGACGACGAGAGAGATGAGAGAGATTTTTTTTAATGAAGATTTTTGTTTGTTTGTTTGTATATTTTTTTTGGTTTTGATATAAACTAGGACGAAGAGAGAGAAGAGGAGGAAATTTTTTTTTGATTTTTTTGTTTTAATTTTTTTTATGCAAACACAAACAAATTGTCACACAAATTACCTAATGACCTATGTGTGACCTAGACCTACAAATTGGGTTTCACAAAATGGCTAAAGTGTAACTTGAGTTCACCCTCAATATTTTCACCGGCCAGGTAAGGGGTGGGGTAGTGGGAGGCTCCCCTTACTTTCGCAAGGTCCTAATTAAAAATCACTAGCCCGTTTAAGGTGTTTGTCGTCCGACCGTCTTACCTTAGACACCGGTTTTCACAAGAGGGTAAGCTCAAATAACACAAGAATCACAGTGTGAACCTAGGGCCAACATATACTGGATTTTATTTAAGGTCTAGGTGATGTAAAGATGTAAGGGAATTGTGGTTTGTGGGCTAAGGAAGTGTAATGAAATCCCCACCTTATCTTGCTTATGGGTGTTGCCCTTAAGATACTTTGAAATGATATGCAACAAAACAAGTTCAAACAAGGGGTTCTATGCAAGCATGCAAGTGCATGAGTATGTTATTAGAAAAGTTAGAGTACTCACCTTGCCTCCCGCAATCTTCAACAATACAAGTAACAATAATTAAAGAACAAAGAAAAATAAATACTATCCTAAATGATGCATGACCTAAAACATGAAAGTGTGATTTCTACTCTTGGAATGAAGACTTTTATCGAGTTCAAGTGAAGAGTTTTTTTTTTTGTGAACCTATCTAACCACAATATGCAAGAACATTAAGGAAATAACACAAAATGAGAGGAATACGTTTGAAGACTTACTTGATGCGTAATCCCTTGTTCTTTTTTTTTGAAATGAATGACAAAATCAAAATATGAAAGAAATAAAGGTAAACGTACCTCTGATTTTTTTGAATTTTTTTTCTGAAAAAAAAGAAAAGAGAGCTTTATTAGTGCACTATAAACACAAGGAAAATAACGTTCTTAAATCAAAAATCATCATTCCTCCCCGGCAACGGCGCCAAAAATTGATAATGCAAAAATGTATGTCGTTACTACACACACGCTAATAATCTTAAAACCAAACTCGCATAAAATGATCAAAAGAGAACGTAGTACTATGGCAAGCTCGGGTCGAATCCAGAGGAAAGAAGAGATTTTTAAAGTTAAAAACCTTGTAACCTTTTAGAAAATGTTTGTGATTTTTTGTATCTTGAAGAGAATGATTAAACAAAGAACGATTCTAATTAATTAAAAATACCTATGGCTATGCGTCTATGCTATAGAAAATAATTACATGAAGTGGAAAGAGGAGATAGAAGAAGGAGGTAGAGAGGGAAGAAGAGCAAGAACTAAATCAAAAGAACAACTCCTTTCATTAACTTAAGAGAAAGAGTATATAAAATGCGAAACAAGATTACACTAATGACGCAACGAGATTACAACGAAGTGAAATAACACAAACACAATACGAATAAGAAAAGTCTGGAATTTGGAGTTTGGAGATGGTAGTAGCAATGGTGATGACGACGACATCCTCTCTTGGCCTTGGATCACGAACCACCTCGCGGAAGATGTCGTTTACGCCGGGAGGAAGTCACCTTCGTCGTTGAAGCCGCTCTTTGAGGAGAATGTATGGGGTGAGGAGAGAGATCTAAGGAAAGGAAGGGAGAGGTCAAGGTGAAGCTAAGGGAGATGACAATAGTTTAGAAGAGAAGGGGATGGTGATGAAGGAGAGATTAACTAAGGTTACCTAAGTGAGATGGAAGAAGAAGAAGGATTTAAATTGCGAATAGTGAAAATCAGAGATAGAGCTTTGAAACATTGAACATAACTTGCAAATCAAAAGGAATTAGAAGATAATACAGAAGAAGAAGTTGTAGAGAACTTCAAAACAAAGAACTTTTATGAAGAAGGCTAGAGGAGAAAAGGGACGGAGGAAGGAGAAAAATAGGGAAGAACAGAGAAGAATGTAGTCTACAAATGTACATGATAGAATAGTGAAAAACATGAAATAACTTTAAAACCAGAAAGAATTTAGAGCTGATGCAGAAGAAGAAGTTGTAGAGGACTTAAAAATAAATAACTTTTGTGAAGAAAGTAAGTGGAGACGTAAGAGGGAGGAAAATGGCGGCCTAAGGTTGGGAGAGAAAGGGTGAAAATTGCCAAAAGAAGAACTCCCCTTTCTCCTCCTTGTCATAAGCTATTTATAGGGAAAGTTGGGTAGATGGAGGGTGGAGATTGTATCAAAAGGAGATGGATGGCTGAGATTTAGGTAGAGGATGATACATGGGAAAGAGGAAAAGGAGGTGGACACCTCTTTTCTTAGACTTTGGGCACCCCTTTCCTAAGGCTCATCATGTCTCTCATTTATTTCAAACTTTGAATTCAAATGTCCCTCCAACCAAAATATGTGTTTCTTTTCCTCAATTTCAAACTTTTGAAATTTCTTTTCCCTCCAACCAAAATATGTGCTTTTGACTTGGTCAAAGTGGTGATGATAGTTTTGCCCCTGGGCTTCTTTTGCAATTACCTTCGGTGTCCTGCACACACATAATTATAATTTAGTCCATAAAAATTATCATAATGTGCATATAAATCTCAAATGCTCATGGTTATGCAATGGAGAATTAATGCTCACGGCCCTCAACTTCAATTTATTAAATAATATCACCAAATTAATCAATTTACGTGAAAGCTCCAATTTAAATGCGGAGTTGAGGTTAACTATAAAATATGCATAATTGCCTAATTATATGCACATAAAATGGTGTCCATACGATGAATTACCATCGAAAATGGACACTTATCACGTTGTAAACTGGGATTGGAGACTGGGCGGCTGGCCTGTGAAGGCGTTGTAGCCGAAACTGGGACTGAAGACTAGAACTAGAGCTGGCACTTGGGATGACCGACCCACGAGGGTGTAGTGGCCACCGTTGTCATGGAGTGTCACGCCCTGAGAGCGGAAGATACCCGGAGATGCGTGACGAGTTTATATCAATCATGTCAATCAGAGTAGTAGTGTATTCGACACAAAGACAGAGATGCACAAAAGTAAAGATAACCCAATCCATTTATTTCTTCATAATAAATAGTCTATTACAAACCCAATACTCTATTCAAAAAAAGGAAAGTACACATTTGACTCAAGAAATATATAAAAGACTAGATGACACTTGGAAAAGCTCTAGCTCTTTCACTCTTGATTCTCCCCATCCGATTGACTTCCCTCATCGTCGGACTTACCTGAAAAGTAAGGGAAACACGGAGTGAGCGAACGCTCAGTAGGAAATTATATCTCAGGAACTAGCAAGGGGTTTAAGTAGTTACATCTTTCATGAATGCACTATAGCTATGCATGCTCGCATAAAATGACAAGATAGAAAGAGGATATAACAATAAGATAACAGGAAGAACTAGTCATGAACTTTCAAGAACTTATATCAAATGACCTCAAGATATTCAAGCAAGTACTTTATCATGTCAAGATGAAATTTGGCTATCACGTTCAAGCACGCAAGTAATTACCCTTTTTCGGGCCACGCAAGTCATGTAATATCAAGTCAAGTACAAGATTTGTGGAATGTTCAATCAAGCTAGTCATGCACTTCGGTATAATGCCAATACCGTGATCAATCAACTCCCATGGGCACAAGTACTTTCGGGTGCTCCTCCCAGGACCAGATCGGGCCCTATATGCGCAGGCATTAGTCATGTATTTCTAACATCCACATTTTTGTGTATAGCCATCATGGAATTTCAATAAGCAAGCTTGTAGTCATGTAAGACAACTTTGAGAGATTAGAGTCCAAAAATATGACTTTTGACACCAATAGGCGATAATAACGGTACAATCACACTTTCGATAAAACTAGGTGGAATTGGTTCCCTTAACTCGGGTACCATGATAAGTAAGTAGAGACACTTCTTATATAGAATTGAGGTCCATATGAATAGCACCTCAATGGCAAGACGTCCTCATTCTTAATATAGAATTGAGGTTCACAAGAACATCAAGTTTAATATAGAATTGGGGTCTACAAGAACATCATAACAATGTTGATATAGAATTGGGGTTTACAAGAACAGCATAACAACGGCATATTCTTCCCCGTTCATTAAGATAATTCTCATATCATACCCATGGCATGACATGAGGGCCGGTATTACCATGTTTCTATAGAGGGACATGGCAAAGATTGTGTAATGGGTTTTTATGGTACAACCAGCTCAGTCGGCCTTGAGGGAATCCAAGGCTGCGAGGAGTCTTACGGAGGTCTCTATGACTAACTCGCTAGTCCAAAGGAACGGAATGTCCAATGGAGAGCTTGTATGTCAATGAGAATTGAGGGTAGTGCGATAAAACATCATGAAACATGGGACTATATTCACGGACTGGAATATAGTGCCGATATATATATATATAATGAAGCTCTCGGTTAACAGTAATCAGTGAAACAGTAATGCAGAAAAATAGCGACTTTGGTAAAGCCGTTTTTCATGAAATTAACACCTTAATCAGGGGCGTTTATATAACATTTGACGACGTACATAGAAGTCGTCCTTTCAATATTTCTAATTTACAGAATATTAATAATCTGGAATTTTTAACAGAAACGCGCCCTGGGCAGGGGCGTGTCTCTTCAATATGCGCCCTGGTCTGGGGCGTCAGTTAAACATGAGACGACCTGGACAAGGTCGTGAATTCAGGAATTTACCAATTTTTAGATACTAAAATTTCAGGAAACAGGGTACATGATCGTGGCAGGAAAAATAGCAGGATTACAAGAGATTGATCATGCATTATTTTTAGAATCATGTTTGAATAGATATATAATTTTAAACAGGGTATTTAGTAATTAAAAGAAATTGACGTCCGTGTGCAGGGCGTCAAATATGAAATTGACGACCTAGTCATGGTCGTTTTCTTGTAATTTAGCGCCCTTGATAGGGGCGTTTCTTTCAAAAACTCTTTAGAAACTAATCAAAACGCATGAAATCTATATGCATGTATTAACGGATGATGTTATAATTATTAATATGCTAGTTTGGGCTACAATCCCTGAGAAAACCTACCTTATAGTTGATCTGGATGAAGGACTCGTGAAAGGTTTGGGACAATACTCTGTCTAACAGAGCCTCCTGGCGATGATAATTGCTAATAGCAGCAGCACGCACAGAAGAGGGTGCAGATGAAGAACCCCTAATTCTTCAGTCGGACGTTTCCACTCTATAGGCAACCTGTAGAGGCAGAAGAAAACGAAGGTATTATTCTTCGTATGAATAACAGGAGGTAAAGGAAGAGAAGAACTTACTGGTTCTTCGGGAAGACATGAGCTCCTTAACCTGTAGAAGATGAAGAAGCATAATTAACATTCTTCATGTAACAGGGAAAAAGAACTATACGAATAACCTGCTGTTCATACCTTAGAAGACTCCGATCGCCAAAATAGCGAATCAGATCGACACGATGAGTATTTATAGGATTTTAGGATCCTAATAGGGTTAGTGTTTGATTGGAAGTAACACTTCCATGATAGAGTTATTACTACATTCGAACTCTTTCTCATAGTTATCAACTTACCCTGGATAAGTTCCTGGTTCGAACGGAACATAAACTGAATTGACGTCCTAAGCGAGGGCGTCGAATTTAAATTGACGTCTTGGAATACGTCGTTTCTTGTTGAAACGCGTCCAAGCAAAAGGGCGTTACAATTACTTGCCTTTTTATGTAATTTTGGTTGTTTAAGATTTGACGCCTTGAACTGTAGGCGTCCTTTCTTAAAAACACGCCTTAGGTGAGGGCGTTTCTTGTCAAGTAGCCCCTTTATCTGTAGCGTTATTTTCATCAGGGTTTAATTTTTTTCCATTTTCGGTTTTATCGTTTATTTACTTAATCTTTTAATCCATTTTGATTTATCTATCTCCTTCTATTTTATCAGGGTTGCTACACCCTCCCCTACTTAAAAAGAATTTGGTCCCCAAATTCCATAGCATATATTTATATAGAGAGTGTAGAGTACATACCTTCTAGAATAACTCTGGAAATCGTTTCCTCATAGATTCCTCGGTCTCCCATGTAGCTTCATGTTCTGAATTCTTATTCCATTGTACTTTTAGCATGGGAATAACCTTATTCCTTAGGGTACGTACTTCTCGATCTAGTATCCTTATGGGCTTCTGCTCGTATGTGAGATCTTTCTGGATTACTAGATTTCCATGCTCAATAATATGTGATGGATCATGCACATACTTCTTTAACATAGATATGTGGAATACATCATGTACTTCGGACAGTTGAGGTGGCAATGCGATGCGATAAGTAACCTCGCCAACTCTTTCTAGTATCTCAAAGGTCCGATGAATCTTGGTGTAAGCTTGCCTTTAACACCAAATCTCCGTATTCCACGTCCAGGCGATATCTTGAGAAATACATGATCTCCAACTTGGAATTCAAGATCTCTCCTTCTTGTGTCAGCATAAGCCTTTTGTCTAGACTGAGCAACTTGCAGTCTTTCTCTGATCAATTGTATCTTCTCGGTAGTATCCCTTACCATGTCTGGACCTAACAGTTGTTTCTCTCCAACTTCGTCCCAGCATAAGGGTGATCGACAACTCCTTCCATATAAGGCTTCGAAAGGTGCCATTTGTATACTTGCCTGGTAGCTATTATTGTATGCAAATTCGACCAGAGGCAAGTGATCATGCCAGTTTCCACCAAAATCAATAATGCATGCTCTTAGCATATCTTCGACTACTTGATTGGTTCTCTCGGTCTGACCATCCATTTGAGGGTGAAAAGCTGTACTAAAGTTAAGTCTCGTTCCCAACGAATGTTGTAGTCCCTTCCAAAAATGAGAAGTAAAACGGGGATCTCTGTCAGACACGATTGAAACAGGAATACCATGTAATCTGACTATCTCCTTGATATATAATGCAGCCAGAACATTAATTGACCATCGGCTCTTGATTGGCAAGAAATGCGCTGATTTAGTCAATCGATCAATAATAACCCATATTCCATCATGTCCTCCCTTTGATTTAGATAGACCCATGATGAAATCCATGCCAATATCCTCCCACTTCCACTTAGGAATATCTAGGGGATGTAGTTTTCCAGCAGGCTTTTGGTGTTCTGCCTTGACTTGTTGGCACGTGAGACAGCGCGACACGTTGTCCGTTATTTCCCTTTTCATGTTGGGCCACCAAAAATTTCGTTTCACATCTTGATACATTTTGGTAGATCCAGGATGAATCGTGTACCTTGATCTATGAGCTTCATCTAAGATCTTCTTCTTTACCTCAGGACAATCCGGTATGCAAGTTCTATTCCTGAATATTAATCTTCCTTCACAAGTTATTTGGAAATCCGATTGTCCTTCCAGTTTGCCTTTGATCTCTACTAACATTGGGTCATTATCTTGAAGTGCTTGTATTTCAGTTAATAGGTCTGACTGTATGCTTATATGAGATAATGTGGCACATCTAGGGTCTGTGTCCATGCCTATATTGAGTTCAGAGAATTGCTCCAGCAACCTCCATTCTTGAATCATACAATTGGCTAACATGGCTCTTGGCTTTCGACTAAGGGCATCTGCTACATGATTACCCTTTTCGGGATGATATTGTATATTGAAGTCGAAGTCTTTGAGATATTCTAGCCAACGTCTTTGCCTCATGTTCAGTTCCTTCTGTGAGAAAAGATATTTGAGACTCTTGTGATCGGAGTATACAGTAAACTGCACTCCATAGAGATAATGTCTCCATATCTTCAGTGCAAATACTACCGCGGCCAATTCTAAGTCATGGACGGGGTAGTTCTCTTCATGCTTCTTCAATTGACGAGAAGAGTAAGCTATAACCTTTCCTTGTTGCATTAGAACACATCCGAGGCCAATGCCAGAAGCATCAGTGTATACCTCGAATTTCTCTCCTTCTACTGGTAAAGCTAAGACAGGAGCTGTAGTAAGATGATCCTTGAGAGTTCGGAAGCTTCTTGCACATTCCTCACTCCATTCATAACGGATCTCCTTGCGAGTTAACCTCGTAAGTGGCACGGCGATCTTAGAGAAATCTTTGATGAATCGCCTGTAATAGCCTGCAAGACCTAAGAAACTTCGGACCTCGCTAGCATTGGTCGGTCTTTCCCAGTTCCTTACAGCTTCGACTTTTGATGGATCTACAGATAAGCCATCCTTTGATATAACATGTCCGAGAAAAGTTACTTCTTCAAGCAAGAATTCACACTTGCTGAGTTTTGCATATAATTGATTTGTTCTCAATATTTGTAATGCAATCCTTAAATGCTCCTCATGCTCTTCCTTGGTCTTAGAATAAATCAATATATCATCAATAAAGACCACCACACATTGATCCAAATAAGGCCTGAATATGCTATTCATTAACTGCATAAAGGCAGCAGGGGCATTTGTTAGTCCAAAAGGCATAACAACGAATTCATAATGGCCATACCTGCTTCTGAATGCGGTCTTATGAATGTCATCATCTTTGATCCTTAACTGATGATATCCTGACCTGAGATCAATCTTTGAGAAATACTTGGATCCAGATATTTGGTCAAATAATTCATCGATTCTCGGCAGTGGATACTTGTTCTTGATAGTGAGATGATTCAACTGTCGATAGTCGATGCATAGCCTCATGGATCCATCTTTCTTTCTTACAAACAGTACAGGTGCTCCCCACAGGGAAGTACTTGGTCTAATGAATCCTTTCTTAATGAGTTCCATCAATTGCTCCTTTAACTCCTTGAGTTCAGCAGGTGACATTCTATAAAGTGCCTTTGAAATTGGACCAGCACCAGGGACTAAGTCAATGGTGAAGGCCACTTCTCTTTGTGGGGGTAATCCAGGCAAATCTTCCGGAAATACGTCTGGAAATTCTTGCACTACTGGAATGTCTTCTAGCTTAGTTTCCTTAGCTTCTTTAACTGTGATAAATGCAAGGAAAGATACACATCCTTTTCTGATGAGCTTGCTAGCTCGGAGAGCCGAAATAAAAGGGGATTTGCTTCGACTCTTAGGGCTAGTGAAGATTAATTCTGGAAATTCCTTGAATGTAACCTTGCTATTGCGGCAATCAACTGTTGCCTGATACTTGGATAACCAATCTGCTCCTAGTATGACATCATACTCCTTCAGATCTAAACATATGAGATCAATAGGGAGATTTCTACCCTGAACCAATACTTCACAGTTTTGGTAATGATGTGTAATATCAGTCTCGTCACCCAGAGGAGTAGACAAAACTAATTTCATCCATTCCGGTTCTAGGGGTAATGGGTCAGCGAACTTCTTAAAAATAATAGAATGTGATGCACCAGTATCAATTAAGACATATGCATTCTTGGAACAAACTTTCAGTGTACCTTCTACTAGTCCGCCTTCTTCTTCTTGTTCTGTCTCCTTGATTGCGTGAAGACGCGCATTCTTGGTTACCGGGCGTTTCCCGACCTCGGCTTGATCGTTAAGTAATGGGCAATCGGGAATCCGATGCTCACGACTCCCACAACGGAGACATGCTCCTAGTTTCCTCCAGCATTCTTCTGCTCTATGGCCTGCCTTGTCACAATGTTTGCACACTGTGTTTGATGGGGTAGTGGTGATAGAGAAGGGCTTGGTCTTCTTAAACTTCTGATCTTGCGAGGAAATACCTCCATTGCTAGGCCTCTTCTTGAAGTTGGGTTTAAAGGAACCCGATCCTGTAACTTGTTCCTTCTTATCCTTACCACGAATCCTATCAGATAGTTCCGTGGCATCTTCTAACAGTTGTGCGCGGCGTACTATCTCCGAATAGACCTGAATGTCCATCGGTGCCAGTTGGGTAATATATTGGGGCCTGAGCCCGTTTAGGAACCTCCTAGCTTTCATCTTCTCGGTGCTAACTAAGTGCTTAGCATACCAAGACAATCTAGAGAATTGGGCCTCATACTCGGCCACTGACAAGGATCGTTGCTTCAGTGCAGCAAATTCATCAGCTTTCTTTTCCTGCACTCGGTCTGAAAAATATTTTGCGTTGAAGTGTTCAACGAATTCCTCCCATGTAACTTGGTCTTGATTTAGAGTAGCCTCTATTGATTCCCACCAGCATCTAGCATCCCTTTCTAGCTGAAAGGTAGCTAACAAAATTTTATCCTGATCCGTGCATCGCATGACACGGAAGATACGTTCTGTTTCCCTAATCCAGTGTTCAGCGTCATCCGGATCAGTAGAACCCGTGAACTTGGGCGAGTTCATGTTCTTGAAAGTCTGATGGAGACTTCCTGCTCGTTGTCCACCTCCTTGTGCTACTTGTTGCAGCACCTGAGTCATGCCTTGAAGCGTACGCTGCATGTTGCGCCATTGAGCACGTTCGGCAGCCATTGTCCTACAATTACAATAACTATTTTAGTATATACTCGCGTTAAGGGCTTTTAAGTTAACTCAACCCTTGGTTCTACCCAATCTCACTGGTTAAAGGTTTAAAACCTATCCTTGGACTTGGGTTTTTCCTAGGAATTGAATACCCTAGGCTCTGATACCACAAAAACTGTCACGCCCCGAGAGCGGAAGATACCCGGAGATGCGTGACGAGTTTATATCAATCATGTCAATCAGAGTAGTAGTGTATTCGACACAAAGACAGAGATGCGCAAAAGTAAAGATAACCCAATCCATTTATTTCTTCATAATAAATAGTCTATTACAAACCCAATACTCTATTCAAAAAAAGGAAAGTACACATTTGACTCAAGAAATATATAAAAGACTATATGATACTTGGAAAAGCTCTAGCTCTTTCACTCTTGATTCTCCCCATCCGATTGACTTCCCTCATCGTCGGACTTACCTGAAAAGTAAGGGAAACACGGAGTGAGCGAACGCTCAGTAGGAAATTATATCTCAGGAACTAGCAAGGGGTTTAAGTAGTTACATCTTTCATGAATGCACTATAGCTATGCATGCTCGCATAAAACGACAAGATAGAAAGAGGATATAACAATAAGATAACAGGAAGAACTAGTCATGAACTTTCAAGAACTTATATCAAAAGACCTCAAGATATTCAAGCAAGTACTTTATCATGTCAAGATGAAATTTGGCTATCACGTTCAAGCACGCAAGTAATTACCCTTTTTCGGGCCACGCAAGTCATGTAATATCAAGTCAAGTACAAGATTTGTGGAATGTTCAATCAAGCTAGTCATGCACTTCGGTATAATGTCAATACCGTGATCAATCAACTCCCATGGGCACAAGTACTTTCGGGTGCTCCTCCCAGGACCAGATCGGGCCCTATATGCGCAGGCATTAGCCATGTATTTCTAACATCCACATTTTTGTGTATAGCCATCATGGAATTTCAATAAGCAAGCTTGTAGTCATGTAAGACAACTTTGAGAGATTAGAGTCCAAAAATATGACTTTTGACACCAATAGGCGATAATAACGGTACAATCACACTTTCGATAAAACTAGGTGGAATTGGTTCCCTTAACTCGGGTACCATGATAAGTAAGTAGAGACACTCTCTTATATAGAATTGAGGTCCATATGAATAGCACCTCAATGGCAAGACGTCCTCATTCTTAATATAGAATTGAGGTTCACAAGAACATCAAGTTTAATATAGAATTGGGGTCTACAAGAACATCATAACAATGTTGATATAGAATTGGGGTTTACAAGAACAGCATAACAACGGCATATTCTTCCCCGTTCATTAAGATAATTCTCATATCATACCCATGGCATGACATGAGGGCCGGTATTACCATGTTTCTATAGAGAGACATGGCAAAGATTGTGTAATGGGTTTTTATGGTACAACCAGCTCAGTCGGTCTTGAGGGAATCCAAGGCTGCGAGGAGTCTTACGGAGGTCTCTATGACTAACTCGCTAGTCCAAAGGAACGGAATGTCTAATGGAGAGCTTGTATGTCAATGAGAATTGAGGGTAGTGCGATAAAATATCATGAAACATGGGACTATATTCACGGACTGGAATATAGTGCCGATATATATATATATATATATATAATGAAGCTCTCGGTTAACAGTAATTAGTGAAATAGTAATGCAGAAAAATAGCGACTTTGGTAAAGCCGTTTTTCATGAAATTAACGCCTTAATCAGGGGCGTTTATATAACATTTGACGACGTACGTAGAAGTCGTCCTTTCAATATTTCTAATTTACAGAATATTAATAATCTGGAATTTTTAACAGAAACGTGCCCTGGGCAGGGGCGTGTCTCTTCAATATGTGCCCTGGTCTGGGGCGTCAGTTAAACATGAGACGACCTGGACAAGGTCGTGAATTCAGGAATTTACCAATTTTTCAGATAATAAAATTTCAGGAAACAGGGTACATGATCGTGGCAGGAAAAATAGCAGGATTACAAGAGATTGATCATGCATTATTTTTAGAATCATGTTTGAATAGATATATAATTTTAAACAGGGTATTTAGTAATTAAAAGAAATTGACGTCCGTGTGCAGGGCGTCAAATATGAAATTGACGACCTAGTCATGGTTATTTTCTTGTAATTTAGCGCCCTTGATAGGGGCGTTTCTTTCAAAAACTCTTTAGAAACTAATCAAAACGCATGAAATCTGTATGCATGTATTAACGGATGATGTTATAATTATTAATATGCTAGTTTGGGCTACAATCCCTGAGAAAACCTACCTTATAGTTGATCTGGATGAAGGACTCGTGAAAGGTTTGGGACAATACTCTGTCTAACAGAGCCTCCTGGCGATGATAATTGCTAATAGCAGCAGCACGCACAGAAGAGGGTGCAGATGAAGAACCCCTAATTCTTCAGTCGGACGTTTCCACTCTATAGGCAACCTGTAGAGGCAGAAGAAAACGAAGGTATTATTCTTCGTATGAATAACAGGAGGTAAAGGAAGAGAAGAACTTACTGGTTCTTCGGGAAGACAGGAGCTCCTTAACCTGTAGAAGATGAAGAAGCATAATTAACATTCTTCATATAACAGGGAAAAAGAACTATACGAATAACCTGCTGTTCATACCTTAGAAGACTCCGATCGCCAAAATAGCAAATCAGATCGACACGGTGAGTATTTATAGGATTTTAGGATCCTAATAGGGTTAGTGTTTGATTGGAAGTAACACTTCCATGATAGAGTTATTACTACATTCGAACTCTTTCTCATAGTTATCAACTTACCCTGGATAAGTTCCTGGTTCGAACGGAACATAAACTGAATTAACGTTCTAAGCGAGGGCGTCGAATTTAAATTGACGTCTTGGAATGCGTCGTTTCTTGTTGAAACGCGTCCAAGCAAAAGGGCGTTACAATTACTTGCCTTTTTATGTAATTTTGGTTGTTTAAGATTTGACGCCTTGAACTGTGGGCGTCCTTTCTTAAAAACACGCCTTAGGTGAGGGCGTTTCTTGTCAAGTAGCGCCTTTATCTGCGGTGTTATTTTCATCAGGGTTTAATTTTTTTCCATTTTCGGTTTTATCGTTTATTTACTTAATCTTTTAATCCATTTTGATTTATCTATCTCCTTCTATTTTATCAGGGTTGCTACATGGAGTGACGTTAAGCTTGCCATCGGGGGGTGTCATAGCCGACGGCTCTCATAAGTGAAGAGTAAAGAGGGAGAGAGTTTTTTTTCTCTTTACCAGCCCTACCGCCCTTATGGGTTTTCGCCAGGGCTGGCCCCCTTTTGCTTTTTCCGGTGCGCCCTTGTGGGTTTTCATACCGAGGGGTTACCCGATTTTGCCTGAGACGCCCTCTCGAGTTTTCACCTCATCTGGGTTGGTGACAATTTTTGCACCCAATCGCCTCCTTGTAATGGAGCCGACCAGGCCCGCCGGGGTATCTCCATTTTTAACACCATTCTCTCTTTTTTTATTATATATTTTTTCTGGAGACTACCGTCCTTAGCGTGTTGCAGTCAGGGGACGTGACCTGGAACTGGAAGGTGTGGGTAGCCGGATACTGTTCCGTCATTAATAAGGATTTTTGCAAATTCTCATGCCATGGTGGCGACGGGCCACTTTGTCATGGCAAGATATGACTGGAATTATGGCTGGTGGATCAGGGATTGTAGGAGAGAACTAGGATCATAATGAAACTTGAAGGCCCTGGATTTGCAGGGGATGTAGGATGTTAGGGTGTAGAATGATAAGTGTCTTGGAATGTGCTGGGATATAGGTCTACTGGGATGGTGACTGGGAGCTTGACTGTCACAGGAACTGGTTGACCTGCGGTGTCGAAGCAAGGGCCGAAGGTTGGCCGAACTGAGTGGGTGTAGTGCAAGGCCAACTGGGAATTATAGGGTTCATGCTCTAGCAGTGTAAGTTGATTGAGGACTGGCCCTGGGTGAGGCTAACGGCCCACCAAGGAATAGGTGGAAGGCCGTTCTGACTGGTGGGGAGAGGAAGATTTTCTTGTTATCGGCTCTACCGCCCTTTCGGGTTTTCGCTAGAGCCGACCCCCTTTAGCTTTTTTCGACACGGCCCTATGGGTTTTTACATCGAGGGGTTTCCCAATTTTGCATGAGGTGCCCTTTCGGGTTTCCACCTCAGCCGGGTTGCTGGCCTTTTTACCCCCAGTCGCCCCCTTGTGGTGAGGATGACTGGGTCTACCGGGGCATCTCTATTTTTAACCCCATTTTATTATTATTATTTTTTGACTAATCTGGGAGCTTGACGACTAGACTGGTGCCGATGTAGAAGTGCTCGTGCTCTCGTGGTGACGGGACCGAGGGCAGGAGATTAGTCCCCGAGAATGCCTGGCGGCGGTTCTGAGGAGCTGGGTTGGCTGGTTGACTTGGAATTGAAGATTGGAAGGATTGGCCAATTAGATCCTTCACGGGGAAGGACCGGCCTCACTGGTAGTAGCTGGGATGTGCGCCTTAGTCTGGCTGGCGCGTGAACTCGTGTTCCAGTGCATAATATAGCTTCATATGTTTGCCATTAAGAGGCGGGAATGGTCTATGACCTTTGTGATTGACAACCGTATAGGCCCCACCCTCGTAGACATTCTGGATAACATACAGACGTCACCAATTTGGCCGTAGTTTCCCACTGAAGCGCCCTGCCATGACTTCCTTTTCCTTGATCATGACAAGGTCGCCTTGCTTGAAAGCTCGTTGCTTGACGAGCTTATCATAGGCCCGGGCCATGCGGGCCTGGTATACTTGTAGGTATTTGTAGACTTTGAGCCGCTTGCCTTCTAGATCGGTGAGCTCTTCTAGCCTTCTCTGGTACTCACTTTTGTCAGGTCCGGCAAGGCCAGTGTGGACCGCCACATGGTAAGAAGCTAACTGGACTTCGATGGGAATAACTGCTTCTGTCCCGTAAGCAAGGGAGAACGGCGAGCACCTCGTGGGGGTTTTGTAGACCATCCGATAGGCCCATAATGCTTCGAAGACCTTCTCACCCCAATCACGTTTCCGGTGGCTAACAATCTTAGCCAGGAGCTTGCAGAGGGTCTTGTTGAAGGCTTCCGCCAAACCGTTAGCCTGGGGGTTGTAGACCGAAGAAGTTCTCCAGTCGATGTGGAATTTGGCCGCTAGCTGGTATATAGCCTTATTCTTGAATGGTGTCCCGTTGTCGGACACTATGCGACTGTGAGTACCGAATCGGTATATGATGTTGTGCCGGACGAATCTAGCAACCACCTCGCCAGTGACTTCTCATAAAGGGAGAGCCTCCACCCAGTGAGAGAAATAGTTAGTGGCGGCCAAGATGTATTTATGGCCCTTGGAAGATGGCGGGAAGGGCCCCGCAATGTCCATGCCCCACTCGGTAAATGGCCAAGTGGGGGCTGTGGGACGTAGTGGGTTAGGAGGTCTTCTGGGTACTGGGCCAAAGGCTTGGCACTGATGACATGTACGGGCGTACTGGACGTAATCCACGTACATGGTTGGCCAATAGAAACCCTTGAGCTTGATATTGTGCTTCATTCGGTCTCCGTCCTGGTGCGCGCCGCACAACCCAGAGTGGACCTCCTGCATGACGGCTTGAGCCTCCGCGAGGGACACACATCTCAGGAGAATTGACTTGTCCTTCTCGTGGACGAGTCGATACAGGGAGTTGCCAATCAACTCGTAAGAGGTTGCTCGGCAGAGTAGCTGGACCCTTTGAGCTCGGTCAGGAGGGAGCCACCCCTTCTTGAATTTGATGATGGGCTCACGCTAATCCTTCTCTTCTAGAGGCGTTCTCTGGTCAAGGTCATGGACCTCGTAAATGGTGAGACCGGTGTTGCCTTCGAGTGAGCTCGGTATCAGCCTTCTGTGTTTGATGACGGTGTGGACCTCTCACTTGGGCGGGAGCTTGATGGCCGCGGCCAATTTTGCCAAGGCATATGCTTAAGCATTGCTGCCTCTAGGGATATGATCTATTTCGAAGAAATAGAACTTCTGGGTTAATCTGATGGTGGCGGTATGGTACGGAACCAACTCTGGCTTCCGCACGTCATAGATGCCAAGGACCTGCCAGACTATCAGTTGGGAGTCCCCATAGGCTTTGAGACATTTAGTGCCCATGTGGAGAGCCATCTGGAGCCCAATGAGTAGAGCTTCATACTCAGCTTCATTGTTGGTCAGAGATTTCACGAGGGCACAAGAGTTGTATAAAACTCCGCCCTGAGGAGTCAGGAAGACAATGACGGCACCTGCCATGGTGGCTGGATCCTGGTTGCTCCGAGTAATCCCTCGGGAAGCGCCATCGAAGTAGAGCTCCCAACAAGGCATGCTGGTTGTGAGAGCGCTTTGCTGCCAATAATGCAAGACATCTCCGCTCTGTTCAACCGGTTGTTGTGATTGAGCAGCAAGGGACTCCTTGTCCGGGAGCTCCGAGCCGAAAGGTGAGTCGTCTGGTACTGGATGGGCTACCAAGAATTCAGCCATACCTTGTCCCTTAATTACTTTTTTGGGGACATAAGTAATGTCGTACTCCATCAGTAGGAGAGCCCACCTCCCCAGTCTGCCTGAGAGGACAGGTTGCTGAAGGAGATACTTCAGGGGGTCGTGCTTGGATATAAGCTCGACCTGATGGGACAGGAGGTAATGTCGCAGCTTCTTAACTGCGAACACCAATTCCAAGCAAACCTTCTCCATAAGGGAGTAGCGGTACTCGGCACCGATTAGCTTCCGACTGAGGTAATAGAGGGGTTGCTCTTTACCTTCCTCATTGATTTGTGCCAACAGAGCTCCTAGCGAAGCGTCCATGGTAGCAATGTAAAGGATGAGGGGTTTACCCTTGATTGGTGCCCCCAGGACTTGGGGAGTAAGGAGGTACTCCTTGATTTGCTCGAAAGCCGCCTGGCATTCCGAGTCCCATGTGAATGGGGCGTCTTTCTTCATTAGCTTGCCGAAAGGCGGGCACCGACCAGAGAGGTTAGAAATAAACCTCCGAATGTAGGTCAGCCTCCCTTAGAAGGACCTAAGCTCGGTGATGTTGCTGGGTGGTGGAAGCTCCCGGATTGCTTTGATCTTGTTGGGATCCACCTCGATTCCTCAGTACCTGACGACGAAGCCGATAAATTTGTCACTGGATACGCCGAAGGCGCACTTCATGGGATTCATCTTGAGCCCGTATTGCCAGAGATGCTCAAAGACATGGCGGAGGTCATGCAGATGGTCTTCCCGCCTTTTAGTCTTGACCACGAGGTCGTCAACATAGCATTCGACGGTGTTGTGCACTATCTCGTCGAATATTTTGGTCATGGCCCTTTGGTAAGTGGCACCGGCATTCTTCAAACCAAAGGACATGCGCTTGTAGTTAAAAATCCCCTTGGGGGATCTAAAAGCTGTATGGTTCTTGTCTTTAAGGGACATCTAGATTTGATTATAACCGGACGACCCATCCATGAAAGATAAGGCTTCATGACCGGTGGTCATATCGACCATCATTTCTGTGATTGGGATTGGGAAGTCATCCTTTGGACAGGTTTTGTTGAGGTCTCGGAAGTCGACGCAGATGCGGACTTGACCACTCTTCTTCTTAACTGGAACTATGTTGGCGAGCCAAATCGGATAGATGCTCGATGAAATCGACCTCCGCCATTTTATGGACTTCGGCCGAAACCTGGAGCTCCAGCTCATGGCGCATGCGCCGCTGTGGTTGCTTGATCGGAGCGACTGAGGGAGAAATGGCCAGCTCGTGCTCTGCTACGGAGGGGTCTAGCCCTGGCATCTCATTGTATGTCCAGGCGAAGCAGTCTTTGTATTCGAGCAGGAGTTGATTGTAGTCCTATTTTTCTACCTCGGTAAGGAGAGCACTGACGAATGTTGGCTGGGGAGCTTCATCTTCGCCCAAGTTGATTTCAACGAGCTGATCCACGGTCGCTTGGCCGCCGTCCTCCAGCTCGGGAGGAGTGGGTTGGAAGTCGATGAAATCCTCATCGTCGGTGTCGACTTCCTGTATTTCTTGATTCTCGAAGCCACTGGTCGACGCTGATGGGACTGGAGAGTTGTTGTTGCTGGGATCCATCGAGGGTTGGTCTGGGCTGCCGGCTCCAAGCCAGTAGCTGTCGATCGGGGCTGCTGAGGTCTCCCCGGGGTTGCTCGGTGAAGTAGACAATTCTTCGCAGCTCGGACCAGAGATATCCCCCTCCTTAGGAGGGTCTATTGAACCAGGTCCTTTGACTGGCTGAAAGATCGGAGGAGCTTCTTCATCCCTAATGCCTCGGCAGGGAGGCAAGGAGGGTTCCTCGACGGCTTGAGCCGAAGTTCTGGCTTTGACGGAGATCAAGATTAGAATTTCCTCTTCCTCATCCCCAGAGCTGTCGAATTTAGCTTCGACTCTAGCTCGGTCGTCTGCTGGTTGTGCCAAGCCTATGACGTTGACTGCATAGTGGACGTGAAAGTCCAGGTCTTGGTCATAGCCAAGTCTCCTGGTGTCCTTATGGAAGGACGGGGGTTGCCCCCGGACCTGGGAAGGGGTCTATAGCTGACGGAAGTATCTCTGTTGTGCAGAAGTTTGCCACAGGGGAATGTGTTGCTTCAGACACATTTCTTGAACATGCAGCGACAGATCGCCCCACACCTGAATTGCTTCAGGGGTATCTTCGGCTTGCCTGGACCAGCCGAAGTCATCATCTGGTAGGGCCTGAGGGACCATGTCTCCCTTATAGAAGACAATAGGTTTGTCCATGTTAGCTTTGTTGTGCCCCTGGTTTTGATGATGACAACCATGAGATGTGTGTGTGATGGGAATGGACGCCAATCATGTACATTTTATTTTTCATTTGTGTCCTTTAGTTTATTTTTATATCCATGGGAAAGTATATGCGCAATTGTAAGGCTTTGTAAGCCAATGCGTCATTCCTTTGGATTGTGTGGGTTTTTGTGCAATTGTGTAGTAGGTCCAGCTAGGGGGCCCTCAGCCCTTTCCCATTGGGCCATGTCACCTATGTGGGGCTGGTCAACCATCCTAGGTGGCCTTCTAGAAGGGTTGAATGTCAAATGCCACATGGGTAGACAAGAGGGTAAGAATTTCCATGGTAGGCTACCTACCATGTCAACTTGTCCCCCTTGCCTCCCCTTGGTCAATAGGCCCCCCCTTTATATATTATTTTTATTTTTTTGTGTGTTGGTCACACATCATCTAGACCATCCATTCCCCATCCCTAGATCCAAGGGTGTAGAATGGGTTTGATACATGGCATATAAAAGGTTGTATTTTCCATTTGTTAGCATTAATGAAGAGTAAAATTGTTGAAAAAGCCAAGAGCTTCTTGCACCCCTCTCCCTTCCCATGATGTTCTTCCATCTCCAACCCCCAATTCTAGAGTGGATCTCTTCTATCCCCTCCCCCCAATCTCTGATTTCATCTGGTGCCGCCGCCGCCGCCGTTCGTGCCGCCAACGAGCCGCCATCGAGCCACCGTCGAAGTTCTATCTTCAGCCAACAGAAGCTCCTTCTCGGAATTCCTGCTATCAGCCACGACATCTTCTTGGTCTGAAAATTTTATGGTGTGTTCCTATCTTCAATCCCCACCTCCAAAAAACAAATCCCGTCCAAATTCTATCATTTACTATTTTTCAAATTTCGTGTATTCCTGTCTCCCAGTTCTGTCCAGTTTCAGATCTGTGTGGCAGCACTCCTGTAATTCCCCCGTTCGACCATCTTTTTGATTTTTCCAAGAATCCCCAATTTTATTGGATGTTCTACCCACCGTCCCCTCACTCCATAATTTTTCCTGCTTTTTGATCAGCCTTCCATCCATTTTTCAAAATTCATTTTCAGAGCCATCTACAGTGCTGTCAGCCAGTTTCCAGATCCGATCCTCTGCTAGTATACAAATCATACAAATTCGTAGCCACCTCCAATCCTTTCATAAAAAGTATTTTTGTTTTCCTTGTTCAATTTCCTACAACTTTTCTGAAGAACACAACTTCTGAATCGGAGGTCTACCTATCAGTCAACGCCAATTCTTAGACAAGTTCCCTGTTGATCTGAGAATTCAGGCACTGTATAACAGAATCTTTCAAAATTCGCCAACAAGAAGTACAGGGATGGTTATTTTTCTATAATCCCATAGGGTTGAAGCCCTTTAAAGCAGCTTTCCAACGGCGCCAGTTTCGTGTCGATCCGACATCGGGGCTGATCGCATCGTCCGTTCTCGCCGGAGCGCCCTCCTGAAAACAGAACCGACAGATCCGTGGCCGGTTATTCCGACCGGTGCCGATCGGAGCCGCTCGGCCTCCGGCCGGTGAACCAGCGTGCCGCCATCCCGGGGAGCGCTTTCCCAAGTGTCCCCACTACAGCGGTGCCACCGGGTCCCACTCGGCCCCCTCCGGAAAGCACGTGGGCCCCACGGTCGCGAGTATGTGTGCTGCCGAAGCTACGCGTGAAGCCGCCCGTCAACCCGGAATCTGTCCTCCCGGGCCCATTTGTGTAGCCCTTTACCTCCCTGCGTGGAGTGGGCAGTGATTTCTTGCTGTAACATTTGTGTGTTAACCGTCCCGGGAGTACGAGTTCGGCCGGGTCCGTCTTCCCCACGCCGAGAGTGTGGAGGTATCGTATTCGCTCTTACACTCGGCATTTCGCTTATTTCCTTATATGCTTTATATGCCGCTGCTAGAGAGCATGTGTAGGGCTGTTAGCTCGTAATATTTATTTCACCGCTTCTGCGAGAGAGAGAGAGCGTGACCGTCCCGTGACCCGATCCGGGCACAAAAGAGAATTGACCACCCTAGCTCTTGCCGGTTTCTCAACCGTGCACGTCCGACACTTCCCTTGTTAAGGGACAATCACGAGCTCACCTAGAGTCCGAGGACTGCATTCCTCATTCGAGTCGTGTCCGTGGTCTCGTCCCGCATCAGTGTGTGTTAAGTTCAACAGAACTGATGAATTAACCCTTGATTCATTAACGCATGTATATACTTTATTCTTGAATGCAAGGAAGAAACAGGGTCTACGCAGGATGCTCAAGGCGTCCACGCAGCGATTTGAATAAAAGGACAGCGCCAACGTAGGATGCTAATTGCGTCTACGCATCAGTACAAGATGTAGAAGTATCAAATCACTGGCATAGCTCAGTGCGTCAACGCCACAGTTCAGCAGCGTCGACGCAATAGTTCAAGTGGCAGAATCATTGTTCACTGGAAATACCCCGGTGCGTCAACGCTACAGCATGATAGCATCGACGCAGCAGTTCATTCTGAGATAAAGATCGCTCTGGGTCAGTTCAGTGGGTCGACGCAGTGACCCCATGCGTCAACGCATCCAGCTTTATACTCAAAGACATGTGGGGAATTTGCGTCAACCTCATGGTCTCAATGAGTTGACGCCATCTGAATTTCATCAAGAGATGATTGGGTGGACCCCAGTCGTAAGTGGCGTTAGATGCCGCGTCATCTAAAAGGGCATGCGCTCTCTCTCTCCCTCTCGATTCCAGAAGCCTCTAGGACAACAATCATTGGGCTAACCAGAAAATCTGGTTGGGACCCACAAAAAGGAATATTCACGTGAATAGGTAGAGCGCGGGAAAAACAGAAGAAAGAGGAGAAGTAGCAATCGAACAAAAAGTGAAGGAGAGTTCTGCAGAAGAAGCAGAAGAAGGTCTGCATCATCGGCTTGCTGAGTGCGTGCTGTTGCATCCACTGAAGATCAGAGGAAGCCCAGTGGCAGTTGATCATTCCAAGATTATCTACCATCCAGAAGGAGAAGGCTAGCTGATCTACGAAGTCGTTCCTCTCCGATCTCTACGTTCGAGATTTGTGAATCAGCACCATCATATATCTGAGGCTCCTTCTTTCATTTTCAAGTGATTTCGTTTCTTGTTTTTCATTTCAGTTTGAACTTTACTACTATAATTCTCCCTTGTACTAGTTGAGTAGAGGGAGGGGATTTGATCCAGCGGAGTGTGCTTGGGTCAAGGGGTCTGGGCTTGTATGCCCTCAAGCTGTTTGTCAGCTGGTAACTGATTGAGTGGATGTGTTCCTCTTGTTAACCAAGCTGTAGTGGTCAGCATTGTTGAGGGGATTGTTCCTCAGTTTAGCAAAGCTGTAAGGCTCAGCAGGGATCCTCACTGATCTAGTGAGGGGTGGACGTAGGTCTCCACAGGGAGACCGAACCACCATAAAAATCTGTGTTCTCTTGTGGTTTGCTGTCTCTTGCTATATCTGTGTGTCGCTAGATGATTGATTAGGTTCGATCTCCACACCGTCTGTTTACTGAGATTTGAAATAGTATTCTGGTTCTTAAAAGTTGATTGTGATTTTTCGCAAAAGATTTCAAAGGGTCAACCTATTCACCCCCTCCCCCTCTAGTTTGACCTTCCACTTAATCCAACACGTGGTATCAGAGCTTGGCTCTCTTGTCAAGGGTCTCACAACCCAGAGAGATTTAGTGGAATGGAAAACAAGGGGCTCATGCCTGAAGGGTATGCAGTGAATATGCCACCCTTCTTTGATGGCACTAACTATGCTTACTGGAAAAATCGGATGCAGGTATTTCTGAGAGCTCAGGACCATGAGATTTGGAGAGTCGTGAGCATGGGACCCTATCAGTTAGAAGGAGATGAAGAACTATGGGTGAAAGAGCAGATTTGGAAGTCCAACGTCAATTGGCAAGCTATGAACATCATGCAATGCTCATTGCATCCTAAGGAGTTTTCACGAGTGTCCTCATGTGCCAGTGCCAAGGAAATGTGGGACAGACTTCAAGTCATCTATGAAGGTACGTCAGAGGTAAGAGAGACAAAAGCTAATATGTTAATTTCTGAATTTGAAGCTTTTAGAATGAAGCCATAGGAAAATATATCTGAAATGTATGCTAGACTAACCCTATTAGTGAATGGTCTTAAAGGTCTGGGAAAGGTTTACACTAATTATGAACTGGTCAGAAAAATTCTTAGATCCCTAACTCCAATTTGGCACACCAAGGCCACTCTTGTTGAGGAATCTAGGAACCTTCCTACCACTACCCCTGATGAGCTTATTGGATCTCTGATGACTTACGAGCTGAATTTCAAAAGAACTGATGAGGATGTGAAAAAGAAGAAGCCACTTGCATTGAAGGCTGATCCTAGCATCAAGGAGAGTTCAGATGACAGTCAACTATCTACATCAGATGATGACTCAGGTGAGATAGCAATGCTCACCAGTAAATTCAGGAAGTTTCTAAGGAAGGAAGGTAAATTTAGAAACAACAGAAGACCTCAGGTAAGAAAGAGTTCAAAATTCAAATCAGAGAATTCTAAGAAATCTGACAAGGTTGTCTGTTACAAATGCAGGAAACAAGGTGTAGCACCCCGTATAAATATATATATATATATATAAATATTTATTAATAATATTTTCCAAATAAAAAAAATATATTAGATAAACTCTAGAGGAAACTTAAGTAAGAAGTTGGAACACGAAGTTATCACATGTAAAGATTATTCACTTAACAAGTGGCTTCCAAGTGTAGTTGGTTAAGTAACTTGCCTTTCAACCCAATGACCAGGGTTCAAATCCTAGCATCCACCATTTACCTTTTGTGCCAATTAATTATACATTATAGGCTAACAACGTACAGACTTGGAGTTGCAGCAATGTATAGACTTTGCACAAATGGCCAATGTATAGACTTGGTAAATAGGCTAGCAATAGCAATGTATAGACTTGAGCTGCAGCAATGTATAGACTTGAGCCGCTGCAATGTATAGACTTTGAATTGCACAAATGGCCAATGTATAGACTTGAGCTGCAATGTATAGACTTGGAGTTGCAGCAATGTATAGACTTTGCACAAATGGCCAATGTCTAGACTTTGAGAGGATGTACAGACTTTGTGATGGAAGCCAATGTATAGACTTTGAGAGGGAGAGGATGTACAGACTTGTGAAGCCAATGTATAGACTTTGAGGATGTACAGACTTTGAAAGTGTGCACATTGAAGAGGGATTGTGTATGAATGTGGGAGACATACTTTACGATCTGGGCCATGGATTGGTTGTCCAAACATTATCCCTTATCTCTCCAGCCTGTACAAGCTGTAAAGCCCCATTATTCCAGATCTTGCCCCCCTATCCGGTCATACCAGACCCTATAACATACCCTTTGCTACCCCCATTCTAGGTTAGCTAAGGTTGGGGCAAAGCTCTGCATGGATTACACAGTCACCTAGAAGGGTTCTGCTACTGCTAGAGATCTTCCAACAAGGTAGGTGTTCTCAACTTTTAACTAAACTAGTAGCTAATCTAGGATGATTAGTCTAGGCATTTAGTCTTAGGCTCATTTTCATGTGATATTTAGTGTTTATAAAGTATGTGTTAGCTTAAATCTAGGACGATTAGCATGTATTAGCTTCATACCTAAGATAATTAACATGTATTAGCCTTATACCATGAATAATTAGCAAGTATTAACAAGTATTAGCAAGTATTAGTCTTACACCTAGAATAATTAGCATGTGTTGGCTTAAATCTAGGATGATTAGCGTGTATTAGCTTCATACCTAAGATAATTAGCAAGTATTAGTCTCATACCTAGAATAATTAGCATGTGTTAGCTTAAATCTAGGATGATTAGCATGTATTAGCGTCGTACCTAAGATAATTAGCATGTACTAGCCTTATACCTAAGATGATTAGCATTGAATAGCATGTATTAGCTTCAATCTAGGGTAGTTGGCATGTATTAGCTTCATATCCATACGATATTTCTGTGTAATGCAAGTTTTATCGTGTTTTTATGTAACCTATTAGTTTAGCTATTAACTAACCTGTTAACATACCTAATTAACATGTTAGTTGATCTACTAACTAATTAGCATACCTAATTAATCTGTTAGGTAGCCTATCCAGAAACCTTGTGGGGGCGCAAAAATTTTGTGACGGATTAATTTCCGTCTGAAAATCCGTGAGAAGTCACATTTGTGACGGATTTTCAGACGGATCCGTCACAAATGTGGCCGTCACAAATTCTTGGTCATAAATTTCTGACAGATTAAATTTTCCGTCCCAAATTCCGTCTGAAATTTGTGACGGAATATTTTCCGTCACAAATTCCGTCTGAAATTCGGTGTGTAATTGCATATTTCAGACGAAATTTGTGACGGAAAAAAATCCGTCACAAATTTCAGACGGAAATTTTCGTCTGAAAATTCCGTCTGAAATCCCGCTTTTTCTGGTAGTGTATGGACGCCCTGAGGGGGGCACCAGATGATGACTACTTAGAAGGAATCATGAAGGGGTTCACTATCTGTCTGGCGGGTGCTCTCTTGTTTCCTCATACCGACAACATAGTGGAGGAGGATCAACTAAGTGCCATTCGCGGAATCTAGAGTGGAAAGAGGGTGGGACCCGCCGTCCTTGCCTATCTTTACAGCGGCCTTACTGCCTCGAGCATGGATAAGCCTCCTTTTGGTTGCGCACTTGTCCTGAATTGCTGGCTGGATTTGCATTTCAAGTTTGATCACCACGAGGGAATGCCAACCGCTTCGAAGCTCTTCCAACAAAGCCCTCTTCATCACATAGCCGACGTGTTAGGCTTCGGTGGTACTGTAGTGAACCGCGTTCCGTGGCTGAAGAAACGTGAAGACTGGCGGTCTCACTTCCGCACCGTGACACAAGGCTTCTTCACTTGCGCACCGGCATGTTTGCTTTCGCTTGATCTCCTCATGAGGCCTTCTCCCGAAGTTGATCTTCAATTGATCGGCGCGACCGAGTTTGTCCTTTATAACGCGCATCGATGCTGCCTCCAGGTCGGCATTCCACGCCATTCGTTCCCACTATCGACTGGCATCGTACCTTTGAAGAAGAGAGAGTTGGGTACTGAAGCGGATGCGAAGGAAGCGAAGGCCGTCAAAGCACCCTGGAAGACAAGTGTCGCGGGAAAGGCCTTAGCGCATGTGGGGGAAGAATGTGAGCTGTGGAGGGCTTATGTAACTGAACTGGGGAAGTTAAGACCTAAGGCGCCTAAACCCCTGATGTAGTTCATTCTGCTTTTCTGATGGAATAAAATCTGGCATTTGGCAGTTTTGGACCAGTTCCCTTAATTATTATTATCTTTTTTGTGGTTTTTCTTTTTCTTTTTTTTTCTTTTGTTTGGATTATATACATACTCATATCTTTTTTACTTTTATTATATATATTTTTTTCTTTTGAAATTTTTATTATGGGGGGCGTCCAGGGGCCTGGACGCCCCTATATTTTTATTTTTGATTTTTTAAGTTTTTTTGTTTTGGGGGCGTCCAGCGGCCTGGACGCCCCTAATTTTTTATTTATAATTTTTTGGTTTTTGTTTTGGGGGCGTCCAGGGTCCTGGACGCCCCAAATTTTTATTTATTATTTTTTTTGTTTTTTTTTGTTTTGGGGGCGTCTAGGTGCCTGGACGCCCCTAATTTTTGAATTTTGAAAAAAATAAAAAAAGGTGGGGGCGTCCAGGCGCCTGGACGCCCCAATCAGAGTGGTTTCTATATATATGGGGGGCCTCACCCCCTGCTCACTTGTACTGTTCATTCTGACGACCCCGTCACCCCAGACGACCCATTCTTAGTCCCAATGGAGCGAGGAGGATCGAGCCAGGGTCCAGAGAAGCGGAAACGACCGGCTCGTCGTCCGAGGAGGCTGAGGGATGATGCCGAGGAGGCCGCAGCAGAGGAGATTGCTGCGGAGGAGGGGATGGAGGTGCCTCTTCTGGCCGCGGAGGCCGCTGCGAGCGTTGGCGACGTGGGAGAGGACGATCACGACCTGGTAAGCCCTTCGGAACTCTCACTCTGTGGTTCAATAGGCTAAACGGACGGGCGAGAGGCTGTGAGAGAAGGCCGGGGAGTGAGGGAAAGGAGGCGTCCAGGGCCCTGGACGCCTCCACATTTTCTTTTTCTTTTTGTTTATTTGTTTATTTACGTAAATAATAAAATAGGATTAAAAATAAGGAGGCGTCCAGGACCTGGGACCCCTCCATAATAATATATATATTATTAATATATTTTTTGTTTTGGGTTTTTCTATAAAGAAAATAAGGAAAATAGAGAGGAGGAGTCCAATGTACTGGACGCCTCCATAAAAATCCTAAAATGTTTTAAAGATAAGATAACATAAAATAAATATATAGTGTTATTGCTTAATATTATTCATGATGCTGATGTATTTTTTATTGGTTTTGTGGTGTGCAGGGTGTGATGAAAGGACGGATCAGCTGGTCCCTAGTGGTGGCAGCATACCGTGGGCTGCCGGACTTCCAGAGGGCGCGTGTGGACGCCATGGGCTTTGGAGCTTTCCTCAGGATCGAGCCCTTCCGGCTCGACCTTCCTCTTATCCAGGTATTGAGGGAGCGGTGGCACGCGCCGAGCCGGGCGTTTCTGATGCCCTGGGGGCACATGGTGCCGACACTAGAGGATGTGGCTCGGATCACTGGGTTACGAGTTGATGGAGAGGCGGTCAGCGGGGTCACCTACCCCGACTACCGAGAGAGTGCCCTGGACCTGCTATGGTTAGAGACGAGCGTGACTGACAGGGACAGCAGGGTAGTCGGCCGAGTGGAGATCATGGAGGCGCTCGGATTCGTCGACCCGCGCCAGCGGGTCAGCGAGACTGGAGCGGAGTTTCTGGCGCGACTGGGGGGAGATGCCCGTGCAACTTTCACCCAAGACCCGAGCGAGCGGGAGCTGGTGGATCTAGACCTCCGGAGGTTTCTTTTCTTCTTCCTGGGCCGCCTTCTGCTGGGGACGAAGGGGGATGGCATCCACTGCCGCTTCCTCGGGATTCTGGTGGACCTTGACAGAGTGGGGCACTACGCGTGGGGGGCAGCTTTGCTTGCCCATTTGATTGCTGATCTCTCCCAGACTTTGGAGAAGGAGACGACAGTCAGTGGCTTCGCACCTTTTCTCCAGGTAAACATTTTATTTATGCATTCCCACAGTTAAATATGCAATTATTGTACTAATGATGTATGATGGATGCAGGTGTGGAGCTATTACTATTTCCCGATGGGGAGGGCTAGGCATGGGAACAGGAGGGCCGTGCCTCTGGCGCGGCGGTGGAGGCCGGTCGTGGTTGCAGCACCCCACGGCTACCAGCTGGCGTCACTTCGTCGGGAGCTGAGCGAGTATCCCGAGGCCATGGTATGATGCGTATGGTTTTTTGTGTTTTCTTATGTGACTGAATGGCAACTAATATGATGTATGTATGATGATGTAGGTGGTGTGGAGACCCTACATGGGCATGGGCGACGCTGGCCAGCCTTGGGTTGTAGCGGGTCTTCCTCGTTTCAGGCGGGACGTGTGGGTCCATTGCCTGAACGAGATCGAGCCGCTTCGGCTGAGGCTGGTTATGAGGACGTTGGGGCTAGCCCAGGAGTGGGTTGATGTAGAAGAGCCGGCCCGTATCGGGCGGAAGACCAAGGGGAAGGCGAAGATTGTGGACTGGCATACGCGCTTCCCAGCACAGTACCAGGACTGGCAGCAGGGCGGGGTCCCAGTGGTATCCTATGTACAGGACAGCACAGATTACATGAGATGATATCGAGCTACGTACGGGGACCGCCTCTCCTTGGGTGGTATGGCAGGGGTAAGTGAAATGAAACTGCTTCACCCTTCTATATGTATATGCATGTGGCAGTAACTTATGTGCAATGCAGAATGCTCGTGACAACATGATTGCCGACCTGCGGGCCCAGCTGGCAGACGCCAGGCGGCAGTTAGTGGCCATCCGACAGGAGTTGGAGATCCTGGTGAGTCTATGCAATGCATTTTTTTGTGACCTAGATTTTTGATGCTTAGCCTTTGACTGACGTTTACCCCGTGTTTCAGCGGGCCCACCAGACAGCGACAGCCGGGACGGCTGGTGGAGTGGGTTCCAGTTCGTGGGGCCCTCCTCCGGAGGTTTCTGCCCTCCAAGAGCAGCTGGCGTATGCGGTGGCTCGGGCTGAGGAGGCCGAGAGTGACCGCGAGGCTCGAGTGAGTGCTTGCTTGGCCCTGACCCTCTTCTAGCTGCTTTCCTTCTATCACTGCTCTCTTACGGTGCATGCGTGCTTTGACAGGTGGCCGAGATTCGGGAGGCCCTGGCCCGTGCTGTTCGTGCTGAGCAGGAGCGCGATGCCTGGGTGGCAGAGCGTGACGCCCGGATTGCGGAGCTAGAGGAGGAGCGGCGACGGGAGGCTGAGGAGCTTCCTCGCGACGTAGTGAATCTGCGGATCGCCCTCGAGCTGTCGAGGAGAGAGGCGATGAGGGAGAGAGAGGAGAGGGAGAGGGATAGGGAGAGCGTGGAGAGAGAGAGGGAGAGGGATAGGGAGACCCTAGAGAGAGAGAGGGAGAAGGATAGGGAGACTCTAGAGACAGAGAGGGAGAGGGATAGGGAGACCATAGAGAAAGAAAGGGAGTATAGGATGGCGGAGCGATATCGAGATTGGGACGAGAGGAGAGCTCTGGTGGCCTAGGTGTCGGAGCTCCGGCTGAGTCTTGGCATGGCGGAGGGGAGACTCCGGGAGAGTGAGGAGCGGTATCAGAGGGCGAAGGAGCGCGGGGCGCGACTTCGTCAGTCCGGTTCCTTTTCTGTGGGCAGCTTTCTAGTTTCTTCGACCGAGCAGCGTCGCCGCACCTTGGAGGCTGGCATGGTGCCACCTGGAGAGGCGAGCACGGCTTCTCAGGGTTCGCAGAGGTCGCAGAGGCCCCCTAGGGATCCCCGTCAGAGGAGGGAGGAGAGAGATGACCAGGAGGGTGGTGGTGAGAGTTAGAGAGTTGTTTGTACACCCCACCGTCCTCACTGTATGATGTACTTTTGACTGTTTGTATGAAATGGATTTCGTGTGGTTCCTTTTGTCATGTGCCTTTTTCCTTTCTGCACTTTCTTTTACACCACGTTGTTCACGCTTCACGGGACTTTGCCCTGGACAGGAGGGAACTACTTTGCATGGAGGGTTTTTTTGTTCCCTTTTTTTCGCTTTCTTTTGGGCGCGTCCAAGCGCGAGGACGCGTCTTAATCCTCAAATTCAAATTTAAAGCGACGGGTGGCCTTCCTTCTCCGTGCCTTTCCCGCAAACGAGCCCGCCTTCCGTCGAAACTTGCTCGCCCGTCTTTGTCTTCTTCCCCTCGATCGATGGAGTTCGGCGGTCTGGACCACGGCGAAGGTGGAGAGGGACGCGGGACCCCTCGCCCAAGGAGGGACGCGCCAGAGCACGGAACGATGTCTATGGAGGAGGAAGGGCCGCTTCGGGCCCCCGAGGGACCCGAGGGGCCCGATGTCGCGGAGGGAGGTGAACACGGTCTGGTAGGTGCTTGGTTTTCCCCCTCTTTGATCCATTTTGAGTTTTGAAGCAAGCCGTGGGAGGGGTGAAAGGGTTCGGCGAGTGTTGCTCTTAAATGATGGATGCGTCCTAGACAGGGGACGCGTTCTTTTTGACTGATGTGGGACCCTTTTCTTGGTGCAGGACATGGCGAGGACCCTGGGCCTGGCCGATGAGTGGGCGAGTGCGGACGAGCCGAGCCACGTCAGGAGGGAGAGTCGCGGCAAGGCGAGGCTCGAGGACTGGCACGTACGTCTCCCTGGACAGCAAGGGAGTGTATTGGTGCAGGACAGCGCCGACTTCCTGCGGCGGCAGACAGAGAGTTATGAGGGGCTTCCCCAAGCTGGGGACACGCGTGGGGTCGGCGGCTCGCGCGCCCAACTGTCAGAGGCTAGGCGGCAGCAGGCCGTCGCTCAACATGAGCTGTCGCTCCTGGTAAGTTACGTGCCGCACTTTTATCTTCAGATTTGGAGTTTCACTGACGGCCGTTGTTTATTTTGTTCCAGCGTGCCTAGCAGACAGCGACGGCGGGGATGATTGGTGGCGCATCTTCCAGCTCCTTGGCCCCTTTTCTCGAGGTTGCCTCCCTCCGGGAGCAACTTGCCGGTGTGGTGGCTCGGGCGACCCGGGCGGAAGAGGAGCGTGATGCCTGGGTGGCGACTGTAACGGAGCTGCGGCATCGTGGTGAGGAGAGACCTTCTCCAGACATCCTGGAGTTAAGGGTTCTTCTGCAGATGATGAGGAGAGAGGCAGAGAGAGAGAAAGTCGAGAGAAGGTCCGAGCGACAGCGGGATCAGACCGAGAGGAGGGCCTTGGAGGCCCAAGTGAGGGAGCTCCAGCTGGGCCTTCAGGCCGTCGTGCAGAGGCTAGGAGGGATGGAGACGCGCTACGAGAGAGCGCCAGAGTTCGGGGAGCGACTGCGCCAGTCTGGTCGCTTTGCCGCTAGTGGCTTCTTTGCCACGCCAGGGGAGGAGCAGCGAGTCACTGCTGCGGAGCAGGCGCCAAGAGGCGAGGTAGATGCTGCTGCACGAGGATCCCGGAGGCTTCTGAGGGACCCGCACCTCAGGGGAGAGGAGGGGAGCGCCCAGAGAGATGAGTGATGGTGAGGATCGGTGAGCTGGTGGACTCGCCTCCTCCTTATGTTTATGTTGTTTTTGACAGCTCATGTAGAATTATGAATGGAGTGATTTAATTTTCTGCTACTTGTTTGTTTTCTTGTGCGTTCCTTCTTCCCTACACTTCTTCTCCTTTGTACTGTTCCCATGTGATGGGTCTGCCGAGACTCCACGCCGAGCGGAGAATCGCGTCTTGTTGTGACCATTTTCCACGGGAATCTGCCGTCGAAGTCAATAATGACGGCCCTAGCCCCTTTTCCCGGATGTTGTGTCAAATTTTACGGACGTCCTCCAAAACATGATAGGGTATCCCTAGACAACATAGGGGGCTAGTCGTCATATTCTTCGTCCAATCAATCACCCTGTGCGAGCGGTGAAGTGACACACGGGACCGCATGGCTATCATTAACAGGTGATGGAGGCAATCTTGGCCTGCACTCCTTCCATTTCTATAAATTCGTGTCCCTTTTATCCTCCCTAGTATATCGTGAGCTAACTCGAGGAGCACAAGAGAGGAGGAGTTCAAAATTCTGAGAGTTGGATGGAGGGCGAATCTTCCCACTCCTCGAAGAGAAGCAGGTCTAGTGGTAGTAGTTCCAGGAGGCTTTCGGACCTCGAAGGACACTTTAGCGAAAGGGCCCAACCACAACTCGTAAGCCAAGTTTTCTTGCCCTTTTTTCCATTCTTTTTTCTTCCTTTCTTTCTTACCAAACCTCCTCTCCATTCCCTGCATGCGTAGTGTGTGATGAAATCACAGATCTCATGGGAGTTGGTAGTGGCAGCATACCGAGGTCTCCCAGATTTTCAGAAGGCCAGGCTAGACGTGATGGGTTTTGGCACCTTTCTTCGGATCGAGCCGATCTAGCTCGACCTGGTCCTGATCCAAGCCTTGTATGAGAGATGGGACCCAGTGAGTCGGGCATTCCTGATGCCCTGGGGGCACATGGTGCCCAGCCTAGAAGATGTGGTCCGAATTACAAGTCTCAAGGTGGATGGCGAGGCAGTGACCGGAGTCACTTACGTGGACTACCGAGAAGGTGCCCAGAAGTTACTGGGTTTAGACCTAGATGGTCGGAAAAACAGGTCGGTAGCTAGGGCGTCCCTCATGGATGCATTAGGGCTCACCGATACTCGTTGGCGGGACGACGAATCCTCAGAAGAGTTCATGGAAAGGATGGAAATAGGATGCCGTGCCGTGTACTGCACAGATTTCGGCGACTGGGAAAGATGCAACATAGATTTGAGGAGATTTCTCCTCTTCCTTTTGGGGAGATTGGTACTGAGCTCGAAAGGGGACGGTATCCAATGTCGCTTCCTGGAGCTGCTGTCAGACCTTGAAAGAATAGGGTATTATGCCTGGGGAGCCGCCATGCTGGCACACTTGTTTGCAGGCCTATTCCAAGAAATGGATCGTGAGATGACTGTGAGTGGTTTCACACCATTCATCCAGGTATTTTTTGGTTTTGCTTATTTTGTATTTTTTTGTGTTTTTGCAAGGTTCTGATGACCTGCGCCGAGCAGCTGTGGAGCTATTATTACCTCCCTATGGGGAGAGCTCGGCATTGGCGACCCGCGATGGTGCCGCTAGCCAGGCGGTGGGAACCCATCATGAGTGCGGCACCCCTAACCTACCAACTGATGGTGCTAAGGCGGGAGCTACAGGAGTTCCCTGCAGCGATGGTAAACTGGAGACCCTACTCAGACATGGTCGATGCCGACCAGCCGTGGGTTCTAGCAAGTCGTGCCCGGTTCGGATGAGAATTGTGGATGCACTGCCTGAATGAAATCGAGCCGCTTCGGCTACGATTGGTTATGAGGACTTTGGGACTGACTCAGGAATGGGTGGATTCAGCTGTGCCACCTCGTGTCAGGGAGAAAGACGCGGGGACCGGTGACCTGCATTGACTGGCGCGTGCGATTCCCCGAACAGTATGAGGACTGGCAACGGGGTGGCACGATTGTAGAATCACAGGCGCGGGATAGTGAGGACTACTTGCGTCTATATAGGACAAAGTACGCAGAGCGGTTCCAACCCCGGGGACTTGTGGAGGTAGGTTTCCCCTTTTTCTCTTTCCTTCTTTCTCCTTTTCTGGGTTTTCCGGTGAAAAATGCTGACTCGTAAGGCTGCAGGATGTCCGGGATGCCATGATAGCGAATTTACGAACTCGCTTGGCAGAGATGGAACAACAGTTGGGTAATGCCCGCAGAGCTACGAGCGCCTTGGTAGGTGTACAATACGTTCCAAATTAAAACCCCAGATTCCAGATGTTGGCTGCTAATTCATGCGGTCGTAGCATGCCCAGATTGGCGCGGCTTCCCCAGCGATGGGAGTAGGTGGTGCCTCTTCCAGCTTGTGGATTCCCACCTCAGAACTTGACTTGCTTTATGAGCAACTTGCTCACGTCACACAGCGTGCTGCGGAGGCAGAAGGGATGCTCTCTATACAGGTAAGAGTCTCAATGTTGAGTTCTCCTTGTTTATGCCTTATCGTGTATCTGAGATGGTACACTCGGCAGGAAAAGGAGACGGAAGAAGCGCTTGGCCAAGCTGTGCAGAAGGAGGCTAGGATAGCAGAACTGGAGAGGGAACTGCGGCGTCATCCTGATGACGACTCCTCTAGGGATGCTGTGGAACTGAGGATCACTCTCCAGTTGGAGAGGGAAGACCGCGAGAGAGAACGTGCAGAGAAAGAAAGAGACGCACAGAGAGAAAGAGCCAACAGATTGACTG
The DNA here is from genome assembly GCA_022559845.1 of Amorphophallus konjac. Taxonomy (NCBI): domain Eukaryota; kingdom Viridiplantae; phylum Streptophyta; class Magnoliopsida; order Alismatales; family Araceae; genus Amorphophallus; species Amorphophallus konjac. The sequence continues at coordinate 242,716,169 of CM040120.1, forward strand.
AAAGGGAGGAACGAAGGGCCATGGAGGCCCAACTATTTGAACTCCGAATCAGCCTTGGTCTTGCTGAACAGTGGCTGAGAGATGGTGAGGAGCGCTACCGAAGAGCACGAGAGCGTGGCTTTCATGTTGGTAGCTTCTCTGCTGCTTCCGTAGATCAACGCCGGGATGTGGGAATAGGAAGAGGAGTACAGAGCGGTAGGAGTACCGCTTTTCGTAGTTGGGTAGCACCTTTGAGAGCGTTTTGCCCGGAGAGTAGTGGGACGAGTAATGCGGAGAGAGAGGGCGGAACTTGATGTAATTTTTTTAGTTTTTGGAATAAAATACAAGGTTTGGTTTGTTTGGTTTTCACCTTTGCTTTTGTTGCCTGGATCCCTGCACACATCACTGAAACAAATAAATCAGAATTTCTGTTCTGACTTGGCCCCTTGCTCAATAAGCAAATGGTCACCGTGACTGTCCTTGATAACTGGTCAAGGGGCCAAGCCTTTATTTAACGAAGGCAAGGGAAAGATGCGGTGATGATAAATGTGACAGGCAAGCACACGAATGCAAGCGGTATTAAAAGCGAGATGCTGCACGCAAATGCAATCATGCAAAATTGATTTGTTTTCTTTTTATATTTGGCATTTTTTTGTTTTATCATAAAAAAGATTTTTTTTTGTTTACAAATATGTACATTTTCTCTTATCTATTTTTTTTGTTACTTTTATCATTTCAATTTTTTTGTTGCTAACGCCTGGCAAGCACCCAAATGGCACCTAACCTACGTGAGACAGGGGTTTCTTACTAACCTCCCAGGTATCCTAAGTGCACATCTAGGTTGATTTGGGCCTCTTGACCCCTCGAATGATGATCCCGCCGGCTAAGACTTACCCTGATGATAATACCGTCATGCCATGCTTAGGCTCCCAGTCGCTTCCGACCACAGGGATTCACCCAAAAGGTGTTCGAGGTAAATGATTTGCCCGACCCGGGTCTATTTCCTCACAACTCTAGATGGTATATGATGGACCACCCTGGAACCCTAACGACCAACCGCGCGACGCTGACCCGGAATCAGACGCCGTCGCACCCATAGGTGACGCGCTTGCATTGGCCTAAGCCCGAGGTTAAACAAGAAGACATCAAGGTGGTAAACAGGGGTCTTGACCAGCCAGAAACACGGAGACTCCTTCGCAGCGATAGCTTTTACTTTTCAAAGTAGGCAACCAAATGTGTATATTAAAATAAGGTCGTAGACCCTGGACAGTTTTCACCTTTCAGAAACTCCATCGAACCTTCATCTTTAGAGGGAGAAGGAAGAGTGTAGGGGATAAACCTCCTGAGAGGACCGGCAAAACCGTTAACCCGGCGAGCGAATAAGGGCCCATTAACTCTTTCCTTTCGGACAACTTTGGTCCAAATCTCGAGCATTTACATTCCACGGCCCCTTTTGTGGATTCAGACTTTTGCTTTGAGGGGTTCCGTTTATTGCAACAGGCACGGTCACGACCAGGCTTTTCTCTTGATTTTGACTTTGTATTTCTTTTTGTGAGGGAGATATAGTCGTTTGACGTTTGTGGGCTCCCTTTTCGTATGCCTGCGGGGACACTGTGGTGAGGACACGCGCCACACTTCACGACGGAGTACACGGATCTCGCCGGCATCCCTTTGGCTCGGCGATCACTTGGCGGACGAGCAGAGTTATCTTTAGTTATTTATGCTTTAGGCCATGCTGGGCCTTGGTTTAGTCCCTGCGTGGACACTTTATTTATTATTGTGGACCTTTGTAGGCCAATTGGGGCCAATTGGGCTTCCATTGGGTGATGTTAGGCTTATTAGTTAGGCAGAGGGGAGAGTGGGCCACCTTGTGATCCACCTTCTTGGCCCATTTGGGCTGACCACCTTCCCACATGAGATGGCCCATGGGGATTTGCGCCCCCCCCCCCTTATGGGCTAGGGTTTGGGTGCCCCTCTCATCTCCTCCAAGAGGAGGAGGTGGCAGCCGCCCCACTCCTACTTTCTAGGAGTGGAGTGTGCGGCCCCCTCCTTGATTATAGGAAGATGGGCACGCCCCCCCCTTTTCCCCCTTCCCCATCCGACCACCCTCCCTCCTTTGGCCGCCCCCCTTCCCCAATTCCCTCGTAGATTCTAGGAAGCCTTGCGCACCCCCCCTTTCCATGCCATGTGCGCACCCCTCTCCTTTCTCTCTTGGCTAGGGTTTCAACCCTAGCATTCCCCCTCCCCATATAAAACATCTCATGTATTTTCTTTGAAAGATTATTTGAATGAATTGAAAAGAAAATTGGCTGAAGGTGGCTGCGCCCCCCTCCTCTGTTCCTCCTTGCTCGTGCGACGGGAGCAAGCTCGGGGTGTGACTCCCCATCCCTCGGTGCGACGCCGAGGGCCACTTTCTCTTCTATCCCTTCTCAAGTTCAAGTTCGGTGAGTCCGGATCTCTCCTCCAAGGGCAACGACGGCCACCCCTGCTCGTGGAGACTTTGGGTGACCAACCCATTTTTGGGTGATTCTTCTACGAGTCGCCGACGCGTGCGAGGTGGTCTCGCCTCATTCGGAGTTCGGCATCACCCGTGGCGATTTTCTTCGTGAGCGCGCGCAGGACCCCCTCTCCCTGCGAGCCTGGTTCTGTTCGCCCCCTTGCAAAAATCCCACGGGACGGACGTCTGCGAGTTTGGACGTGGGATCTTCACCGGTCGTACCTCTCTTCGTCCTCATTCCAACGCCGCCGACCTCGCCTCGTTCCGACGTCCGAGCTGTTCGTGGCATCCGTTCCCGTGAGGTCGCGCTGGTCTGCCCTGTCCACCCGGCGCCAGGATCACCTGCGGATTCCCGAGCTTGCTGCTCTCAGCCACGACCTGATCTGACCGAGCCCTTCGGTCGGGATCTGCTGCCGGCTGTCCTCGACGTCCTCCCACAAGCGGGACCTCCTTCGCCTTCCGGAGCAGCATTTTCTTCATTTTCTCCCTCAGCTGCGCAGTTCTGCGTGCAGCGACCCTGTCGCAGGTTGCAGATCCTCCACTGGCGTCCACAAGCAGTTCCAGTGCGCGCCCTTTGGCCGGGACATTCCCCCACCTGTCGGCTTCGCACCCTCACTGACGGCGCGTCATTTGGAGTCCGGATGAGATCGTGGGACCCGTTACCGCAGACTTGCGCGTTGCTGCGATCCTGCCGACGCTATCCGGGACCTCCTCGCGGCCAACCTTCACCGAGTGCTGCCCGTCAGCCCGTGTCCCGGCAGCCCCGAATTTGTTGCATGTAGCCTGTTATCTCCTTGCGAGGAGTGGGCACTTTATTGGGTTGTAAATTCATTCTTCGTGTATCGGGGTTGTTGGTCTCGGCCGGGGTTTCTTCCCCACGCCTAGGCGTGGAGGTACGTGCGACGCTCCCCCTTGTTGGCACTTGCTTTACTAGTATGCTTTCCATTATGCCGCGTGAGTGTTTAGGATCCTAGCTAGCTTTTTATTCACCGCGTGACTGTGAGTTGAGAGCCCCATTCCGTGGCCCTAGTCGAGCGCCGAGCTCGGACTAGATTCCCATAGGCGCACGGCGGTTCCTTAGCCGCTGAGATCCCTACGCTTCCCTCATAGGGAAGGCTGTGGGCTTGGATTTCTTGTTGAGAGACGCCTCCACCCGGAGGAATGCTACGGAGGTCAGCCGCCCGGCTTGTCTTTGGCGTGCGAGTGCTGGCCGCACTTCATTGCATTCGTAGGTTCTAGCCCGTTTCGGTCCCGTCCCGCATCAAATTGGTATCAGAGCCTATTGTCCCGCATCAAAGTGGTATCAGAGCTTAGGAACAAATTGGGGTCTTAGGGCATTTGAGTCTTTAGGTTGTCTAGGGTGCAATTGAGGCATTAGATTTGTCTAAGTTGCGTGTGAGTCATTAGGTTTGTTTTAGATGCATTTGAGTCCTCATTCTTCCCATTTTTTTTCCATCTCCATTTTGAGTCGTGTCTAGTCCCATCCCTTAGTTGTCCTACATGTCCCTTCCATAGTCTTAGGGCGTGCATGTGTATTTAGAGTCCTCAGGTGCATCATCATGGCTATCCCTACTTGGTCAACTCCATACAACTCGGCCCTCCACAAGGGTCCGACCGACCCTCTATTCCTGGACATCATTCTAGATGAGGACCTTCGCTTTGATGGATCGAGCCCTAGAGCCTATCTAAGGTGGGAGGCTAGCATGGGAAAATACTTTGAGAAGAATTGGATATATGGTTCCGCGAGAGTCAACATTGCCGAGGGACAACTTTCACCTCAAGCCATGGAAGCGTGGAATCGCATAGTGAGTCTTAGGGCAGGTAGGAGGCAAGAGCCCATACACTCTTGGGAGGAGGTGAAGGTAGAACTTAGGAAGATCTACACTCCCCAACGCTCCCCCTCCTACTCGGAGACCCATAGCTCGAGGAGCACTACCACTCCTCCTTTCTCTCTCGGCCAGTCTAAGGCCACTATAAGGGCTCAACCTCTGCAACGCCCATCACCTCTTACCCCCAACCGAGCACATCATAGTTGGAAGAGCAAGGTGCCACCTGTGTGTGAGTCTAGGCCCGAGACTAAATCTCATGATTACCAGCAAGTCTCCGCGAATGCCCTTAACTTGAGAGATCTCCCCCTCGCAGAACTCCTGCAACTCTTTAGGGAGAAACTTGAAAGGATGGGCACTCCTATGGGATCACCGACTTCCCCTGGCCCACCCTCGAGCCAGGACGAAGTCGTGCCAGAACCTACAGGGGTTAGGGTCGACACTCTTAGCCCAACACCCATGATCGAGAGCCAATGTCCCATCTACTTCATAGAGGATTCCCTTTCCCCACCTGAGGGAGATGCTTCGCCCTTCGACCCTCATCTAGAGCCACTCTTGCCTCCTGAGGGTGAACTTGTCATGGGAGAGTCTTTAGCCAGCTGGTTAAGGAAGGGTCCACTTCTAGATGTCTCCATTCCTTGCTATACACCCATGGGACCAGCCCTCCCAATTGTACCCCTTAACTCCTTTCACACCACTTTTCGGTCCTTCTGCTTTCTTGAAAATGTGAAGGACTTCCGTAGGAGTTTAGATTATCAATGGGAGTTGACTTATATGTTGACCTTAGGGTCTGACCAACCCTATAGTCATTGCTTTACACTCCCTGCTTTGGGGTCTATTACCTCGGTCTACACCATAGGACATATCACCTCCGAGGTCCTTTTATTCTTTCCCATACCCGTGGAGGTTGATTTTGTCCCCTCTTATGGTATCACGGTCCCGAGGGTGGAGTCTTGCCTTCCTTGCCATCCTCATGAGCCTCTTGCCCCATACATTAGAGCGCCTGACGGTGATCATCTGCACCTGGGCGAATGTCGCACATGGGCAAGTATAGTGAAGGGACCTGTCGGGAGGGGTCATCATTTCTTTGACCCATTCGATCCCCTCCCTAGTGAGCCTCTCGACTCGTATTCTTTTCCCCACCTTGTCGAGAAGGTCCATTATCACACCCCATCCAGACCTGCTAGTCAACATCTCACCTCGCATACACCCAGGCGCCAGAGTTTAGGAGGCCAGGGACACATGTCTCACTCTCATGTTTCTCCATGTCCCTCATCATATAGGGGTAATGTCATGAGTGAGTTTGGGCAATCTAGTCCCCATGAGTCTACCACATTCAGTAGGACACCCATGCATGATAGATACAACTTTGGTTGTCCAGGTCCTCCCCGTGTTGTCCAATCATGTAAGAGTCATAGGCATGCTAGGTCTGTGTTTGGATGTCCAGGACCACCACTGCATTCACATAGGTATGAGTCAACACAGCTAGTTCGGAGTCTGCATCATCACCACCTCGAGGCCAGCAACGTACGTTATAAGGAGTTAGCTGATGCGCATCGATGCACCCGTGAGTTCCGAGAAGGAGAGTACGTCATGATCAGGGTCAGACCTGAACGGTTTTCTTCGGGGGCCGTGAAGAAACTCCAGGCCCGCGGTGCTGGGCCCTTTCGAGTCTTGAAGCGAATTGGGTCGAATGCATATGAGATTGAGCTGCCAGACGACTATGGGATCTGTTCGACGTTCAATGTCTCAGATCTGGTGGCATATCGGGATCCCGCGGTGATTCCCAGTGAGCCTCTTGAGCCCTCCCCTCCTGTTGAGAGTATTACACCTTCTGAGCGTCCACCTCTTCCAGCCCCATTACAGAAACGCGAGCATATAGATTGCATACTGGATGAGCAGGTGACCACTACCAGGAGCGGAGCCTACCAACGCTTCCTAGTGCGTTGGAGAGGGCGCCCTGCGACAGACGACAGCTGGATCACACGAGGAGAGCTAGAGAGGATCGACCCCGACTTGCTGGAGCGCCACTTGAGCGACCGTGACCCTTACTCGATAGGGTCGAGTTCTTCCCACCCGGGGAGAATTGGTGAGTACACGCGCCACACTTCACGACAGAGTACACGGATCTCGCCGGCATCCCTTTGGCTCGGCGATCACTTGGCGGACGAGCAGAGTTATCTTTAGTTATTTATGCTTTAGGCCATGCTGGGCCTTGGTTTAGTCCCTGCGTGGACACTTTATTTATTATTGTGGACCTTTGTAGGCCAATTGGGGCCAATTGGGCTTCCATTGGGTGATGTTAGGCTTATTAGTTAGGCAGAGGGGAGAGTGGGCCACCTTGTGATCCACCTTCTTGGCCCATTTGGGCTGACCACCTTCCCACATGAGATGGCCCATTGGGATTTGCGCCCCCCCCCTTATGGGCTAGGGTTTGGGCGCCCCTCTCATCTCCTCCAAGAGGAGGAGGTGGCAGCCGCCCCACTCCTACTTTCTAGGAGTGGAGTGTGCGGCCCCCTCCTTGATTATAGGAAGATGGGCACGCCCCCCCCTTTTCCCCCTTCCCCATCCGACCACCCTCCCTCCTTTGGCCGCCCCCCTTCCCCAATTCCCTCGTAGATTCTAGGAAGCCTTGCGCACCCCCCCTTTCCATGCCATGTGCGCACCCCTCTCCTTTCCCTCTTGGCTAGGGTTTCAACCCTAGCATTCCCCCTCCCCATATAAAACATCTCATGTATTTTCTTTGAAAGATTATTTGAATGAATTGAAAAGAAAATTGGCTGAAGGTGGCTGCGCCCCCCTCCTCTGTTCCTCCTTGCTCCTGCGACGGGAGCAAGCTCGGGGTGTGACTCCCCATCCCTCGGTGCGACGCTGAGGGCCACTTTCTCTTCTATCCCTTCTCAAGTTCAAGTTCGGTGAGTCCGGATCTCTCCTCCAAGGGCAACGACGGACACCCCTGCTCGTGGAGACTTTGGGCGACCAACCCATTTTTGGGTGATTCTTCTACGAGTCGCCGACGCGTGCGAGGTGGTCTCGCCTCATTCGGAGTTCGGCATCACCCGTGGCGATTTTCTTCGTGAGCGCGCGCAAGACCCCCTCTCCTTGCGAGCCTGGTTCTGTTCGCCCCCTTGCAAAAATCCCACGGGATGGACGTCTGCGAGTTTGGACATGGGATCTTCACCGGTCGTACCTCTCTTCGTCCTCGTTCCAACGCCGCCGACCTCGCCTCGTTCCGACGTCCGAGCTGTTCGTGGCATCCGTTCCCGTGAGGTCGCGCTGGTCTGCCCTGTCCACCCGGCGCCAGGATCACCTGCGGATTCGCGAGCTTGCTGCTCTCAGCCACGACCAGATCTGACCGAGCCCTTTGGTCGGGATCTGCTGCCGGCTGTCCTCGACGTCCTCCCACAAGCGGGACCTCCTTCGCCTTCCGGAGCAGCGTTTTCTTCATTTTCTCCCTCAGCTGTGCAGTTCTGCGTGCAGCGACCCTGTCACAGGTTGCAGATCCTCCACCGGCGTCCACAAGCTGTTCCAGCACGCGCCCTTTGGCCGGGACGTTCCCCCACCTGTCGGCTTCGCACCCTCACTGACGGCGCATCATTTGGAGTCCGGATGAGATCGTGGGACCCGTTACCGCGGACTTGCGCGTTGCTGCGATCCTGCCGACGCTATACGGGACCTCCTTGCGGCCAACCTTCACCGAGTCCTGCCCGTCAGCCCGTGTCCCGGCAGCCCCGAATTTGTTGCATGTAGCCTGTTATCTCCCTGCGAGGAGTGGGCACTTTATTGGGTTGTAAATTCATTCTTCGTGTATCGGGGTTGTTGGTCTCGGCCGGGGTTTCTTCCCCACGCCTAGGCGTGGAGGTACGTGCGACGCTCCCCCTTGTTGGCACTTGCTTTACTAGTATGCTTTCCATTATGCCGCGTGAGTGTTTAGGATCCTAGCTAGCTTTTTATTCACCGCGTGACTGTGAGTTGAGAGCCCCATTCCGTGGCCCTAGTCGAGCGCCGAGCTCGGACTAGATTCCCATAGGCGCACGGCGGTTCCTTAGCCGCTGAGATCCCTACGCTTCCCTCATAGGGACGGCTGTGGGCTTGGATTTCTTGTTGAGAGACGCCTCCACCCGGAGGAACGCTACGGAGGTCAGCCGCCCGGCTTGCCTTTGGCGTGCGAGTGCTGGCCGCACTTCATTGCATTCGTAGGTTCTAGCCCGTTTCGGTCCCGTCCCGCATCACACTGCCCTCTTCTCGTGCTTTGATCGATGCTCGAGGAAATGGATCCTACTCTTGCCTTTGGGGTTTGAGTTTCGGTTTCTCATGCTCAGCGTTTTAAGGGCGCCAACTGTCTCATTTGGTCGAAGAGAAAAGAATAAAGATTACAGCTTCCGGAGATCTTCTGGGTGACGCTCCACCGTAGGTGATGCTACCGACTTTTTTTGAATAAAATACATAAGTGAGCACATGTTAGCTTCCTTCGAGCGAGCATAGGCCGACGTGGCCGGACAGGGATCTCCACGGTTCTGGCAAACCAAGACCTGGTGTCTACCAAGCCTTGATGGGCCCTATCCTAACATGAAGGTTAAATGCAGGGACTTAACTATATGGTGACTGCCAGGCATCGGCATTTTGAATTTTTCATATTTTTAGTGGTTTTCAATATTTCTTTGTTTTTGATGTTTTTATCTTTTCATCATTTTTTGTTTGTGCTAAGGGTAGTATTTCTTAAGATAAAGCCCATTCCAAGGGTGGGATAACTCGGTCCCTTCGGCGTTGACTAGCTTGTAGGCGTTGCCAGGGTACACGGCTTGAATTACAAATGGTCCTTCCCAATTGGGTTGGAGCTTAGAACGCGGACCTCCAGGTTTGACAAAAATTCTTTTTACGACCATCTCACCGACTTTGAATTTTCTCTCAACGACTTTCTTTTGGTAAAAGCGAGCGAGTCTATTTTGATACACACGCGCGTGTTCGGCAGCGGCCAGCCGTTTCTCATCCAAGAGTTCCAACTGGGCGAGGAGTGAATTACGACGATCATCGAGGGGAAATTCCTCGTCCAATTGTACCCTGAGAGAAGGGATCAAAGTCTCGTACGGGACTACCGCTTCCATACCATAAGTAAGGGCAAATGGAGTCTGCCCGGTGGGGGTACGGATTGAAGTGCGATAGGCCCATAGAGCTTCGATAAGCTTTTCTGGCCAGTCTGAAAACTTACTAGACTCGCAGGTTTTTTTGATGATTTTGAGCAATGTTTTATTGGTGACCTCCGCTTGGCCGTTACCTTGTGGGTAATAAGGCGATGAATTTTACAATGCAATTGCGTACCTTTTGCAGAGGTCCTGTAGGTCCTGAGAAATGAACTGTGGCCCATTGTCGGTGACGATCGTGCTTGGGACGCCGAATCTGGCGAGGATGTTCTTTATGACGAATTTGCAGACTGTTGACGCCTTGATTTCCACGTAAGCTTCAGCTTCGGCCCATTTGGTGAAGTATTCCGTCGCAGTAAGGATGAAAGATTTCTGTTTGGTGAGGGAATTGGGATCACCTAGGGGACCAATGATGTCGAATGCCCACATGGGGAAAGGCCACGGGGAAGATATTGGATGAAGTGAGGAAGATGGTGAATGGATTTTATCGGCGTAAAGTTGACACTTGACACGCCTACGGACATAGACAGCACAATCTTCTTCCATAGTGGGCCAATAAAAGCCTTGGCGAATGATCTTCTTGGCGAGCATCTGACTATTCACGTGGCCACCGCACACGCCCGAGTGCGTCTCCTCTACACATTTCCAAACCTCATCGTCACCAAGACATCTTAACAGAATACCAGTAAGGCTCCTCCTATAGAGTAGACCTCCAACCAAAGTATATTTCTGAGCCACCCTTCTTATGGCTTTCTTGTCCTCTGTGGTGGCCCCTTCAGGATAAGACTGATCTTGGCAGTATTTGACAATTTCATAGAACCATGGTTTCTCTTCATCAGCCAGTTCTTCTTCAACCTCTGCCAACATGATCTCCCTCTTCTCAAGGATATCTTCCTGCAGGATCTTTCTTGCTATCCTGTCTTTGATATTTACGTAGGAGGCATCATCGATTGCAGGGGCGTGAAGTTTGTAGATGGAAATGGACTTAAACCATCTTCCTAGAGGGAACCTTATGGATGATGCCAAGGAGGCGAGGGCATCGGCAAGAATATTCTGATGACGAGGGATATGAACAAAGATCAGTTTGGCGAACAGTTTGGCAAAGGCAGCAGTGAGTTCTTGGTATGACTTGAGTTTGGGATCGCGAGTGCGATATTTAGTGAGCACCTAGCGAAGGATGAGTTGACTATCACCTACGACTCACAACTCAGTGATACGAAAAGAATGAGCGAGTTCTAGGCCAGCTAGAAGAGCTTCATATTCGGCTATATTGTTGGTAACTGGGAATTTGAGCTGGTATGCCAATGGGAATGTGAGGCCTTCAGGCGACAGGAGGGCGACGCCGATTCCTCTCCCTTGAGAATTCAGAGCTCCATCAAAATATAGCGTCCACATTGGCTCATCTGATTGGTTGACGGACATTAGTTCCTCATCTGGAAACTCTGATTGGACGGGATCAAACTTGGGAAGAGGATGGTGAGCGAGATGCTCGGCTATGGCATAGCCTTTAATCGCCTTTTGCTGGATGTAGGTGATGTCGAACTGAGAGAGAAAACTTTGCCAGCGTGCTAGCCTATCCGTAAGGACGGCTTTCTCCAGAAGGAATTTGATAGGATTCATTCGAGCAATCAAGTGGACCTCATGAGCCAAGAAGTAGTGCTTCAATTTCTGCACTATCCAAACGAGGGCAGCACAGGTTTTCTCCATGATGGTGTACTTCTGGTCACAGGGATTGAGAAGTTTAGACAAGTAATAGGTTGCCTGTTCCTTGCCTTCTTCATCAGCTTGTGCGAGGACGGCTCCCACGGAGTCATCCAAGACTGAGACGTAAAGGATCAGAGGTTTTTCTGGTTTGGGTGGAATGAGAACGAGTGGACTACCCAGATATTCCTTCAACCCTTCAAAAGCTTTCTAACATTTAGAATTCCAGTGGAATTCTACTCCTGGCTTGGTCAACTCGTAGAGAGGTCTACACCTTTATGAATGTTGAGACACAAACCGACGAATAAACTGCAACCTCCCGATTAAACCTCGGACTTCCCTCAAATTCTTGGGAGGCGGCATATCCCTGATAGCCTTAGCTTTGTCGGGATCTATCTCGATCCCTCTTTTGCTCACAATGAACCCCAGCAATTTACCTGACGACACACCAAACACACACTTCTTCGGGTTCATTTTCAGTTAGAACTCCCTTGACCTCTGCAAGACCTTAGCCAAAACTTCTGGATGTTCCATCCTGGTCCTTGATTTTACCAATAAGTCATCCACATACACTTCCAGATATATGTGCATCATGTCATGAAATATGGCCATCATCGCTCTTTGGTAAATAGCTCCAGCATTCTTTAATCCGAACGACATGACCACGTAACAATATGTTCCCCAAGGGGTAGTGAATGACGTCTTTTCCTGATCCTCTTCTGCCAAACGAATTTGATTGTATCCTAAAAATCCATCCTTGAATGAGAGAGTTTCGTAGCCTGTCGTGTTATCAATCAACACATCAATGTGAGGTAAGGGAAAATCGTCTTTTGGACACGCGCGGTTAAGGTCCCGGAAGTCGATACAAATCCTAACTTTCCCATCTTTCTTCATGACCGGGACAATGTTTGCCACCCATTGAGGATAAAGAACGACTCTAATGAACCTGGCTTTGTGGAGCTTATCGACCTCTTCTTTCATTTTCAAAGCCATTTGAGGGTGGAAACGCCTTAACCTTTGTTTTACCGAGACGGACCCTGGTTTTAGGGTTAAACGGTGTTCGACCAAGGTTGAATCCAGACCCGGCATATCCTCGAAGCTCCATGCGAACGTGTCCTTATATTCCTTGAGAACCTCAATTAATGCCTCTTCTTCAGAGGGTGGTAGGTTGTCACTTATGAGGATGATCCTAGGGTCTTCCTCAGTTCCCAAGTTGACTTCTTTGGTGGATTCTTCTACGGCGGTTGATGGCTCGTCGAATCTCCTCATTCCACTTGCGTATGCGCCCGCTGCATCCTCATATTCTTCACCCTCATCTTCAGTGGGGCATTCTTCATTCGTGATCTCGTAGACTCCATACCCTTCATCAAATGCACAGTCGCCCTCACATTCTATTTTTGGTAGCCGGATGGGATTTTCTAGCAACCGGGGGATGACAAGGAGGGCTTGACACCTGGCGGCTAAATCCAGAAGGAATCGACGAGGGATCTGCCTACCCTTGGATTTCTTCCTAGGTACTACCCTTGGCCTATCATTCCTAGATTGACTGACAATATTTACAGAAGAAGAGGAAGACGAAGAAGATGGTGTAGAATGTACAGAAGAAGACCCCTCAGAGGAGGGGTAGAAAAGGTCGCTCATCGGACCTTGGACGGGTGGTCCGCAAGGCGATACGCACCCGTGGGAGATGTAGGAGGTTTCCTCAACGAAGATGTGTTGTTGGGGAGTTTGAAAATTGAATTTTTTTTTCGTTTTCATTTTTAATGACAAAGCAGTGAAAAGAGATTGGAGGAGAGAGAAAAGTGGTTATGGCTAGAGGATTGTGAGGCTCATAGAGCAGATCATGGTTGAAGACCTGGCGCGGGTTGAAAAGCCCGCGTAGGTATGTAAACAGAGAAGGGGATCTGGAAAGATCATCAGACAATTATCTGGCCCAGGAAGAAGATATCAGCAAAGGCTGAGACGAGTGGATAGAGAAGATGGCGGCTAATGAGCCGTCGACGGCAATGTTGAAGACGGATGAAGATCCATCGATGACAGAGTCCTTCTGGCGAGGACGAGGATAGTTTGGAACCTTGGCAAGAGTGGTAATATTCTCTGGTATTCCGGAGATCAATGGCGGTCCTTCAAGTTGCGGAGACGAGAACATCATTTCCAGTGCAACGGAAATGTCCCGTATGTCGAACCATTTGTTCCACTCGCATTCCGGATCTTTGATCTTGCCTCTTTTGGTGATCCTCGGACATTTTTCAGCCAAATATATAGCATGTGATTCCCCACATGCTTCTCGTGGGTAATCTCCCATCTGAACAACGGGCCCTCTGTTGAAGTGGTTTGATAGAGTCCATGTGAGGGGCTTCCAATCCGCCCTGAACGGTCCTTTGAAGCCTAGGCCAAACCTACGGTTCGGCCTAATTTCCTTTGGCGGTTTGAGCATACCCTGTAATTGTGCGCCCAGACCTTTACCCTGTTGATAGCCGATGTTCCTCATAATCTCCCAACCTTTGGAGTGAAAAGGGAGACATGATGTTGCGGTTGTCCTGACCGGCTCCTTTGGTGCTAGTGGAACGTAAGATGAATCACGTACATCCAGTAGTGACAATATGGGCCGATGAGACGGCCAAACAGAGGGCAGAGAGGTGTTGATAGCATCCACTGTGTGAAGGACAGGTGTACAGACCACTTTAATAATTCTCCCATTGTAAGGAAACTTCATGCACTGATGGTTGGTGGAAGGCACAGCGTCCATGGCTTCGATGTAAGGGCGACCCAGTATAGCCTTGAATGTGGGGTCCATGTCGAGGACATGGAATTCTGTGGGAATTGACATGGGGCCTAGTTCTGCCTTCAGAATAATCATCCCCTGCGGCGGCCTTTTGCTATTGTCATAGGCCGTGACCGTGATCGAGGAAGGTCTTATTTGTTCCTCGTCGATCCCACACAACTGAAGAGTGCTCATGGAGATCACATTTATGGATGCACCCGTGTCTACAAGACACGGGTTTATGGATACCCCATTGATTTTTATTGAAATGTACAATGCATATTTCCGAGCTTCCTTGGGAGCGAGCTCGTAGTTGTGGAACATGATGGCCGGTTGTGTGTCTGTTGGGGTCAGGACGGTCGAAATCTTCTCCACGGGGAGGTCTTCATTAACCATGACTCTTTGAAGGTACTCCATTAAGACTGCCTGGTGGGATGTGGATCTTTGAAGAAGCTCCAGGATGGAGATCCGAGCAGGCGTCTTGTCCAAATGTTTTAATAGATCATACTGTGTTCCAGGGATAGCTCTTTCTGGTTGTTCTCCATCATCCTTCTCCGGCTGAGATTGCTCAAGATTCTGACTGTTGTGGGGGAAAACCCTGTGGAAAATCCTTCCACTCCGGAGCACCATTGCTTGCGGCTTTTGTACCTCTGTGGGGGTAGCAGTGGGTTTTAACAGAGGTTTGAGGGGTAGTGGTGGAGGAATGGTTGATGAAGCAGGGGTGATGACGGGAGCAGGGATTCTGATGAGGGGTTTGTTAGGTGGAGGCATGGTGGAGGTAGAGGGGATATTGCGCGGATTATGAAGGATAAGGGGTCTGGAAGGTGGAGGTGGAGACGAAGTAGAAGTGGGTAGGGCTTGAAGCGGGCAATGATTTTGAGGTGGGTGATGGGTAATGAGTGGTTTTGAAGGCATTAGTGGTGATACGGTGGAGAAAGACGGGGTGATGTATGGTTGACGGATGATAAGGGGTTTAGAAGGCGTAGGGATAAATGTGGTAGAGGTGGATGGTAAAGTGGGGGAGTGGGAGAAGATGAGAGGGTGTGAAGGCGTAGTGGAGAGTGTCGGTTGGTAGGAGATCGGGGTACGGATGAGAGGGCATAATGGTAGTGGAAATGGTGAAGGTGATACCGACGCGGGTTGATGAGAGAGAGGTGCTACCCGGGCAAGGCGAGGGGGGTGCATGACGATGGGGTTGGAGGAAGAAAGAATAGAGGTACTTTCCTGGTGCCACACCTGCTCTCTCCCGACTTTCGAGAAGGAGGAGATGGGGTTAACCTGATGATTGGGCTGTTGGTGCTCCGGTAATGGATTCTGGATTATGCCCATGTCGGGCTGTTGTTGTGGGGCCTGCTGAGGCTATTGTTGTTGTTGTGGTTGCTGCTGCTACTGCTGTTGTAACTGCTGCTGTGGCCTATGAGGAGGTCTCCTAGCCTTAAGAGCGGCGACGTATCGTCTCATTTCATCCCAATCTATTTGATGTTCATCATTCATATCGTGGATGTAATCTTTGAAATGGAAGCAGTAATCTACTGTGTGTCCTGGCTGCCTGTGGTAAACGCAGTATTTGGAGGTATCAACATTTGGGGGCCACACGGGCCTTTCTTTGGGTAGGGCGAGTTGGTTTGACGCCATGAGGGCATTAAAAATGTCTGCTAAGGTTTCTGGCAATGGTGGATAGTAGGCTCTCTTGGGACCGAGCGGCCTCCTTTGTTGCTGTTGGGGACCATAGTTCCCCGGGGGTGGAACTTGGTTGTACTGAAGCGGTGGTTGTTGTTGCTGAGGTTGTGGTTGTTGTTGCTGGGGTTGACGTAATGGAGGCATATTATCCTGGGGTGGATTATTTTGGGGTGGAGGACGAAGAGGGAAAGGACCTGGTTGGAGGGGAAGTCGGGGCATTTCTGGAGGCCTTGGGTTGACCGCATAGTTGGCATTGTTGACCGCACCCACTTGCTCATTTGTCACGACCCCTTCTGTGGCTCCACCCGGGACACCAGTGCCTGTCTTTCTGACCACTTTGGGCTTCGACGACTCAAACATGTTCATAATGGGGGAGTCTTTTAACTGGGTTTGGATGTATCGGGCCCTTTCATAGAGTTCCTCCATTGTAGTAAGTTTATTCATGGCCAGGACGTGTCTGAACTGTGGGGTTGCATTAGACACAATCATCTTCACTTGTTCGGGCTCAGAGAGGGTATCCCTTATTCTTTCCGCCAGAGACCTCCATCTATCAGCATAGCGGACAAAATCCTCGTCGGGCTTCATCTTTTCGGCCACTAGGTCGATAATGGAGAGTGAGGGACCGACCCTATCCCTATATTTCCGCAAGAACCTTCTCTGGACTATTTCAAAATTCTCGGCCTCGCGGGGCTCCAAGGAATAGAACCACTCAAGCGCGGGACCATCCAATGATCTCCGAAAAAGGTATGCCAGGGACCTCTGATCGTTTTGCCAATAGGAGGATTCATACATGAAATCCTTGAGGTGAATGAAGGGGTTGCCGGTACCATTGTATCTGCGGTACGTGGGCATTTCGGAGGGAGGAAGATGAATGACGGGAAGGATTGGCAAAGCAACCTCCGGGGTGGCTTTCACGTCCACCATCCTTCTCAGATTTTGAAACTGCTCGTCCATGCGATTGAACCTATTGAGGAGCGATTGGGCGAGCTCCTCTGGAGGTGAAGGTGGCACTTGCCACTGGGGGAGAAACTGTCTCCCGGAGACTTGAGGGGGGAACCCAGAATGAGAGGGAGCTGTCGGACTGCCGACAGTTGGCCCTGGCTGAAGCGGTGTGTGGGGAACAACGGGAGTTTGAGATTGTGACGGGAACTGGAATGAGGGTGGTTGTTGGCTCGCTTGTCCTTGAAGCGAGGGACACTGGATGGCTTGTGCCAACGAAGGAGATGGAATGGCCTGCACGGACTCTTGGAGAGGTGCGATGGCCAGAGTTGATTCCTGGGGCGTGGGGGAAACAGATTTCCCTTTTAGAATGGCCTGGAAGGCCTGGAGCTGTTCAGAGGTAAGCTCCGTGTTGGCGAGGACGCCCAGTAAGGAAGAGATATCCTGCGGTGGGGATGTGTCCCCGGCAATAACCTGCACCTCATGCGAGTGTTCATGAGAAGGACCCGAGTCCATAGCATAGACTCGCGGGTCGGCTGACAAACCATGACTAGGGTGGTTCTCCTCAAAAGACTCGTGAGCCATGCTCACAGTTTTCCCAGAACGCAAAAACATACACTAGCAAGCAGGTAGCAGAGATTATCGAACAAGTTGATGCCTTTACGTCTTTTTTTTTGAGTTTTGATTTTGATGATTTTTTTTTGTGTTTTTAGCGAGATCCGAAGTTCACACAAAATGGGGACCCTAGTTTATTTTTGTTTCACCGCCGTGTCAGCTAGGGTCTCTCGTCTCACCACGAATGAAATGACTAACTTCGGGGAACTTCAATGGTACAACCAGCCCAGTGAACGAAGAGGAGATTCTTCGATGTCGGGGACTTACGGAGGTCCCAGTGGAGGAGATTCTAGTCCGTTGAGAGGAATTCTCAAACGGAGAGTCCTTCCTTCACCGGGAAAGGGTGATCCTCAAAAAAATGAAAAAAGGATAGAAAAGAGGGATGGATGCATGCAATGAAATGCTGACAGAGATATGGAGTGGGAAAACAACAGAAATAACAGACATGTAATAAACAAACAACCAATCAAAACTGACAGTGCTGCCGTAAGCACAACGGGGGCGCGCGCGGGCGCCAAGGTGAAGAGGCACGGATGGTGCCGAACTTGCAAGGGTAGCCAAAAGGAAGCAGTAGAGGTCCCACCGTGATCGCCAATCTGTGAGCGACGTCACGCGGTTCGGGGTGCGAAGAGGACGCGGAGCGCGCGGGCTCCTTCTTTTGTTTGCTGCAACACAAAAAGAAGAGAAAAGAGAAGGGGCCACCACGGGAGATTGCTCCGGCGGGACGAGCGGGACAAATGTAATATAGCAAGATATGGGGGTTAAACGGCCATAGCGGGAAGTGACTCGCCGCGACCTCGGGGGGACGGGAATGGTGCAGAAATTAAATAACAAGAATTGAAACGGCCATTGGGGAAGTGACTCGCCGCGGCCTCGAGAATATGAGCAGATAAGAATATAACAGAATATAAGGAGAATATAAAGAGCGAGAATTTAAACGGCCATTGGGGAAGTGACTCGCCGCGGCCTCGAGAACATGAATAGATAAGAATATGATATATAAGAACGAGAATTTAAACGGCCATTGGGGAAGTGACTCACCGCGGCCTCGAGAATACGAATAGATAAGAATATAACATATAAGAACGGGAATTTAAACGGCCATTGGGGAAGTGACTCGCCGCGGCCTCGAGAATATGAGCAGAATACAACAGAATATAAAGAGAGTATAAGAACGGGAATTTAAACGGCCATTGGGGAAGTGACTCGCCGCGGCCTCGAGAACAAGATGTGATCGCCAGGGGCCGAAAGACCCCAAAATAAAGAAAGTGATCACGCCTACCTCAAGAGCGGGAGATGGCGGGTCGCTTCTTCCTCCCCCTTCGGCCGACCGACGGAGAGGGCTTTCCTTGGGTACCCTTGCAAAACAACGACAAACAAGTAACGAGTGGATTAGAAAGATGAAGGTGTAGTATTCAAATCCTTGCGATAAAAATAACGAAATGATGGCAAGACACACACCTGGTTGGTGTTGTCTTTTAAACCCCTCTCGGACTCGAGTAGGAGGAAAATGAGATGATGGATGTAAGAAGTATATAAGAAGAGGCGCCCTTATGAAGGGGGATAGATGATGCGAGATGATGAATGCAAAAGAACTAATAAGAAAAGGAAAGGATTGGCTTATTGGATGTGCCGATGGTGAAATCCGGCGGAGCTCCGGCAGCGTAGGGATGGCGTGGAAGCGCGGTGGATGAAGACGACCTTCCTCTTGCGAGCGTGGGCACGCGAGAAGCCGGCAGAACCTCCACCTACAAAAGACCCCACGGGTTAGAAAGTGACTCCGGTAGCCTCTGGGCTCCGGCAGCCTATCGGATCTCTTCGAAGCTCCCCCAGAACTGAGGGGGTGGGCCTCTATTTATAGGGCTCCGGAGGGTGGAGGCGTCCAGGACCCTGGACACCTCCATCATGGCCGAACTAATATTTTATTCTATTTTTATTAATTTTTTCGGAATATTTTTGTGGAGGCGTCCAGGGCCCCGGATGCCCCTAACAGGTCTACCGAACACCACCGACGGCCGCACGCGGTTTGACACAACGCGTGGTTTTGTGAGTGGCGCCTCGTGATTTTGAAATGGGCGCGTCCAGAGGGCTGGACGTCTCCATAATTTGACTTTTTTCACACACGACAAACCGTCGTTCGGTGGGCGGCGCCCGTGAGGGAGTTGATGGAGGCGTCCAGGGGCCCGGACGCCTCCATAAATATATTATTTTTATTTTTGTTTTGTCTTTTTATGCCAAAGCTGGCATTATATATTTTTTATTTTTGTTTTTATGGAGGCGTCCAGGGGCCTGGACGCCTCCATTAATATATCATTTTTTTATTTTGTTTTGTCTTTTTATGCCAACTGGCATATATATATATATATATATATATATATATATATTATATTTATTTTTATGGAGGCGTCCAGGGGCCTGGACGCCTCCATTAATATATTATTTTTTATTTGTGTTTTGGGTTTTGAAAAATAAAATTAAAAGAATAAGACCCACCCATTAAGACCCACCCGGGTCCTCAGTTCAAGCGTTGGCGGCCACCCGGCAGACACCCTTCTTGGTTCCGGAACCTCCTGATGCGTCTGACTGGTGTTGATGCCGTCCGAATGCCGTGACGAGACGATTCGGATGCCGAAAAGGGCGGAAGAAGACTCAAGAAAAGGAAGCACTCGAGCGATTCAAAATGCGTAAGCCGTTGCGGGGCGTTGTATAGTAATATGAGACTTTCTCGGGAGACGTCAGGAATGGCGTGTCTACACCTAGGGTGCCTTCTAATAGAAGGTGGCAGACCCAAGGGCGCCTTCTTCTAAGAGATGGCAGCCCCATGGGCGCCTTCTAACTGTATGATGTTAAACTAATCGTCCAGTTAACCCTAGCTTAATCAAAGATTAATACCTTAAGCCATTTTGAGCAGATATGAACTGCAGAGTCGACCCATCCTGTTCACCGCGTTGACACGATGAACTGCAGGGTCGACCCAACCTGTTCACAGGGTTGACGCGATGAACTGCAGGGTCGACCCAGCCTGTTCCCAGGATTGACGCGATGAACTGCAGGGTTGACGCGATGAACTGCAGGGTCGACGCGATGAACTGCAGGGTCGACCCAGCCTGTTCGCAGGGTTGACGCGATGAACTGCAGGGTCGACCCAGCCTGTTCGCAGGGTCGACGCGATGAACTGCAGGGTTGACGCGATGAACTGCAGGGTTGACCCAGCCTGTTCACCGCGTTGATGCGATGAACTGCTAAGTCGACATAGTTGGCTCATTACGTTAACGTGATCGTTAGGCTTTCACTTTTGCCATCTCCACTAATAGATGGCAGCCTGAGAGGTACCCTTTAACTCCTGATAGGGTCCTCTAAACCCTGTATAGTTCCCAGGAAGGGCATCCCACAGTGAGGGTGTCGTTTCTAAACTTGTCAGGTGGCCCATAAGGCACCTCTCTTATCTAATTTTTTCCGTGTATCAAATGTTACTGGTTTCCACTCCTAGTTCATCCCTACACATCAATGCGCCCTTGGATTCCATTCCATAATTCCACCTTATATATCATACTGGTCAAACCTTGAAATTCCATATTGGCTATAAATGAGAGTTGATGTCAACAAACATGATTAATGCTGTGCATATAGGGCCCGGTCTGGTCCTGGGAGGAGCACCCGAAGGTACTTGTGCCCATGGGAGTTTATTGACCACGGTGTTTGGCATTGCACCTGAGTACTTGCTTGCTAGGCTTTAGACATTCCACTCATTCTCGTGATATTACTTGATTGATTTGACTTGAGACCCGCAGAAGGGTAAAGTTTTTGTTTGAATGAAATTGATAAATAGCCAATTCCAGTTTTACATGCTTGAATTTATATTACTTTCTATTACTTGCTTGACATGAGTTCTTACTCTCTTAGAAAGATTTTGTTAATGCCAGTTATTACTTGCTTGAATCTCTTGCTATTGCTGCATTGAAGTTGGAATCCTTATACTTCCACTTGTTATTCCTTCACTGCTCTTGTCGATTTTTACAATCCTTGATATCTACTCATCTACATGCATAGCTTTACTGACATTAATTGAACTTGTAAACCACTTAAAGCATGTTAAATCTTGAGATGTAATTCCTACTGAGCGATTCGCTCATCTAGTTGTTTTCTAATAGTTTCAGGTAATTTGGATGTCAACCAACACTCGGAAGGGAATGAGACTGAGTGATGAGTGTTAGAGTGAAGTTATCAAATTGTCATGTCCTTTGTGTTATTGTATTAGTTCACTTATGTTAGTTGTATCAATTCATCTATGTCATTTGTATTAGTCAACTTGATTAGAACTGCTTAAGATTTGAAGCCTAGTCGTTGGACTCTGGGAACATATGTATTTGTCCTTTGATTAGTTGTGACAATTGTCATCTCGTACTATTTGTATTAATTTCAAGTTAAATCTTAGTTATTTGCACACTCTGATATTTACATGATTGACACGATCTATTTAGACGTGTCACGCCTCCGGGTAATCTTCCGCGCTCGGGGCGTGACAGTCTTCGTGGTATCAGAGCCTAAGTTTTCAAACCTAGGGAACTAGAAAAAATAAACGGTTAGAAATTGAAATCTAAATAAAAACCTGAGTCCAAGGATAGGTAAAACCCAAGTTCAAGGATAGATATACCTTACCCGGTGAGATGGATAGAGCCATGGGTTAAGTTCTACAATGACTTTCGACCTTACAAGTAAATCCAATCTTTATCATACTTAACTCTTTTGTAGGATCATGGCTGCGGAAAGAGCACAATGGCGCGAGATGCAGCGCACCGTGCAAGGCCTCACACAGGCACTACAACAAGTGGCCCAAGGTGGAGCAAATCGTGGAGCGGGAGATCTCCACCGAAGTTTCCGTAACATGAACCCACCGAGGTTCACGGGTTTGTCCGACCCCGAGGATGCCGAGAATTGGCTAAAGGAGATGGAACGAATCTTCCGTGTGATGCAATGCGCGGATGAAGAGAAGGTTTTACTTGCCGTATTCCAACTAGAGCGGGACGCTCGATGTTGGTGGGAATCCATAGAAGCAACACTGCCAGAATACCATGTCACATGGGATGAATTCACGGAGCATTTCAACAACAAGTACTTCTCCTATCATATCGAGGAAAAGAAAGCCACGGAATTCGCCGTTCTAAAACAACGGGGCTTGAAAGTGGCCGAGTATGAGGCCCAATTCTCCAGATTATCTAGGTATGCACCCCACTTGGTGTGTACGGAAAAGATGAAGGCGAGAAGATTCCTCAACGGGCTTCGGCCCCATTATATCACACAATTTGCCCCGATGGACATCCAAGTATATTCGGAGATGGTTCGGCGTGCTCAACTATTGGAAGACCCCACCGAATTATCTGAGAGAATCCGAGGAAGAGACAAGAAGGAACCCGTCACAAGCCCGGGAAAATTCAAACAATCCTTCAACAAGAAGCGATTCTTCATGGGAGGGGAGCCCTCTAAGGCGAAGAAATTCTAGAAGAATGACAAGCCATTCTCCACCACCACACCATCAAAGGAGATTTGCAACTATTGTGATAAAGCTGGTCATAAGACCGAGGAATGCTGGAGAAAGTTAGGAGCTTGTCTTCGATGTGGGAGCCGAGAGCATCGAATCCCAGACTGCCCACTGATGAAGGAACAAGACACTAAAGATGAGAAGCGTCCGGTAAAGAAACAAGGCCGTCTGCAAGCTCTCCAAGAGACGGAACCCACTAAAGGTGGAATTGTGGAAGGTACTCTCACTATTTGTTCAAAAACTGCTCAAGTTTTATTCGATACCAGAGCAACTCATTCATTCGTTTCCAAGAACTTTGCTGCTTCATTTTCTAAGAAACATGAACTGTTAGATTTGGTCATATCTACACCTCTTGGGAATGAGTCTGATATCACTTATCACTATCTAAACTGTGAAGTGATGATTAAGGGAAATAATTTACCTGCTGACCTGATATGCCTAGATATAAAGGGTTATGATGTCATACTAGGTGCCGACTGGCTATCCACATATCAAGCAACTGTAGATTGCCGGCATGGCAAGGTAACTTTCATAGATTTCCCAGAGCTAGTTTACCATAGCCCTCGGAGTAAATCACTTCTTATATCAGCACTCCGAGCTAGTAAACTTATGAATAAGGGATGCATGGCTTTCATAGCATTCGTGACTGCCGCGGAAGTTGAGAAGGTTAAACTTGAAGACATCCGTGTAATTCAGGATTTTCCCGATGTTTTTCCAGAAGATTTAACCGGCTTACCCCCGGAAAGGGAAGTGTCGTTCACAATCGACCTTGTCCCTGGTGCTGGTCCTATTTCCAGGGCACCATACAGAATGTCCCCTGCTGAGCTGAAGGAACTAAAAGAGCAGCTAATGGAGTTATTGAACAAGGGTTTCATCAGGCCGAGTACTTCCCCATGGGGAGCACCCGTGCTATTCGTCAAAAAGAAGGATGGATCGATGAGATTATGCATTGATTATCGGCAGCTAAATCACCTTACAATCAAGAACAAGTATCCACTACCAAGGATTGATGAGCTGTTCAATCAACTATCTGGAGCTTTATATTTCTCCAAGATTGATCTTCGTTCTGGTTACCACCAATTGAAGATCAAAGAAGAAGACATTCATAAAACTGCATTCCGAAGTAGGTATGGGTATTACGAATTTACTGTTATGCCTTTCGGACTAACAAATGCCCCCGCAGCTTTTATGCAGTTAATGAACAGCATATTCAGGCCCTATTTAGACCAATTTATTGTGGTCTTTATTGATGATATTCTGATCTATTCAAAGACCGAAGAGGATCATGAAGAACACCTCAAGAAGGCATTGCAGATATTAAAGGGAAACAAGCTATATGCCAAATTCAGCAAATGCGAGTTTTGGCTCGAGGAAGTATCCTTCTTAGGCCATATCATTTCGAAGAACAGAATTGCTGTTGACCCATCAAAGGTCGAAGCCGTGAAGAACTGGGAACGACCCACAAATGTAAATGAGATTCGGAGCTTCTTGGGTCTAGCTAGTTACTACCGGCGTTTTATAAAGGACTTCTCCAAAATTGTTGTTCCCTTGACCAGGTTAACCCGCAAGGAAGTGCCTTATGAGTGGAAGGAAGATTGTGAAAAGAGTTTCCAAACTTTGAAGGATCTCTTGACCATTGCTCTAGTCTTATCATTACCAATGGAAGGAGAAAAATACGAGGTATATACCGATGCTTCTGGTATTGGCCTCGGATGTGTATTAATGCAGAATGGGAGAGTCATTGCATACTCTTCCCGACAATTGAAGAAACATGAAGAGAACTACCCAGTTCACGACTTAGAACTGGCCGCAGTAGTATTCGCTTTAAAGATTTGGAGGCACTATCTTTACGGAGAACAATTCACTGTGTACTCCGATCATAAAAGCCTCAAGTACTTATTCTCCCAAAAGGAGCTGAACATGCGGCAAAGGCGTTGGCTCGAGTATCTCAAGGATTTCGACTTCACTATACAGTACCATCATGGTAAGGGTAATTCCGTAGCTGATGCCCTTAGTCGAAAGCCGAGAACAATATTGGCCAACTACATGATACAAGAATGGAAACTGCTGGAGAAATTCTCTGAGCTTGATATCAGCACAGATGAGAAGAACATGTGTATTATTCTATCTCATATGAGCCTACATCCAGATTTGCTACCTGAAATCAAGAAGTTACAAGAAGAGGATCCCTCGCTAGTGGAGAAAAAGAGCAAGCTGGACGAGAGACTGGATTTCAAGCTGGCACCTGATGGCAGATTACTATTTCATGAACGGACATGTGTGCCCGACTGTCCCGAATTGAAGAAGAAGATTCTTGAAGAAGCTCATAGATCGAGGTACACAATCCACCCTGGAGCCACTAAGATGTACCAAGACTTGAAAAGAATTTTCTGGTGGCCTAACATGAAAAGGGAGGTAGCAGACTTTGTGTCTCGTTGCCTCACATGCCAACAAGTGAAGGCGGAACATCAAAAATCCGCCGGAAAGCTACATCCGCTGGATATTCCCAAGTAGAAGTGGGAAGACATTGGCATGGACTTTATCATGGGTTTGCCCAAGTCTAGGGGCGGATATGATGGAATTTGGGTAATTATCGACCGGTTAACTAAATCGGCCCATTTCTTACCCATCAAAAGTTGATGGTCAGTCGACGTACTTGCTACCCTATATATTAAGGAGATGGTTAGATTGCATGGAGTTCCCGTCTCGATCGTATCTGACCGAGACCCACGCTTCACCTCTCATTTTTGGAAGGGTCTACAACGCTCTCTGGGGACGAAACTTAATTTCAGCACTGCTTTCCATCCCCAGACAGATGGTCAGACTGAAAGGACAAATCAGGTTGTTGAAGATATGTTAAGAGCATGTATTGTAGATTTCGGCGGAAGCTGGCATGACCACTTACTACTAGCTGAATTTGCATATAACAACAGCTATCAAGCCAGTATATGAATGGCACCTTTCGAGGCATTATATGGCAGGAGTTGCCGATCTCCCATATGCTGGGATGAAGTCGGTGAAAAACAAAATCTAGGCCCAGACATGGTACGAGATTCTACTAAGAAGATACAACTCATTAGAGAAAGGTTAATGATAGCACAGTCAAGGTAGAAATCTTATGCCGATAACAGAAGGCGAGACCTGGTATTTCAAGTCGGAGATCATGTTTTCCTCAAGGTATCTCCCGACCGAGGC
Source organism: Amorphophallus konjac (assembly GCA_022559845.1). Lineage (NCBI taxonomy): Eukaryota > Viridiplantae > Streptophyta > Magnoliopsida > Alismatales > Araceae > Amorphophallus > Amorphophallus konjac. The sequence goes on from CM040120.1 coordinate 242,742,045, forward strand.
ATTAGAAGATTCGGTGTTAAAGGCAAACTAACACCAAGGTTTATCGGTCCATTCAAAGTATTGGAAAGGGTAGGCGAAGTGGCTTATCGCATCGCCCTACCTTCACAACTGTCTGAAGTGCACAACGTATTTCATGCTTCTATGCTGAAGAAATACGTGCACGATCCCTCCCATGTCATTAACCATAGTGTTATAGCGGTACAGAAGGACCTTACCTACGAGCAGAAGCCACTGAAGATCCTTGACCGAGAAGTCTGAGTTCTAAGAAACAAGATGATCCCTATGGTGAAAATCTAATGGAATCAATGTTCAGAACAAGAAGCTACCTGGGAAGTTGAAGAATTTATGAAAAGAAGTTTTCTCGAGTTATTCTAATTGTAAGAACTTTACACCTTCCCTATTTCTGTATAGTGTAATTAAATTTGGAGATCAAATTCTTTTAAGTGGGGGAGGGTGTAGCACCCCGTATAAAATATATATATATATATATATATATATATATATATATATATTAATAATATTTTCCAAAAAAAAATTAGATAAACTCTAGAGGAAACTTAAGTAAGAAGTTGGAACACGAAGTTATCATATGTAAAGATTATTCACTTAATAAGTGGCTTCCTAGTGTAGTTGGTTAAGTAACTTACCTTTTAACCCAATGACCAGGGTTCAAATCTTAGCATCCACCATTTACCTTTTGTGTCAATTAATTATACATTATAGGCTAGCAACGTACAGACTTGGTAAATAGGCTAGCAATAGCAATGTACGTATAGACTTTGAGCCATGTATAGACTTGAGCTGCAGCAATGTATAGACTTGGAGTTGCAGCAATGTATAGACTTTGCACAAATGGCCAATGTATAGACTTGGTAAATAGGCTAGCAATAGCAATGTATAGACTTGAGCTGCAGCAATGTATAGACTTGAGCCGCTGCAATGTATAGACTTGAGCTGCACAAATGGCCAATGTATAGACTTGAGCTGCAATGTATAGACTTGGAGTTGCAGCAATGTATAGACTTTGCACAAATGGCCAATGTATAGGCTTTGAGAGGATGTACAGACTTTGTGATGAAAGCCAATGTATAGACTTTGAGAGGGAGAGGATGTACAGACTTGTGAAGCCAATGTATAGACTTTTAGGATGTATAGATTTTGAGGAAGCCAATGTATAGACTTTGAGGATGTACAGACTTTGAAAGTGTGCATATTGAAGAGGGATCGTGTATGAATGTGGGAGACAGACTTTACGATCTGGGCCATGGATTGGCTGTCCAAACATTATCCCTTATCTCTCCAGCCTGTACAAGCTGTAAAGCCCCATTATTCCAGATCTTGCCCCCCTATCCGGTCATACCAGACCCTATAACATACCCTTTGCTACCCCCATTCTAGGTTAGCTAAGGTTGGGACAAAGCTCTGCAGGGATTACACAGTCACCTAGAAGGGTTCTGCTACTGCTAGAGATCTTCCAACAAGGTAGGTGTTCTCAACTTTTAACTAAACTAGTAGCTAATCTAGGATGATTAGTCTAGGCATTTAGTCTTAGGCTCATTTCCATGCGATATTTAGTGTTTATAAAGTATGTGTTAGCTTAAATCTAGGACGATTAGCATGTATTAGCTTCATACCTAAGATAATTAACATGTATTAGCCTTATACCCAGAATAATTAGCAAGTATTAACAAGTATTAGCAAGTATTAGTCTCACACCTAGAATAATTAGCATGTGTTGGCTTAAATCTAGGATGATTAGCGTGTATTAGCTTCATACCTAAGATAATTAGCAATTATTAGTCTCATACCTAGAATAATTAGCATGTGTTAGCTTAAATCTAGGATGATTAGCATGTATTAGCGTCGTACCTAAGATAATTAGCATGTACTAGCCTTATACCTAAGATGATTAGCATTGAGTAGCATGTATTAGCTTCAATCTAGGGTAGTTGGCGTGTATTAGCTTCATATCCATACGATATTTCCGTGTAATGCAAGTTTTATCCTATTTTTACGTAACCTATTAGTTTAGCTATTAACTAACCTGTTAACATACCTAATTAACATGTTAGTTAATCTACTAACTAATTAGCATACCTAATTAATCTGTTAGGTAGCCTATCCAGAAACCTTGTCTCCATTTAGCTCCTTTAAAAATGAAAACTAGTATGATACGTCATGTTAAAAATCTGATATTTAAGCAACTAAAGCATGAAACGAGTGCATGAATAAAGATCTATAATCCTTACAGTTTTCTCTATCTATCCATGTCATCAGTTTTACCTAAATCAACTTAAATCAAAGGGCGTCCCTGACCCGGACGCTATTCACTGAACAGCGACTGTAGAACAGACGCTCATTTTAAATAGGAAATGGGCAAACTGCCCCTCTGTGAAGGGCCCCCCCCCTTGGGCACCTATAAAAAAAATTTTCATGGCAGCCCCTAGGGTGCCTTCTAATAGAAGGTGGCAGACCCAAGGGCGCCTTCTTCTAAGAGATGGCAGCCCCATGGGCGCCTTCTAACTGCATGATGTTAAACTAATCGTCCAGTTAACCCTAGCTTAATCAAAGATTAATACCTTAAGCCATTTTGAGCAGATATGAACTGCAGAGTCGACCCATCCTGTTCACCGCGTTGACGCGATGAACTGCAGGGTCGACCCAGCCTGTTCACCGCGTTGACACGATGAACTACAGGGTCGACCTAGCCTGTTCGCAGGGTTGACGCGATGAACTGCAGGGTCGACCCAGCCTGTTCGCAGGGTTGACGCGATGAACTGCAGGGTTGACGCGATGAACTGCAGGGTCGACGCGATGAACTGCAGGGTCAACCCAGCCTGTTCGCAGGGTTGACGCGATGAACTGCAGGGTTGACGCGATGAACTGCAGGGTCGACCCAGCTTGTTCACCGCGTTGACGCGATGAACTGCTGAGTCGACACAGCTGGCTCATTACGTTAACGTGATCGTTAGGCTTTCACTTTTGCCATCTCCACTAATAGATGGTAGCCTGAGAGGTGCCATTTAACTCCTGATAGGGTCCTCTAAACCATGTATAGTTCCTAGGAAGGGCATCCCACAGTGAGGGTGTCGTTTCTAAACTTGTCAGGTGGCCCATAAGGCACCTCTCTTATCTAATTTTTTCCGTGTATCAAATGTTACTGGTTTCCACTCCTAGTTCATCCCTACACATCAATGCGCTCTTGGATTCCATTCTATAATTCCACCTTATATATCATACTGGTCAAACCTTGAAATTCCATATTGGCTATAAATGAGAGTGGATGTCAACAAAGATGATTAATGCTGTGCATATAAGGCCCGATCTGGTCTTGGGAGGAGCACCCAAAGGTACTTGTGCCCATGGGAGTTTATTGACCACGGTGTTTGGCATTGCACCTGAGTACTTGCTTGCTAGGCTTTAGACATTCCACTCATTCTCGTGATATTACTTGATTGATTTGACTTGAGACCCGCAGAAGGGTAAAGTTTTTGCTTGAATGAAATTGATAAATAGCAAATTCTAGTTTTACATGCTTGAATTTATATTACTTTCTATTACTTGCTTGACATGAGTTCTTACTCTCTTGGAAAGATTTTGTTAATGCCAGTTATTACTTGCTTGAATCTCTTGCTATTGCTGCATTGAAGTTGGAATCCTTATACTCTCACATGTTATTCCTTCACTGCTCTTGTAGATTTTTACAATCCTTGATATCTACTCATCTACATGCATAGCTTTACTGACATTAATTGAACTTGTAAACCACTTAAAGCATGTTAAATCTTGAGATGTAATTCCTACTGAGCGATTCACTCATCTAGTTATTTTCTAATATTTTCAGGTAATTTGGATGTCAACCAACACTCGGAAGGGAATGAGACTGAGTGATAAGTGTTAGAGTGAAGTTATCAAATTGTCATGTCCTTTGTGTTATTGTATTAGTTCACTTATGTCAGTTGTATCAATTCATCTATGTCATTTGTATTAGTCAACTTGATTAGAACTGCTTAAGATTTGAAGCCTAGTCGTTGGACTCGGGGAACATATGTATTTGTCTTTTGATTAGTTGTGACAATTGTCAGCTAGTACTATTTGTATTAATTTCGAGTTAAATCTTAGTTATTTACGCACTCTGATATTTACATGATTGACACGATCTATTTAGACGTGTCACGCCTCCGGGTAATCTTCCGCGCTCGGGGCATGACACAAGGTCATATTAAATCTGAATGTCCAGAGAATGTGAAGAAAGTCCAACCAAAATGGAAGAACAAGAATCTAAAAGCTATGATGAGTACTTGGAGTGATGAGGAGAAAGATGAAGATGAAGATGAAGAAGAGAGTACCTCTGAAGAAGAAAGTGATGTTAAGCTGTGCTTTATGGCTAAGGGAGATGATCAGGATGAGGTAACCTCCTCTTTTGAAAACTTTTCTTGCAGTGATTGGGAAGAAGCATTTAATGAATTGCTAGATAAGTATGTTTATGTGAGGAAAGAAAATAAATCACTGAAGAAGAAGAAAAATTTGACTAGTCAAGATAATTCCTTGAATGAGAAAATCATGTGCTTAGAAGCTGAAATTACTCATCTAAGAGAGTCTCTTGCTGAAAGTGATCTGTATAAAGATCAATTAATAGAGATGAAAAGAGAAAATGAATTTTTATTGAAAGTACATGATGACCTGAAACTCAGAATGCAAAAGTTGGAGAGTGATGTAAAAATTGCTGAAGAAAAATATGAAGCCATTCAATGAGTAAATCTAGAACTCCAAGAAAACTTGAAGAGACTGGAAGTTGAAAACTCAAATAAACAAGTCTCCCTTGAGAAATTTACACAAGGCAAAAACAACCTAGAAGCTATTATGGGAATGAAAATTAATTTTGAAAAAGAAGGACTTGGATATAATCCAACTAAAAAGAAGAATCTAGGGATAATGCTAATAACCTTTGTTCCAGAACTGGGCACATCTGAGCAAAACCCAATGGTTGCAGTGAAGTCCCATGAGAAAAATCAAGAAGAAGTAAAACAGACAGATGAAACCAGAAAAGCAAAGGGCAAAGAGAAAATGAATGTTGCCTTAAATGCCAATCACCATAAGAATGTGCCTAAGCGTAGAAGTAAACCCTCAGGTCAGCCTATAGACCCTAGTTCATCAACCCAGCATCAGACTTATAGAAATTTAGGGAGTCATAGGTCTGGTACAAGACAGTTGCGTCAATGCACTGGGTACCCTGCGTCCACTCAATCCATGTCCAAGGGGTTCTACAGAAATAATGCTAGAATAAACCATTGGCCGCGTCAACGCAGTGTCCATACTGTGTCAACGCATACACCCTTCCAGGATGGGTATTCTTTCAGAAATACTAGAGTGAGTCGACGCAGCCACTACAGTGCGTCAACGCATCCTATGCACCAGAACCCATGTGATAGAAGGGTTAGATGGATGAGTCAACGCAGTCAGGTGAGAGGGTCTACGCAGCAAACCTTCATTCCTTCAAGAGTTTAGTATTCTTCTAGAACTTCTCATCCTAGATTCCCCAGTGCTTCTTGGAGTCACAATAATCATTGGAATGGGAACAAGAATAAAACTTCATACTTCTCTAATAACAGAACTGATTCAAAAAGGTCATTCCAAAGGGTACCTCAACCCAATCAGAAAACTCTCAAACCTTTGAACTCCACATATCAAAAACCTTCAAAACAACAAATATGGATTCCCAAAAGCATGTTGTCTTATTTGACACAATCCTATGGTGTGATGGGACCCAAGTGTATTTGGGTTCCAAAATCAAACACAACAGATGGTATCTTGACAGCGGCTGCTCAAGGCATATGATGGGAGATAAGGCAAAATTCTGTTTCTTAGTTGAGAAAGAAGGAGGGCATGTCACATTTGGGGGCAACAATAAAGGTAAAATTATTGGAAAAGGTAAAGTTAGCAAAACTCCCTTGAACTCCATTGATGATGTGCTACTTATTGAAGGACTAGAATATAATCTTCTCAGTATAAGCCAACTGTGTGACAGGGGACACAAGGTTGTGTTTGATTCTCTTGTATGCACCATTCTTGAAATGCATTCTGAAAATGTTAAGTTCACTGGAAAAAGAATAAACAACATGTACATGGTAGACTTAGATGATCCTGCTCATAATAATCTCTGTCTTACTGTGAACAAAAGTGAGCTGGCTTGGCTATGGCATCGTAGACTAGGACATGCTAGCTATAGTGTCATGCATAAGTTAGCAAAATTCAGCATGGTAAACGGTTTGCCTGATGTCTCATTTAAACAAAATGACAAAGTTTGTGATGCATGCACTCAAGGTAAGCACACTAGGAAGTCATTTAAATCTAGAATAGAAAACCAGTCTTCTAGACCTCTTGAACTTATTCACATGGATCTGTTTGGACCCACTAGAACAGTAAGTTTAAGTGGAAATAGATATGGCTTTGTTTTGGGAGATGACTTTTCTAGGTTTACTTGGGTGTTCTTTTTATCTCATAAAAATGATGCGTTTGAAGAATTTCAGGCATTTTTCAGGAAAGTTCAGCAGGATGGTAAGTATACTATTTCATCTATCCTGTCAGATCATGGAGGAGAGTTTGAAAATTCAGAATTTGATGGCTTTTGCAGGGCAGAAGGAATATCACACAAATTTTCATCACCAAGAACTCCTGAGCAGAATGGAGTGATGGAAAGAAGAAATAGAACTCTTGTGGAGATGGCTAGAACAATGCTGATTGAAGGACAACTTCCAAGGAAATTCTGGGCTGAGGCGGTAAACACTGCGTGCTACATTGTAAATCGTGCAATGGTAAGACCTCTGTCCAAAAAGACTCCATATGAATTAATGAAAGGTAAGAAGCCATCTGTTGCTCATTTTAAAGTTTTTGGGTCAAAATACTTTGTTCAAAATAATGACAAACGGGACTTGGACAAGTTTGAACCTAAGAGTGAACCAGCCATTTTTTTGGGATATTCTAATCACTCTAGGGCCTATAGAGTCCTAAATGTCAAAACTCAAAATGTAGAAGAATCTCCACATATTGTCTTTGATGAAATGAATATTAGATATGAAAATGTACAATCTTGCAGGGACAAGGATGATGGGGAGTTCCTTGAAGTAAAGGAAGAACAAGATCTCCAGGAGAAAGAGTCAAGGCCAGGTGAGAGTTTAGCAGAATCAAGCACTCAAGGTAATGTAGATGCCAATGAAGATAACTCTCTAACCAATGTTAGAATGTTAAGAGATCACCCTCTATCAAGCGTTATTGGCAATCTGCATGACCCTACCAGAACTAGATCTCACTTTAGGATAATTGAGAAAATGGATAATCTGACTCTTGTGTCTCAAATTGAACCTAAGAACGTAATTGAAGCCTTAAAAGATGAATGTTGGATAAATGCAATGCATGAAGAACTAAATCAATTCAAGAGAAACAAAGTGTGGCACCTTTTACCAAGACCCAATGAACATTCAGTAATAGGAACTAAGTGGGTTTTCAGAAATAAACAAAATGAAAATGGAATTGTGATAAGAAATAAAGCAAGTCTGGTAGCACAAGGGTACAACCAAGAACTAGGCATTGATTTTGAAGAATCCTTTGCTCCAGTAGCTAGGTTAGAGGCCATTAGATTATTACTTGCATATGCTTGCTGCCATGAAATAAAACTACAACAAATGGATGTAAAAAGTGCATTTCTTAATGGTCTAATAAAAGAAGAGGTGTATGTTGAACAACCCCATAGTTTTGAGTGCATAGACTGTCCTAACCATGTTTACAGATTAGACAAAGCTCTGTATGGGCTTAAACAGGCACCTCGAGCATGGTACGATAGACTCAGCTCATACCTCACTGAAAAAGGATATTCAAGAGGTAAAGTGGACCAAACTTTATTCACCAAGGTAAGAAACAATGACATTGTTCTGGTTCAAGTTTACGTTGATGACATAGTCTTTGGATCCACTAAATCAAGCATGTGTGAGGAATTTGCACAATTGATGACTACAGAATTTGAAATGAGTCTAATGGGTGAGCTGAAATTTTTTCTAGGTCTTCAAATCACCCAGAGCAAGGAAGGATGCTTTATCAATCAGTCAAAATATATCTATGAACTATTGAAGAAATATCAAATGGAGAATCTCAAAGCAATCAACACTCCCATGAGCACCAACACAATTCTAGATGCAGATCTGAAAGGTAAATCAGTGGATGCAAAGACTTATCGAGGTATGATCGGATCACTTCTCTATCTTACAGCATCTAGGCCAGACATCTAATTTTGTGTAAGTATGTGTGCTCGTTTTCAATCTGATCCTAGAGAATCCCACTTGAGCTCTGTTAAGCCTATCTTTCGATACCTTGCCGGAACTCGAGAGTTAGGGATCTGGTATCCTGCATCTTGTCTTCTTGATTTAGTATCTTATTCTGATGCAGACTATGCTGGTTGCAAACTTGACAGGAAAAGCACAAGTGGCAATTGCCAATTTTTGGGAGGGTGCTTGGTTTCTTGGGCATCCAAGAAACAACACTCAGTGGCACTATCCACTGCAGAGGCAGAATATGTCGCTGCAGGCAGTTGTGGCACTCAAGTGTTGTGGATCAAACACCAACTCCAAGATTATCAAATTGATCTTGGGTGTGTCCCAATATTATGTGATAACACAAGTGCCATTAACCGGCAAAAAATCCAATTAAGCACTCTAGGACCAAACATATAGAAATTAGGCATCACTTCTTGCGAGATGAAGTTAATAAAGGAAGCTTTAAATTGATTTTTGTAGACTCAGAACATCAAATTGCTGACATTTTTACCAAGCCTCTGAGTAATGAAAGATTTACTTGTCTTAGGAGAGAGCTTGGACTATGTAATTCTCATCCTGATGCCTAACTTGATAGCTCAGTTTATTCTTTGGAATTTGATTGGTTAACTTTACTTAGCAATAAATTGATTACATGCCTTGCTTGAGTTGAAAGTGCTTGGTTTCTAAATAAGTCACAAATCTAGGGGGAGCTCAATTTTTGGTCATACTCTCTGTCTTGAAAAATAGATGATAAATAAAAAGCCCATCATGTCAATCACTGCATTTTCATCAAAACTTTTTGTCATGCATGATCTAAGGGGGAGCTTGTACTAGATTTTTCTTGCTAAGGAGAACAGTTACCACCTTGAGATTAATATTTTGTGAACCTGAAGTGTGGCTTACTCAGTTGATTGAACTGGCTTATTGGTGGAGAAGTCCGAGTTAACGCAGTGATGAGGCTGGGTCAACACACTGATAGAACTAATCTGGAAACAGTGCTGGGAGTTCAGCTGATTGGTAGAGTGAGTTAACGCTGTGAAGTGGTTGAGTTGACGCACTGACAGAAACCTGGTGTAAACCGTTCTGGAGTCAGCTTGCTCACGTAAGAGGGGTTAACTCAGTACTGGAGATGAGTCAACGTAATCTGGAAATTCTGCCTACTGAGGATATTTTTGGTGAGAAGAAGCTGTCACAATGTCTGCTGTGCGTCAAAGTCTGCTGCTGTGTGAATGTGTTCTGAAATGGCACTTCCAGTACCTTGGATTCTCTAAAGCCTGGAGCCTTGTCAACTTCTCATCAATTCTTTTCTTCCTCACATACTTCATCCATTCATCTTTTTAGCTAGTTGTTGAAGAATTTATCAATCTTCAAGTATGAGGTAAGGTTCATGAGCTTTGGATTTGAATTGATGCCATTGATTCACGGGGAGTTAAAATGATGATTCCTTTATGAAAGGTTTTGGTCTTCTCCAACCGACTCTATATAAATTTAATGGCTGGAGACTTATAAATCTTATGATCCTTGAAGGTTACAAATCCTTGAACTTAAAAGTGCTTTGCATATGGAATAGCTAGAACTATTTAATAAAACTGTGAACTCTTTCACTCTAGAACCATGATGATCAAAAGTAAAGAGACCACTTTGTGCAAAATGAATTTAATCTCTGTATTGACCTTAAACTCAGAATAGGTGTAATAAGAGCTGAAGGAATAAACTCTATATATATATATATACATATATGAAATAAATTATAGAGCAATGGCTAGTTCTCACTGAGAAACTGTCTCTATGCACCAAGGAAGTGCTAAGGAGCATGTCATGATGTGAGTTCCTATCTCTGTTCCTAAATAAAAATAATTCGTTGCAGAGCAATGGTAAACTTTCACTGAGAAACTACCTTCATGCACCAATGAAGTGCTGAGAGGCATGTCATGATGTGAATTGCCAACTCTATTTCATTGGAGCAGAATAGTTAGCTATGCTGAATAACCGGGGACTCTGGTGTCTGATAAACATGTGTACCTGTGTCAATATGCTAGCTACACTTGACTGCTAATGAAAATTAAAAATAAAAATTAAAAAAATGTGAATATATATATATATATATATATATATATATATGTGTGTGTGTGGTTGTTCTTAAGCTCACATAAAATCCTACCGAGTTCATCTTCAATACTCGTTAAATTCACTTCTATAAGGGTCTCTTGAAATTGAACAATCTAGGGGATAATTTTGAGAAAGTTCCTGGTGTGCAAACTGTTCTATCTTTATTCCATACACATACTCTTCTCGTTCATGGGCTTAACTCAAACTCATAAGTTTGTCTTTCTCCACATCATTAAATGTATTAGGGTCTATTAACATATCTCTCATAAGGGAACTTCAATTTTATCAATTAAAAATCCATGAATGCAAATCTCATCTTTCATATTTCAGAGTCTTTAGAATGCCTCAATACTGTGTTTCCTAACTCAATATTTCCTTCATATTCCTTTTGGTGGCGTCGCCTCAGTCATTCAATGTGTCAATGCAGTCGCGTGGTTGCTCCATCAACCTAGTCCGGTTCATCCCGTTGAACCGGCTCTGTCTCTTTGAAACCAAGGGGTCATCTCTTTAAAACCCCTCAGTGTAATCGCTTCTGTCTCCTCGCCTCTTTCAAAAGCCCTGTTGGCTCCTACCTCTTCGCTTCTCTCATCTCTTTCTTCCCGCGGCACTTCTCTTCCCTGTCGCCGGGTGATTCACCTCGCTACCATGGCTCCTCCGGCAAAAAAGAAAAAGGACAAGAAGAAGAAGAAGGGTCTAAATAGAAGAGCTCCCATCCAAGCTGAGGGCAAGATTGTGCCTCGTACAAAATTTCAACCTACTCAAGAGGAGTTGCGGTCTTAGTCAGCTCCACGGAAACGTAAAGGGAAAGAAAAGAGCTCACCGACAAAGATAAGGGCAGCGAAGCAGAAGGAGACTCACGATGTTCCCGTGGCAGATCCTCCAGAGGAGATACCGTCTCCTTCCACTCCAAGGAAATGGAAAGGAAAAGAGATAGAGCTATCTCTTCGAAAACGCCGTCTCCATCCAAGCCCGCCAACTAAAAAGAGAAAGCTCTCTACCTCAAGGGCAGAGGAGCAGTCTACATCTTTAGCTGCTGTGAAGGGGAAGCAAGGTGTGGACAGTTCACATGCAAGGTCTTCTGATCCCTCTCTCACCATCAATATAGAAGAACATCTGAAAGTCCTTATTCCATGATATATTGTTGCTACCGATGTTGAGATGCTTGAGGTTTTTCTGCAATTATTTCCCACTTTGGATTTTCAGGGTTGGTGGCCTTTTGTCACAAATCATAAGATATATTACCCCACCCTCGTTCAAGAATTTTACCAAAATTTGAAATATGAGCCTCAAATCCCTAAAATTTCTTCAACAGTCAGAAATGTCCGCTTTGAGTTAACAAATAAACTGTTTGCCAGATCATGGAAAATCCCAATGGATGGGGTTCAACTACACAGTGTTCGTCTTGATGAACATGATGCTTATGCCCTTCTGACTGAACAACCTAGTGATCCTACTGTTGTTAAGCAGACATATCTATCTAGTCTGAAAGCCAATCGGTTCCCTCCCTTCAACAGACTGCTACATCATATCTGCACATCCATCATTACACCCCAGAGCAGTGGTAGAGAACGAGTTACTGAGATGCAACGATTCTTGCTATACTGTATGCTGAAATAGATCAAGATTTCATTGACTGATGTTATCATTCAGACCATGGGTACATGTCTGAAACAGTATAGGACACTTCCATATGCTGCCCCATTGACTGCAATTTTTAGAAAAGTTGGAGTGAACTTTGGAAATGAAAAGAAACTAAACATTCCCAGAGGGAATAGATACTCCTTATCATACATTCAGAAGTTCATGGGATTTAAAATTGTGAATGGACAGCCAGTCAGACTACTGCCAAGTCAGAAGCATGCCTCTGCCTCTGGGACATCTGCTGTAGAACTGAGAGAAACAGCACAGGAAAGCCCAGAAGCTAGTCCTGCCAGAGTGGACCAACAAGAAACAAGTCCTGTCCAAGCTAATAATGTCATAGATACTGCTCCAAATCTTCCAGCTATCACTAGAGATATTATGATCATTCATGGTCCTTTTCAGGAACCTACCTACTTTCCTGAGGAACAAATGCCAGATAATTCTCATCATGATGATGGAATGCATGATCAGACTTCTGGCATCAATCCCACCTTGATTCAATTTCTGGAAATGAAATTCAAGAACATTGATTCTTCCATAATGCACCTGAGCTCAACTATGGAAATGAGGATTTCCCATCTTGAGCAGAAATCAGACAGCAGATGGGAACAGTTCAAGCAAGACAAATTCAAGCCAGACAAAAAGCTTCATAGCTTCATGGAATCCCTCCTTCAGGTTTGTCAGAAAGTTGGGTCAGTAATGCACAATTTGACAAACTTGCATCACCAATTTCTGAACAGGCTAAAGGCTGTGCAGACATATAACTATGATGTCAAAGAAAACCAGTCCAAGCTGAATTTGAAATTTTCTACCCTAAATGACAAGAACAATGTGTTCAGTGAACAGGTTCAGACCTTGTTTGAAAAGATTACATCTTTTGGTAAGGACCTTGCTAAACTGTTTGAATGATCCACTCTAGTGGGTGATGAGGTTATGGATGTCTTGCATATTCTAAAAGAAAACTTCCCACCCACAATTGAAGATCAACGTGATGTGTACTGCCCTCCACCAACAGAAGCCTCTTCTTCTGCACCTGAATGGGGATCTCAACAGAAAGCTCAAGTGGACTATCTGTTTGACATCTTACACAGTTGGTTTGACAGTGTCACTTCAAAAGTACAGGATTATCATAAGTCTATTCTGCAAAGAGATCAGCAATTTTCAGACTGACTAGATAGTTTAGCAACTTCTATGACTCAGCTTCAGCAACAACTAGACACTATGTCTGCAAACATCCTTCAGTCTCACTCTTCCTCACCTGCTCCCCTTCCTGATGATGTCAAAGGGGGAGAGACATGAACTCAAGTTGGAACCTGGAATTGCATGGCATCTGCATCAAATGTGATTGAGTGAAATTTTCCTTCTTTTACATATTTTGTGAAATGCTCGAAAGAAATTGTCTGTGAGATTGCCCAACTTTTTGTTAGAAAAGTTCTTTTGTTCCTCTTATTGATGTTAAACCTTAGACTTAAATGAAATGAATGAAATGAACTGGTGTTCTGGTCTCTGAAGTGAATTACTTGTTTGATCTGAACAATGCATTTTTATGTAGATGCAATGGCATACACCTCATAGTTTCCATCATCAAAAAGGGGGATATTGTTGTGCCCCTGGTTTTGATGATGACAACCATGAGATGTGTGTGTGTTAAGTTCAACAGAACTGATGAATTAACCCTTGATTCATTAACACATGTATATACTTTATTCTTGAATGCAAGGAAGAAACAGGGTCTACGCAGGATGCTCAAGGCGTCCACGCAGCGATTTGAATAAAAGGACAGCGCCAACGTAGGATGCTAATTGCGTCTACGCATCAGTACAAAAGGCAGAAGTATCAAATCACTAGCATAGCTCAGTGCGTCAACGCCACAGTTCAGCAGCGTCGACGCAGCAGTTCAAGTGGCAGAATCATTGTTCACTGGAAATACCCCGGTGCGTCAACGGTACATCATGATAGCGTCGACGCAGCAATTCATTCTGAGATAAAGATCGCTCTGGGTCAGTTCAGTGGGTCGACGCAGTGACCCCATACGTCAACGCATCCAGCTTTATACTCAAAGACATGTGGGGCATTTCAAGGCTCCGTCAACCTCATGGTCTCAATGAGTTGACGCCATCTGAATTTCATCAAGAGATGATTGGGTGAACCCCAATCGTAAGTGGCGTTAGATGCCACGTCATCTAAAAGGGCATGCACTCTCTCTCTCCCTCTTGATTCCAGAAGCCTCTAGGACAACAATCATTGGGCTAACCAGAAAATCTGATTGGGACCCACAAAAAGGAATATTCACGTGAATAGGTAGAGCGCGGGAAAAATAGAAGAAAGAGGAGAAGTAGTAGTCGAACAAAAAGTGAAGGAAAGTTCTGCAGAAGAAGCAGAAGAAGGTCTGCATCATCGGCTTGCTGAGTGCGTGCTGTTGCATCCACTGAAGATCAGAGGAAGCCCAGTGGCAGTTGATCATTGCAAGATTATCTACCATCCAGAAGGAGAAGGCCAGCTGATCTACGAAGCCGTTCCTCTCCGATCTCTACGTTCGAGATTTGTGAATCAGCACCATCATATATCTGAGGCTCCTTCTTTCATTTTCAAGTGATTTCGTTTCTTGTTTTTCATTTCAGTTTGAACTTTACTACTATAATTCTCCCTTGTACTAGTTGAGTAGAGGGAGGGGATTTGATCCAGCGGAGTGTGCTTGGGTCAAGGGGTCTGGGCTTGTATGCCCTCAAGCTGTTTGTCAGCTGGTAACTGATTGAGAGGATGTGTTCCTCTTGTTAACCAAGCTGTAGTGGTCAGCATTGTCGAGGGGATTGTTCCTCGGTTTAGCAAAGCTGTAAGGCTCAGCAGGGATCCTCACTGATCTAGTGAGGGGTGGACGTAGGTCTCCATAGGGAGACCGATCCACCATAAAAATCTGTGTTCTCTTGTGGTTTGCTGTCTCTTGCTATATCTGTGTGTCACTAGATGATTGATTAGGTTCGATCTCCACACCATCTGTTTACCGAGTTTTGAAATAGTATTCTGGTTCTTAAAAGTTGATTGTGATTTTTCGCAAAAGATTTCAAAGGGTCAACCTATTCACCCCCTCCCCCTCTAGTTTGACCATCCACTTAATCTAACAAGCCTTCTTCTTGTTTCGGCGTTGTCGCTTGAAGGTGACAATGAATGTCATCGGTGACTCAACGCTATGCTTCTCAGATGCACATGGAAGCTGGATGCAGTCTGGTGGCAAGCATATACTCTTGTCGATAGCTCGGCTAATAAGATTAGCCTCGAAGTCGATCTGGCGCCTCTCGAGGTGATCTGGGGTTGACTTGGAGCTGAGGCGCAGCCGATGAAGCTTAGCCTTTTCCTCGTCAACAGAGAAGAGATCCTCATCATCTTCCTCTGAGAGCCAACCATTGTTTTTGCTCTTAATCATGGGGTACGGACTAATCCCCTTGAAGTAGAGCGCATTGTCGGCCAGGTTGCATTTTGCTGGTGTGAACGGCGACAGGTCTGCAAAGACCGTATGTTGCTCCCCATCCTTGGTATACTTGATGCAATGGTGGAGAGTTGACAGGATGACCCAATTTTCATGGAGCCAGGGTCTGCCCAGTAGCATCTTATAAGACGTGTTGGAGTCGATGATGTAGAATGTTGCCTTGGAGGTGAAATCATCGAGCACCAGATCAACATCCACCCGGCCGAGGACATCCTCGGTGTTTTGGTTAAAGCTGGATATCTTGACCGCCTGAACCTTCTGGAGGTATGGGGTCAGATATAGAGTCTTGAATGTCTTGAGTGGCATGATGTTAACAGCGGCACCAGCGTCTACCAGAATCCGGTTCACATCATGCCCGTTGATCTTCCCCTTCATGTAGAGAGGATGGTTGTGGCACGGAGGGGAAAGCATAATGTCTTTGTCCGTGAAGGAGATGGTGGTTGTGAAGGCTTCGTAGGCAGCTGCCTTCATCTCTGCGGCATGCGCTTCATAGACTTCTGGCACTTGGAGTATCTTGATAAGAGTTTCTCTTAGGTCCTTACTCCAAACGATGGCTTCCCAAATTGAAATAGTGGCTGGGAAGCACTTCATCTGGTGGAGGACCTTTCGGTCAGCTCGAGCTCGAGCATCCTCTAAAGAGGGTAGTATGTCAGGCTGAGCCTTCTGCGAGCTGCCGTGCTGTTCCCTATCAGGAAGTTGCACTGCCTTGCCCTTACTACCGGGATCGGACTGACTTTGGTCGCCGGTGGGCTCCTAGAACATGGATGCCAATAATGCCTCTTCTGGGGGTGACTTGCGGGCTAGCTCGTTGTTGCCGGACAGTCCCACTTGCTCTGTTGCACAAGCTGGTACTGGTGCAGGGGCTAGGAGACTGGCAGTAGCCTCTTCAACGCTGGAAGGATCAAAGATACCGGCTCCCCTCCGAATTTCTACTCCCGGAATGGGAGCCGGTTCCTCTCCACGAAAGAGGATGATTCGTTCCGGGTTGAAGGTGGATGGAGAGAGGGGTAACTCGGGAGCTCTCCCACGGCCTCTACAGCGTCCCCGGCCACGACCTCGGCTATGGCCTGTGTGTTCTGGAGCTGGCTGTAGCCTAAGAGGGGCTATGGTTCTTTGTCTTGTCCGGGAGGCTACTGGCTCACCCCACCGAGAAGCGTTGATATTATCAGGAGGTGGGATGGCCACCATGTTGCAGCTGTAGTGCCGAAGCATTTCTTCCAGCTGCTCTATGGTGATCTCCTTGTCTTTATAGCATAAGGAGAGCTCGTTCGGGATCACGAGTCTTTCGCCATTCTTGAGCTTTTGGATCATCTCTTGGACCCAATTTCTGAGGCGGGCTCGTTTCTACATTTCTTCCCACAGTGATGTGGCACAGCCCAATGATGCAATTGGATAAATTGTTGAACCTAGAACTTAGATCTGCAAGCATACAAGCACTTTCAACAGACTCACGTTAGCAGCTCACTCGCACGGCTCATAAGATTACCCGGTGGTACCGGGGGATGATGGCGAGGGTCCGAGGTGGGACCCAAATATTCAAAGGACTAGGTTGACTTAGGCTGGACCCCTAAGGGTATGGGAATTCCCAACTTCGTGGGTAGCCGGCACGCCGGGGCGTGGGGTTGGGTGGCTCTCACTCACAATCTACGGTGGGCGCACTAATGAACAAATATGAGTCCGAACACTCCCTCACCGACCGACGGACATAAGAGACAATACTAAATTAGCAAAGTATGGACCAACAAGGTAGGGACCAGTCACTCACCTGATCGGTGTGAAGACACCGATGCCAGCTGAAAGATGAGGGCGAGCGGGGAGGCGTGGGTACGCACCCGCACGCCGCGTCGATGCTGCTTGACCTGAAAATAAATAAAGTACAACACTACTCCTCATGCAGGAGGGTGGGACAAGGGGTTGGGGTTAATGTGTTACAGCCAAACACTACCTCCACGCAGGGAGGGGCTGTAAGCCGGCCTGGCGGGGTGGGGAAAACTAAGAGAGAAAATCGATTTGCCGAGCTTCGTCGATTCTGCTAGCTTCAGGAACAGCATGACAGGTTACTGATGATGGTGCCGCCACGGGCTCATCCGAGCTCAGAATTAGTCGAAACGGGTGCCAAAACTTTCTAAACTGACCCAGGATGACGCCCAAATTTTTGGTGAATTTCGTGATGTCGTTGCTGGCCGGGGCAGAGTCTGGAACAGGACTGGTCCATTCTGCCTCTGTCTGGTGCAGAACCGATGAGGTATGTTGCAGAAGATGCCACGAACTCTACCGAGCTCCGGTTGAGACGAAATTGGTGTTGACGTGACCGTGGCCAAAACAGCTTCGAACAGAAATAGATGGTACCCCAACAGGAGGTCGGAGAAGAGAGTTCTAATCTGATGACTGGGAGGTGGTCCAACCTGGAACAACAGGGAGCAGCCTACGCACTTTGACGAGAATAATTAGAACTAGGGGCTCGGGTGGGCGATTGGCTTCCTCCTTCTTGGTACTGAAAGGGGACTGGTCGAAGTTCCTTCCCTCCAAAAATGGCGCCCAGAGCTTTTCCGAGCTGGTCGTGGTAGCCTCTGCTCTCAGCCTCAGGTCACCATCCGGAGTTGGGAAGAGCAGTCTGGCGAGATCGACTTCTCCGATCAGCTCCGAGCTTGGATGGTCGCAGGACCACCACCGTTGGAAAGCTGACTCGATGACGTTTCCTAAGATGTATGGTATGCCTCCAGAAACCTCACGAAGGCGACGTGGTGCTCGCTGCAACCTGCTACTGCTCTACTGTCTGCAACTCTTGACTGTATCTGAAAATGAAAAGAGATTTGGGTGAAGGGGTGGTGAAGGTGTAGCAGGGGATTGGGGTGGCTGAAGGATGTGGGGAGGGGAGGGGGTCGATGGAGTGCTTTTGGGGTGGCTGGAGAATCAAGGGGGGGTGGGTGAAGGGAGCTGGAGCTGGCTGAAGTGGGTAGGGGAAGGGGGAGGGCTGCACTAGGTAAGCAATGGAGAGGAAGGGGGAGGGCGAACTTGGGCTGGGTATGGGGGCTGGTTTGGGTGACCAAAGCCTGGTATGGGGGTTGTGAGATGGGAGGGAGATTCAAATTTGGCCTTGGGAGAAACTCCTTCAGCCTTGGGGAGGTGCTTAGGGAAGTGGATGGGGTAGTTGGTGGTTGGGTGGTGGGGTTTGGATTGGTGGAAGCTATCTTGGGGCTGGGGTGGAGTTATTGGGGTGGTGGGTAGTTGGGGAGGTCCTTGAATGAGGGAGGGGGAGTTAGGTGGTAGGTGGGAGAAGGTGGAGAGAGAGAGGGGTTCGCCCCCTTCCTTGAGGAGAGAGAGATAGAGATAATGAGAGAGAGAGAGAGAGAGAGAGAGAAAAGAGAAATTTGGTGGAGGAGAGTAAGATTTGGGAATTGCTTCTATTCAAATTGATTCATCAAAAGTTGAGTACATGAGGAGAGATGGGGTCTATATATAGGCATCCACTCTTTACATGACCAAAGTACCGTTGACAATTAGACAAAACACCAAGCATATCCTAGACTCAATCCTATAGGCCCATAACTAAAGTACTAAGGCCCAAATAAGCATAACAAGGGAAATGACTAAAACAACATGACTTAATAAAGGAAAGTACATAAGATATGACTCAAAGAAAAGGAAAATAACATGTGAACACATAGCCGGACTTCCTCAAAGTGATGCAGGCAATCCGAGCCAAAGAGAGTGCTGTGAGATGCCCTCATCAAATCTCCCGGGGTGGGGAGAACTCGACCCCATCGAGTATGGGTCCGCCTGACTGTGGTAGTGCTCCAAAATGTCCGGGTCAAGGCGCAGCAGGTCTTCCCGGCTGACCCAAGTATCCTCGGTCGGGGGACGACCCTTCCACCTCACTAGGTAACGCTGGTATACCATGTTCCTGGTAATGGTACCATGCTCATCCAGTATTGCCTCCACTTGCTCACGCCGGCCTCTCAAGCTAGGAGGTAGAGTGTAACGACCCGAGAATCCGATTACCGGGAGAGACCCGATAACCCGAGACTCGAACCGCCGCCCACGAGCCGGGAGGGCTCAGAAGGGCTAAAAAGGAGTGTGAAGGCACAAAGAAATAGGAAATAAAGTAGGACAATTCAACAATTAATAGAAATAAATAAACAACTACAGCTACAACAGACTCCAGTCCAAAAGAAAGTACAGTCTAAAGCAGTAAAAATGCACCACATGCCGAGTGAACACTCGGCCCGGCGAGCTGGCAACTGAGAACCTACGCATCGCGCCCTCGAACCTCGAGGAAGAAGAACCGCCTCACCTGAAAAGCAGGGATTGAGTCTCCAAAACAGAGACTCAGCAAGGATCCCACGGAACCCCAACCGGAAACAACGGCGGTAGCGGAAAGGAAGGCTACAAGAGCAACCGCAACAGTAGGAACAGTAAACCCGGTGTCCGTGCCTCTGGTAGGCGCTACCACGTCAGGCAGTTCACCTGCGGTGCGGTGTAAGACGTTAGGGGATGCTACCGGCTGTGCTTCTAGTGGGAGGTACTCCTGTTCTGGACAGAGAGTGACATACTGTCAGTTTCCGTGACTTTGACCTTTGGATTTTCGGTCGTGTCGACCGTTGAGTTTTTGGTTGTTTTGTCGAGGCGCGTGTGTTGATTTTTGCGCCGTGAGACTAGTGCTAGTGACTTTATCGAGGTTGCATCTTGTTGTGCGGTACCCATGACAGGTGTCAGGGTTGCACTTTGGACAGCGTGTCCTAGTTTGCCGTGTTCTGGGAGGCAGGCCTCTACGGCGTGGTTGCCGTGGGTTTTTACTTCGGTAAGCGGTACTAGTGTAGTTCGGTAGCCCCCGACTGTGAGTTCGGAGTGTGTTTCCGGAATAGTAGGAGTAGTTGTAGTGCCGGGTTTCAACCGCCCACCACGCCAAGAGCCACAACACGAGCCATAATGACAACCGTCGACGCTCATCCTCGAGTCCTGAACTCGCCGTGGAGCCTTCACATCTCAAGCCAACTCCAGGGCGAACACAACCCATCCACTGACAGAAACGCAGGAGCAAAGACTTACCAGGACATCTCTGCCAAATCCTACCTCGAAATCTAAAGAACAATCGGGACCGACACGTCATTCTGACGCCACAGAGCACGACAAGAACATCAGGCTCGACAAAACATCAGCTCACCGATAAGATATTTCGCTCACCCGAGCACACTTCTCGATCAGAACACCCGCTCTGCCACCTTAAACTATGACCTGAACACCTCAGGGGCTGGACAAACCTCAAGCTGGAGTGGCCAAAAACCGACAGCAGCTCCCTCAAAGCACGCTCAAGGCCACTTAACCACAAATAATCCTCGCCAGCCACCTGACCACGCTACAGACCCCTCGATCGCAGCACCGCAGCGACACACCTGCCGGCAACCTCTGCCCAACGCAGCACGACCAGAGCCACCATCGATGAGGGAGAAGGCTCTCGACCTCGATCCTTAGACCCCATGCTGGAACGAAAGCCGCGAACAGCAACCACCTTCACAGCGCCACACTCAAGCTCTCATATGAGAAATCAAGCAGAAAACAAGCACGAAACCCTACGCCAGCTGCCGACTAAACCGGACCTTACAGACTCTGATCACTGCAATATTTTGAATTCCGATGTACGTCCACAACCTCTGCTCTCGGCCCGGCGAGCTGGCAACTGAGAACCTCCGCATCGCTCCCTCGAACCTCGAGGAAGAAGAACCGCCACACCTGAAAAGTAGGGAATGAGTCTCCAAAACAGAGACTCAGCAGGGATCCCGCGGAACCCCAACCGGAAACAACGGCGGTAGTGGAAAGGAGAGCTACAGCTATAGTAGGAACAACGAACCGGTGGCCGGTCAAAACTCGGCATGTGGTACGTTTTTACTGCTTTAGACTGTACTTTCTGTTGGACTGGACTCTATTGTAGCTGTAGTTGTTTATTTATTTCTGTTAATTGTTGAATTGTCCTGCTTTATTTCCTATTTCTTTGTGCCTCCACACTCATTTTAGCCCTTCCGAGCCCTCCCAGCTCGTGGGCGGCGATTCGAGTCTCGGGTTATCGGGTCTCTCCCGGTAATCGGATTCTCGGGTCGTTACATAGAGTCACACCGTGGGTGTCTCTCTCAAGGGAGGGTATAGGCTCAAGCTCCTCAATAGGTCCCACCGCGGGGCCCTTGTAGGGTACCAGGTCTGCCACGTTGAAGGTTGGGTGTACCCCAAAACCCTCAGGTAGGTCCAGCTTATAAGCGTTATAGCCTAGTCATCTTAGAATTCGAAAGGGTCCCGACCCTCGTGCCCTCAACTTGGAGGCAGGCTCCGGAAGGAGCTGCTCCGTCCTCACCATCACCAAGTCTCCCACTTGGAACTCGCAGTGGCGCCGATGAGCATCTGCCCATATTTTGTAAGATCGTTGCTCTTCCCTATATGCTTGTGGATGTCATCATGCAACTCTTTGATATGCTGTGCAAAGGACTCAGCTGAGACTGACACTCTAGCATGTGGGGGAAGGGGAATAAGATCTGAGGGTTTTCTAGGCCTATAACCATGTACTACCTCAAATGGACTCTTGCCTATGGACCTATTGACAGAATCATTGTAGGCAAACTCGACCTGAGATAAAAGGAGATCCCAATTCCCAGGGTGGTCCCCTACTAGGCAACGGAGCAAGTTCCCAAGGCTTCAGTTGACGACCTCAGTCTGGCCATCTGTTTGAGGATGATAAGCGGTGGAGAATTTGAGGAGGGTTCCCATCAGATGCCAGAGAGTTTTTCAAAAGTAAATGGTGAATTTCACATCTCGGTCGGACACAATAGTTTTAGGTAGTCCATGGAGTCAGACCAGCTCATCAAAGAACAATCGGGCGACCCTAGAAGCATTCGAAGTCTTGGCACATGGGATAAAGTGGGCCATCCTAGAGAACCTGTCAACAACAACGAAGATGGAATCATGTTTACGTAAGGTCCTAGGTAGGCCAATGATAAAGTCTATGCTCAAATCCTCCCAAGGTCGATCTGGGATGGGTAGGGGTGTGTAAAGCCCAGTGTTTTGTCTCACTTGCTTGGCTGAGGCACAAATGCGACATTGTCCCACAATGTGGGCCACATCCTTCTTGAGACTGGGCCAATGGAATTACCTCTCAACTAGCTCTATGGTCTTTTGGACCCCAAAGTAACCAGCTAGGCCACCACTGTGTAACTTCCAAACTAAGAAGTCCCGAAGTGAAGTCCGGGGTATGCATAGCCTGGCCCCCTTGAAAAGATACCCCTCTTGGAGTATGAATCCCTCATGTTCCTTGTTGGGCTGAGTGGAGAGGGTGTTGTAGTGATTCCCAAAGTTGGGGCAATTTGGATATTCCGCTTTGATTCTCTCAAACCCGGTGACTTCTACCTGGATAGTGAAAAGTAAGGCTACCCGCCTACTTAGCGCATCGGCGGCGCGGTTCTCACTACCCATCTTGTACTTGAAACCAAAGGTATAGGCTTGAATGTATTCTACCGAACGGGCATGGCGGGCATTGAGCTTTTGTTGGGTGTTGAGGTACTTCAAGGTCTCATGGTCCGAGAAGATCACAAACTCCTTGGGTAGGAGATAGTGCCTCTAATGCCGAAGGGATTGAACCATAGCGTAAAACTCTTTGTCATATGTGGAGTACCTAGTCCTAGCCTCATAAAGTTTCTCACTAAAATAGGCAACTGGGTGTCCCTCTTGGTTAAGAATGCCTCCAATCTCTACCCCGGATGCATCACAAGTGACCTCGAAGACCTTTGAGAAGTCGGGTAGGCAAAGGACCGGGGCTTGGGTCATCTTTTCCTTGAGCTCTAGGAATGCTTTGGAGGCTGCCCTAGTCCACACAAAAGTGCCCTTCTTGAGACAATCTGTGATAGGAGCGGTGATAGTGCTAAACCCACGGATGAATTTCCTATAGAAAGTGGCTAGCCCGTGAAAGCTTCGGGCCTCATGGAGGGTCTTGGGCTCGAGCCACTCAAGAATGGCTTGGACCTTCTCGGGGTCCATGGATACCCCTTGGGATGAGACAATAAATCCTAGGAAGGTTAGTTGATTGGTCAAGAAATGACACTTCCCGGGGTTGGCAAAGAGACTTTCTTTCCTAAGAACGGTGCAAACTTGTTTGAGATGATCTAGGTGGGCTTCCTTAGTTTGGCTATATATGATGATGTCATCAAAGTAGACGACAAGGAAGATGCCAATGAAGGGTCGGAGGACCTCGGTCATAAGGCGCATGAATGTGCTTGGTGCATTGGAAAGGTCGAAAGGCATGACAAGCCATTCATAGAGACCGTCCTTAGTTTTAAAGGCGGTCTTCCACTCGTCCCCGGGCCTAATGCGAACTTGGTGGTATCCACTTTTGAGATCGATCTTAGAGAAGACGGTGGCTCCAGCAAACATGTCTAGCATGTCATCTAGCCGGGGGATGGGGAACCTATATTTGACCATGATCTTGTTGATGGCTCGACTATCCACACACATGTGCCAAGTTCCGTCTTTTTTGGGTGTGAGGAGGGCCGGGACGGCACATGGGCTTTTACTAAAGCGGAGGAAGCTCTTCTTGATGAGCTCCTCAATTTGCCTCCTAAGTTCAACATGCTCGGTGGGGTTGAGGCGATGGTGAGGAAGGTTGGGTAAGGTAGCTTCAGGCACAAAGTCGATGGCATGTTGCACATCGCGCATGGGTGGTAGCTTATTCGAAAGTTCATCAGGGAACACATCATGAAAGTCCTCAAGGTTTGTTGA
Source organism: Amorphophallus konjac (assembly GCA_022559845.1). Taxonomy (NCBI): domain Eukaryota; kingdom Viridiplantae; phylum Streptophyta; class Magnoliopsida; order Alismatales; family Araceae; genus Amorphophallus; species Amorphophallus konjac. Next base: position 242,766,339 of record CM040120.1, read on the forward strand.
ATTTCTATTGGGTGGGAGTCGGTTGGGGTGGATTCCCCAAGGAAAATAACAATGGCACACACTTGTCCCCCTTGGTTGACTTCTTCCTCAAGTTCTTTCCTAGTGATGAGGTGTATGTTCCTAGTAGTCCCAATGGTCAAACTAGGATTAGGACTTGATGGGGTGGAGTTTGGTGGGTTTGGAATAGTGGGAGAGGTAGGGGATCTCTCAAGGGAGGGAGATGCCTTCTTGGGAAGGAAGCGGGGTGGAAAGGGGTTGAGTTGGATTCTCTTCCCCTCATGAGTGAAAATGCAAGTGTTTGTCCTTCCAAGGAAGGTGGCATCTACATCATAGATCCAAGGTCGACCTAGGAGTATACTCCCAACTTCCATTGGTAGAATGTCACACCAAACTTGGCCTTGGTAGGATTGGAATGTGATGGGGACAAGGCAACGAGTACTAACGGGTACGGATGTGGCATCAATCCATGCTACCCAATATGGGTGTGGATGTGGGGAGATGTTAAGGCCCAAAAGTTTGACGGTGTCGGGTGACACTACATTCACACTACTCCCATTGTCCAAGATGACCTTCCTAGCATGACTCCCTATCCGGATGTAGGTATGGAAGATGGTGTTTCTTCTCCAATCATGTTCTTGGATTTGAGTGAGGGTGCACCTAACCACTCCAAGGTGGGAGTCGGTAGATGGAGGGGGTTGTTCTTGATTGGTCTCCATGTAGTGGTTCTCATACTCCTCCTCCCAATCGAGAGAGGCCTCATACACTTCAACCTCTTCTACAACTTCATCTTGGGGAAGGGGGTTGTCTCCTTAATGAGCAAGCTAGATGTGCCCTTGGTGGGGCATTGATTGGCGAAATGTCCATACCTAAGGCACCTTAAGCATTGCTGCCCACTTTGGTGGTTTGGGGCAGCCCTAGTGTGAGGGAGAGTGGGTGTCGGATTTGGTCTATTGGGAGTGGGGTTGGGGGGCCCACTTGTGGGGCGAAGAGGAGGGGTGCCACTAGGAGGGGCTGCCCGGGTGGGAGGTGCTCCCATGGGGGTGGGAAGGAGACCTAATTGAGGAGGTGGGGGGTTGGTCCGAGGTACCATGGATTTTGGGACCATCCCCCGAGGGGGAAACGTTCGGGTGTATCGAGATAATTTCTCAACATCTCGGGCTACTTGGTAGGCTTGCTCTAGAGTGACTACTTGATGCATGAATAGCTCCTTTTTTATGTGGAATTGAAGCCCATTCCTAAAGTGGGATAGTGTGACGGCGGGGTCCTCTTGGACTCCACACTTAAGAAGGTAGTAGTCAAATTTCTCAATGTATTCCATAATGGTCTTCTCTTCTTGGGTTAAGGCTTGCCACTCATATAGGAGGTTTTAATGGTAGGAGGGAGGGACATATTTGAGTTTGAGTTGTTCCTTCATGGCCCCCCATGTGGTGATGGGAGCTTCTCTCCTAACTATCCTTAATGCCTCAATGTTCATCCAATGAGTCTTAGCTAATTTGGAAAGCTGCATTTTTGCAAGCCAGACTCTCCTATCCTCGGTCATTGGGTACCAATCAAAATATTGGTCCATAGCCGCCTCCCAATCTAAATAGAAGCTCGGGTGATGAGATCCATCAAAGGTGGGGGCATCTACTTTCACAAGTCTCATAAGGTGGTCATCTGGGTTGTCCCGGGGGGGTCTTTCATTCCTCCTTGGAGGTGGGTCTCTTTCCGGTTCGGGAGGAGGGTCAAGGTTGAGCTCTCCTATAGCTGGTTCCTCATGCGGGGGAGGTGCCCTCCTATCACCTACCCTTGGGGCGGGCCTATTCTCCTCAAGTTGCTCAAGCCGGGTTGTTATGTCATCAAGCCGTCCTAAGATACTAGCCATAACCTCTACTAGGAATCTCATGTGATCGGGAAGCTCATGCTCGTTGTTGGCGGGATTCCCTTAAGGATTGGGATTCATTGTGGAATTGGAAGAGGATGGATTGGTTTGATAATGAGTTCCACTACGAGTGGTCATGCAAAGTTGGGTGGGCTATGCACGGGGGTGCGGATGCACCTATGAATGACCTAGTGTGAAGACGACCCAAGACTAGACTTGTAAGAACAAGCCTATGACCGCTCTGATACCACTTGATGTGGCACAGCCCAATGATGCAATTGGATAAATTGTTGAACCTAGGACTTAGATCCACAAGCATACAAGCACTTTCAACGGACTCACGTTAGCGGCTCACTCGCACGGCTCATACAATTACCCGGTTATACCAGGGGATGATGGCGAGGGTCCGAGGTGGGACCCAAATATTCAAAGGACTAGGTTGGCTTAGGCTGACCCCTAAGGGTCTGGGAATTCCCAACTTCGTGGGCAGCCGGCACGCCGGGGCATGGGGTTGGGTGGCTCTCACTCACAATCTGCGGTGGGCGCACTAATGAACAAATACAGGTCCGAACACTCCCTCACCGACCGACGGGCATAAGAGACAATACTAAACTAGCAAAGTATGGACCAGCAAGGTAGGGACCAGTCACTCACCTGATCAGTGTGAAGACACCGATCCCAGTCGAAAGACGAGGGTGAGCGGGGAGGCGTGGGTACGCACCCGCACGCCGCGTCGATGCCGCTTGACCTGAATATATATAAAGTACAACACTACTCCTCACGCAGGAGGGTGGGTCAAGGGGTTGGGGTTAATGTGTTACAGCAAAACACTACCTCCACGCAGGGAGGGGCTGTAAGCCGGGCAGGCGGGGTGGGGAAAACTAAGAGAGAAAACTGATTCGCCGAGCTACGCCGATTCTGCTAGCTTCAGGAACAGCTTGACAGGTTGCTGATGATGGCGCCGCCACAGGCTCAGCCGAGCTCAAAATTAGTCGAAACCAGTGCCAAAACTTTCTAAACTGACCCAGGATGACGTATGAATTTTTGGTGAATTTCGTGATGTCGTTGCTGGCCGGGGCAGAGTCTGGAATAGGGCTGGTCCCTTCTACCTCTGTCTGGTGCAGAACCGATGAGGTCAGTTGCAGAAGATTCCTCAAACTCTACCGAACTCCGGTTAAGACAAAATTGGTGTTGACGCGACCGTGGCCAAAACAAATTTGAACAGAAACGAACGAGACCCCAACAGGAGGTCGAAGAAGAGAGTTCTGATCTGATGACTGGGAGGTGGTCCAACCTGGAACAACAGGGAGTAGCCTGCGCAATTTGACGAGAATAATTGGAACCGGGGGCTCGGGTGGGCGATTGGCTTCCTCCTTCTTGGTACTGAAAGGGGACTGGTCGAAGTTCCTTCCCTCCAAAAATGGCACCCAGAGCTTTCCCGAGCTGGTCGTGGTAGCTTCTGCTCTCAGCCTCAGGTCACCAGCCAGAGTCGGGAAGCGCAGTCCGGTGATATCGGCTCCTCCGATCAGCTCCAAGCTTGGATGGTCGCGGGACCACCACCGTTGGAAAGATGACTCAATGACGTTTCCTACGATGTATGGTATGCCTCCAAAAACCTCATGAAGGCGACGTGGTGCTCGTTGCAACCTGCTACTGCTCTGCGGTCTGCAACTCTGGACTGTATCTGAAAATGAAAAGAGATTTGGGTGAAGGGGTGGTGAAGGTGTAGCAGGGGATTGGGGTGGCTGAAGGTTGTGGGGAGGAGAGGGGGTCGGTGGAGGGCTGTTGGGGTGGCTGGAGAATCAAGGGGGGGTGGGTGAAGGGAGTTGGAGCTGGCTGGAGTGGGTAGGGGAAGGGGGAGGGCTGCACTAGGTAAGCAATGGAGAGGAAGAGGGAGGGCAAACTTGGGCTGGGTATGGTGGCTGGTTTGGGCGACCAAAGCCTGGTATGGGGGTTGTGAGATGGGGGGGAGATTCAAATATGACCTTGGGAGAAACTCCTTCAGCCTTGGGGAGGTGGAGAGGTGCTTAGGGAAGTGGATGGGGTAGTTGGTGGTTGGGTGGTGGGGTTTGGATTGGTGGAAGCTATCTTGGGACTGGGGTGGAGTTATTGGGGTGGTGGGTAGTTGGGGATGTCCTTTAATGAGGGAGGGGAAGTTAGGTGGTAGGTGGTAGGAGGAGGTGAGAGAGAGGGGTTCGCCCCCTTCCTTGAGGAGAGAGAGAGAGAGAAAAGAGAAATTTGGTGGAGGAGAGTCAGATTTGGGAATTGCTTCTATTCAAATTGATTCATCAAAAGTTGAGTACATGAGGAGAGATGTGGCCTATATATAGGCATCCACTCTTTACATGACCAAAGTACCCTTGGCAATTAGATAAAAGACCAAGCATATCCTAGACTCAATCCTATGGGCCCATAACTAAGGTACTAAGGCCCAAATAAGCATAACAAGGGAAATGACTAAAACAACATGACTTAATAAAGGAAAGTACATAAGATATGACTCAAAGAAAAGGAAAATAACATGTGAACACATAGCCGGGCTTCCTTAAAGTGATGCAGGTGATCTGAGCCAAAGAGAGCGCTGTGAGATGCCCTCATCACACAGGATATAGCTATCGAGTGGGAGAGCTCCGGTAGAACGAGAAGGAACGTATTCCTCCAAGTCATCAATGAGCCGCTGGAGCCTTTGGAGAGGCGTTGGCTCGGTTGGTGACTGTGGAGCAGCCGCTTGTTCGGCCTATTTCTTGAGCCATCTTCTGAGGACCTTCCTCCTATTTTTCTATTGTCTCTTGGCGATAGCAGTCTCCAAGGGAGTAGGAGGGAGAGGTGCTGGAGCCGGAGTTGATAAATCCTCATGAGGATATCTCTGAGCTGGTGCCTTTGCAGGGCGAGGTCGGTGGCTCTTCTTCCCCCGAATTTAGATCTGGGCACCTTCTGCTCGTTGTATCTGGAAGGTGGAGTTGATCGCCTGCTTGATTACCTTGAGCGGCAATTCTTGGTATGCCGGGACACTAGGACTGGCGTCCAAAGATGTGTGCGCAGTTTGGTGCCTTACCTGCTGTGGCGACAGCTTTCGAGGAGTCGGTTGACTGGTGCTGGCGTCCGAAGACGTATGCGCGGTTTGATGCCTTAGTTGCGGTGGCGACAGCTTTTGTTGAGAAGCGGACCGAGGGATATGCTTGTTGCCCTGCTCCTTAGCTTTGCCTTTGTGATCACACCGAGGGCTGGGTCTAGAGACAACTGACGGCGTCACAAGACATTATTACTCTGAACAGTTTTCCTGACTCTGCGGACTGGCTGAGCCTTGTGGTGGTGGGCCCGCCACTTGAATCGAAGCCGCTGAAGACTCCAAAGATGTCTTCTTTGTACTTCAGATTGTGTTGACGGGTAGGCGGAGAGGATCCGACGGCTTGTCCGCTGAGGAGATGTGACGAGGCTGAGGCGGGGCCTCACCCTGCTCTTGCTTTCCCTTCCTATCCACGGATGTCGGAGATAGAGATGGGACGGGAGGAGGATGAGAGAGAGCTGGAGAGTCCATCATCGTCTCGCCCACCAGAACGTCCTCTTGACCGAGAAGGACCCGGAGGAGCCTGGCGGTAGTGGCTGGGGTTGGCTGGCTAGGTGCTGATGTCTGGGAGCCCACAAGGGCCGGAGGAGCAGGGGAATGGATGACGTTGACCGAGAAGTTGGTCAGCTCCGTCTCTTGACTGGCATCCCGCTCTCTATGCCTCTACAATCGCTCGAGCACTTCTTGGTTGTCAGTCCAAAACTCGAGCCATTCTGGAGGATGCTAATAAGGTAGCCCGTGCCCATTTTCTTGAGGGGAGTCTGGCCGCTCTGGCGCACTCCTAGCAGTGCTCAGGGTCTCCTCGACAGCTTGTCGAAGTCTGACAAGTGACATGGAGTTCCCCTCCGTGTCGATCTGCTCCCATTGGATATGTTCCTGGATTAGGTGTTGAACTTCCTCACAGGACTCGATCGGGTGGTAGATCCTAGCGTGGAAGGGGCAGAATTGAGGGTGACTATGGTCCCAATGGATGTAGTTGGCAGGTGAGTCACGGGGCATGATTTGCCCCCTCTCGATGAAGATATCGAAGTGTCGCCGGGTTCTCTCCCTGGGGAAGGAGAGAAGTCTCTGATCATGTCAGGGCCTCCACCCCGGATACCAGATCGAACGTCCCCTTTGACTGGCCCTGGGCTCCTCTAACTCGTCATCAGAAAGAGAAAATGCGGGCATCATGTGGATGACATTGGCTGAGTGGTGAACCACGCGTGCTACCTTAGCTGGCCTGGTCCACGTATGTGGTTGTAGGGGATCGACGGGACCAGTCTTCATTTTAACGAGGCCGTCTCGGATCAACTTCTGCGCCTGAGTCTTGAAGACATAGCAATCTTTAATTGAGTGACCCAGCATGCGGTGATGCGGGCAATAGCTGGGATCGTCGGTCTTCAGAGCCTCATTCGGCTTGCGGATTTCTGGCAGCTCGACAATCTTCTGGGCCGTGCAGAGGTCGAAGAGAATCTTTGTATGTTCCTTCTTGAAGGAGAAGGGTGTCTTCATGCGCTCCGAGAAGGAGGGAACAACCGACTTGTCCGCTGGCTTTTTGTCAGAACCAGTGGACTCGGCCTCCTTACTGACCTTGGCGGCAGCAGTGAACTCTATGATATTCACCTCTTTACTGGACTGGCGTTCTCGCGCTTGCTTACCCTTTACTGCAGTATAGCTCGGGTTATCGGCGAAGAACATCTCTATTTCGGTGACTGCCGAATTGAGTTGGTCGAAGCCTTTGATATTGGTGTCAAGAAGTTTTTCGCTGACCTCAGCCGCCAGACCTCGACGACATATGGTGATGGCGTCCTCCTGAACGGGTGGATTGACACACCTCATGCTGAGGTCTCACCACTTTTTGATGATGTTGAGGGTGCTCTCGCCCTTTTTCTGCCGAAGAGAACAGAGTTCGGCTAGGGAGACCTTTCGCTCGGCCGTTTGAAAGCGGTCGAAGAATTTCTTCTAAAGATCCGCCCAGTCGATGACTGAGTTAGGCTTCAGGCGGGAATACCATTGAAAGGCCGTTCCCGTGAGTGAAGTAGCGAAGTAGCGGAGGAGATATGATTTGTCCAGCGCTAACTCGCCCATGGTCGTAACATAGTAGGCCAAGTGTTCATGTGGTGACCCCTGCCCGTCAAACTTTTACAGCTTCGGGGGCTTGGCGTACTCCGGGGGAAGCTTTTTCAGCTGGTGGTGAAGCGGGTAGGGTACACTGTAGAGATCTACTGTGACAACCCCTTCACCATACTGGGCGAACATTGTCTCGACAATACGCTTGATCATCTGACGTTGCGCTAGGAGATTTTCTGGCATTGGCGTTTTGGAGGCTCGTGGCTGGGCCTCGACCGGGGTCGTGCCAAACCCAATTGCCAACGGGGTTTGGGCAATCACCGCTGAGGTGTTGGCAGCATTGCGGGCTGCCGGCGGTGCCAGTGCCTCGGCCTGGGGCCTAGCAGGTTGTTGAGGATGAAGGTCCCGCTCCTGGAGGAGATCTTGTAGGAGGGCCTTCAGATGCTGGTTCTCCTTCATGAGAGTATCGAGGGTCACTTCTTGAGCCTCGTTCGCAGGAGGGTCGTTGTTCACCGACTCTGCGTTAATAGGAGGGTCACGGTCTTCCACCGGGACCTCTTTCGCTCATTCCGACGACTACGGTCCGACAAAAGTGTCGATGTGACCTGTTGGGGGAGGCGGCGGAGCCTAGTGGCGCGGCCGCCTGATGTGGGAAAGGGGTTGATTCAAGTCATCAGACTGGGTGTCCGACTGGTGTCCGGTGGTGTAGCACGCGAACACTCGAACCACATCATTAATGAACTGAGCCGTCCGTTTCCAGCACGGGTACCGCTCGGGGGGAACATGCGCCCCTAGTCTGTCAAAGACCGAGGTGCGTTGCAGAGGGGGCTCACTCCCGATATCAGTCGGAGGAGAGCCCTGGACAGGTTACTGGAGGGCCCGGGAGGGGGATCGCCTTTGCCTCCGCATGCTTGTGCAGGGGATATTGGATGACTGGGCGTCGTCAGACGATGCTACTGTGAGGCCAGTGTGGAAGCCGAGGAGGGATCCACTTAAAAGAGGAGAAAACGAAAACTCGTTGTGACTAAAAGGCTAATAAGGGGCATGAAACGTGCCAATAGAGAAAAGAGCATACGTAGGATGCTAAAGGGATGTGATCGCCAGAGGGGTTACCTCAATGAAAAGAAATGATCGCGTGTACCTTGTACGAGGCACGGAGACCGTGAATCGTTGAGAGCGGAAAATGGCGGGTTGCTTCTTCCTCCCCCTTCGGCCGGCCGACGGAGAGGGCTTTCTTTAATTACCCTTGCAAAATAACGACAAACAAGTAACGAGTGGATCAGAAAGACGAAGGTGCAGTATTCAATTCTAACGATGCAAGTAATGAAATGATGGCAGGACACACACCTGGTTGGTGTTGTCTTTTAAAACCCCTCTCGGACACGAGTAGGAGGAAAATGCTTATGATGAATTGCGATTATGCCAACGTAAGAACGGGAAGAGACTCCCTCATAAAAAGGGGGGGTGGAAGATATGATATGATGAATGCAAGATAACTAGGAAAGAAGAGAGGAGAATGACTTATTGGATGGTCGATGGCGAGGCCCGGCGGAGCTTCGACAGCGCAAGGACGACGCGGGAGCACGGTGGGCGAAGGCGGCCTTTCTCCCGCGAGCACGGGCACCCAGGAATCCGGCAGAACTTTCCCCCTACAAAACACCTGCGGGTTATAAATAGAATTCGGCAGCCTATCGGCTCTCTTTTTTCGACCCCCTGAACTGAGGGGGGTAGGCCTCTATTTATAGAGGTCGGGAGGATGGGGGCGTCCAGAGGCCTGGACGCCTCCATAATTTGGATTTTTTTTAAACGATAATCTGACATGCTGACGGGTAGTCAGATGGAGGCGTCCAGGGGCCTGGACGCCTTCATGACATTGGATTCCTTTCAAACTACAAGCCAGCCAACGGATAGTTGGGGATCAGGGGTGCCCGTGAGCTGAACGATGGAGGCGTCCAGGGGCCTGGACGCCTCCATAATTTGGATTCTTTTCAAACGACAGGCCGAGCAACGGTCAGTCAGTGGTCAGGGATGCCCGTGAGCTTATTGATGGAGGCGTCCAGGGGCCTGGACGCTTGCATAACTTGGATTTTATTCAAACGACAAGCTGAGCAACGGCCAGTCGATGGCCCGGGGTTGCCCGTGAGCTGCTTGATGGAGGCGTCCAGGGGCCTGGACGCTTCCATAACTTGGATTTTATTCAAACAACAGGCTGAGCAACGGTCAGTCGATGGCCCGGGGTCGCCCGTGAGCTATTTGATGGAGGCGTCCAGGGGCCTGGACGCTTCCATAACTTGGATTTTATTCAAACGACAGGCTGAGCAACGGTCAGTCGATGGCCCGGGGTCGCCCGTGAGCTGGTTGATGGAGGCGTCCAGAGGCCTGGACGCCTCCATGAAATTATATATATATTTTTGTCCAATCTTATATATATATTTTTTGTCATTATTTTGTATTGATGGAGGCGTCCACGAGCCTGGACGCCTCCATGATGACCCACGGATTCCCCGAAAAGGGCGTCGGCAGTCGTCCGTTAGGCATTTCCATGGTCCCGGCAACTTCTGATGCATGCGATTGATGTTGATGCCGTTCGAATGCCGCATGATTTTCACAACGAGGCGGTTTTCGGATGCCGAAAGAGCGTTACGCTACTCGCCCAGAAGACGAGAGAAGACTCAAAGATAGGAAACACTCAAGTGATTCAAAATGCGGAAGCCGCTGCGGGGCGTCGCGTGGTAATATGAGATTTTCTCAGGGGACGTCAGGAATAGCGTGTCTACAGCTGCCCCGCCTTGGCGTCTGCTTTGCAAGGGAGTGACACGTAATGGAATGGTATCGAAGTGGAGTGAAATGGAGTGGGAATGGACTGATAAGTTGATGCCAAGGTGTGATGAGACACGCTTTTGACATGACTGTTTGGAATCTTTTCTGTAGTTTCAATGAGGCGACCTTGAAGAAGGTCTTTCAAATTTGACGATTGTTTGGACGGAAATCAAATAAGGGAGGGTGAGATGTGCGCTCAGGCACGAAAATAAAGGAGACCAACTTCTCGGTGTGGAAGTACCTGGGTCATAAACCTGCAGGTTTCACCTTTGGGGAGTGGTTACCAACCAATGTGGAAGTGCTGCGGCCAAGGTGGGTCAAACAAGATAAAAAGCAAAGGAATATCGGAGGGTCTGTCCAAACAAGGGTCTCATTTGGAAGGGCAGCGTAGGGCCGTTTCAAGGAAACTCAGTATTTCATTCAGAATGGAATATCTCATATTTGTAAGCATTGAAGCACAACGGCTTTTGCAATCGAATCACTTGAATGATCTTCCGCAATAGACTCAAAGTCATATATGAATGCATGCTGGGTTTAAAGAAAAATTTAAAACAAACTAGAATAGAAAATAGCCAAGGATAATATTGTCAACTCGTTAAGAATGGGTCAGGATACCGATCCAGTGAGCTGATACTAAGCTGGCGCTGAATGGAACCGTCGTTCCCACGCTATCACCAGTTAACGGCCTATCCGTACAACCCAAATTCTTCTAGAATCATCATTGTTTTTTTGTTGAAGGGGAACTCAAATCCCAGATTCGTTCGGGTCGCAAGGTCCTTGACGTGTTCTAATAGCATAAATATCATATAGTATGATGCATGACACGGGGGACCAAACACTGAAGGATGGTATACAAGATAGGGCGAAAAACGTCCGTTGGTAAAACCTGCACAGACCATCATAGATTAAATACATCAGAAAGTAGCAGAAATATATCAGAATCGTGCCACAGTACAAGGATAAAACACTGACGACTTGACCACTCATGTGACACGTCCCGTCCTGTAGCACCTCTCCTTTCCTATAAGTACCTCCCTTAGGCTAGTTTATTCAAATGTACCAAGGGGAGTTTTGAAAGTTCAGGAGGAGGAGAAGAGGAGGGTCTAGGGATTTCAGGATGGAAGGAGAGTCTTCCCGCGTTATGAAGAGGGGCAGGCCTAGCAGTGAGATCAGGCGACTTTCCGACCTCGAGGGTCATCTGAGTGGGACGATCCAGTCGCATATGATAAGTTGATTTATTTCAAATTTACTGCATGGACTCTCTTCTCAGTTTCCTTCCTTTCTCTTCTTCTTTCCAGCCGTATCCACTCTTTCCGGGCCCGAGGAAGTTTTCCAAACTGCCATGACTTTCAGAGCTAACTTCCAACATCTCCATTGGCATGAGGGCTATACTCTCGAAGTGGCATCTTCAGGGGCTCCTTATTCACTCCAAACACTACGAGAGAATCCGCATGGACTGGGCGGCTATGGGCGCATTAGTGGAGATCTGGCATCCCCAGACCCACACTTTCATCTTCCCGACGTTCGAGGCGACCATTCTCCTCGAGGAGGTGGAACTTCTGCTTGGATTGAAGAAATTCAAGAGTGATGGGAAGGTGAAGGCTATGCGGATGCTGACCCGGGGGGCTTCCGAGAGCGTCCTTTAGCTTCATGCCGTCCGACGCAGTCGGAAAGGTCCGCACTCAAAAGGGAATCGACTTGCAAAGGCTCGCGGTATGGGTTATGGATGCCTTGAAAGGGTCACCAGATGATGAACATTTGGAAGGAATTATGAGAGGGTTCACCATCTGTCTGGCGGGTGCTCTCTTGTTCCCTTATAAAGACAACATAGTGGAAGAAACCCAACTGAGTGCTATCTGCGGGATCTGGAGTGGAAAGAGGGTGGGACCCGCCGTCCTTGCCTACCTTTACAGCGGTCTTACCGCCTCGAGCATGGGTAGGCCTCCTTTTGGTTGCGCACTTGTTCTGAGTTGCTGGGTCGATTTGCACTTCAAATTCAACCACCGTGAGGGGATGCCGACTGCTTCAAAGCTTTTCCAACAAAGCCCCCTTTATCACATAGCCGATGTGTTAGGCTTCGGTGGCACTGTGGCAAACCGTGTTCCATGGCTGAAGAAACAGGAAGACTGGCGGTCTCACTTTCGAACCATGACACAAAGCTTCTTCACTTGCGCACCGGCATGTCTACTATCACTCGAACTCCTCATGAGGTCTTCTTCCGAAGTTGAACTCCAACTGATCGGCGCGACTGAGTTTGTCCTTTACAACGCGCATCGGTGCTGCCTCCAGATCGACATTCCACGCCACTCGTTTCCACCAGTGACTGGCATCGTCCCTTTAAAGAAGAGGGAGTTGGGCACGGAAGCGGACGCGAGGGAAGCGAAGGCCGTTAAGGCACCCTGGAAGACAAGTGTTGCGGGAAAGGCCTTAGCGCACGTGGGGGAAGAATGTGAGCTATGGAGAGCTTATGTAACCGAACTGGGGAAGTTGAGGCCTAGAGTGCCTAAGCCCCTGATGTAGTCCGCTCTGTTTTCTGATGGAATAAAATCTGGCAATTGACATTTTGGACCATTGTTCCCTTAATTATTATTTTTATGATTTTTATTTTTCTTTTTGTGTTTTCTCTCTTTTTGTGTTCTTGTTTATTTACAATATGATTATATATATGTATAAACATTTTTTTTGTTTATTTATTTTTTAATGGGGGCGTCCAGGACCTGGACGCCCCTATATTTCCTTTTTTTATTTTTTTATTTTTCTTCAATTTTTGATGTGGGCGCGTCCAGGGCCCTGGACGCCCCTATATTTTCTTTTTTATTTTTATTCATTTTTTTGATGTGGGGGCGTCCAGGGGCCTGAACGCCCCTATTTTTTTATGAATTTTGAAAAAAAAATAAAAAAAAGTGGGGGCATCCAGGCGCCTGGACGCCCCAAAGATGGGTGATTTTCTATATATAGGGGGGCCTCACCCCCTTTTCTCTTCTACTATTCATTCTAACGACCCATTTCCAGTTCCCAATGGAGCAAGAAGGCCCGAGCCAGGGTGGAGAGAGGCGGAAACGATGGGCTCGTCGTCCGAGGAGGTCGAGGGATCATGCCGAGGAGGCTGCCGTGGGAGAGGAGATTGCCGCGGAAGAGGAGATTGCCGAGGAACAAGAGGCGCCTCCTTTGGCCGTGGAGGGTCCTGCGGGTGCTGGCGACGCCGGAGAGGATGAGCATGACCCGGTAAGTCTCTCAGAACTCTAATTTGTTGGTTTATAGGCTAAACAGGCGGGGTTAGAGATGGTGTGGAGAAGGCTGGTGAGTGGGGGAAGGAGGCGTCTAGGGACCTGGACGCCTCCCACTTTTCTTTTTTTATTTTATTTTTATTTTATTTTTTTGAGTTATTACGTAAATAATAAAATAAAATTAAAAATAAGGAGGCGTCCACTGAGTTGGACGCCTTCATGATAATATATATTATTTTTATTTTATTTTTTATTTATTTTTGTTTTGCTAAGATAAAATAAAAGAAGTAAAAATGAAAGCGTCCAGAGGGGTGGACGCCTTTAAACATATATATATATATTTAAAATAATAAAAAATAAATAAATATTATGTACAATGTTGTTGTTTATTGTTATCCATGATGCTGATGTGTTTCTTTTCTTTTCTTTTCTTTTTTATTTGTTTTTTTTGTGGTGTGCAGGGCGTGATGAAGAGCCGGATCAGCTGGTCCCTGGTGGTGGCAGCGTACCGTGGGCTGCCGGACTTTCAGAGGGCGCGGGTGGACGCCATGGGTTTTGGAGCTTTCCTGCGGATCGAGCCCTTCCGACTCGACCTTCCTCTCATCCAGGCGTTGAGGGAGCGGTGGCACCCGCCGAGCCGGGCGTTTCTGATGCCCTGGGGGCACATGGTGCCGATACTGGAGGACGTGGCTCGGATCACTGGGCTACGGGTTGACGGAGAGGCAGTCAGCGGGGTCACTTACCCCGATTACCGAGAGAGTGCCCTGGACCTGTTGTGGCTGGAGACGAGCGCGACTGACAGAGACAGCAGGGTAGTCGGCCGAGTGGAGATTATGGATGCGCTCGGGTTCGGTGACCCGCGCCAGCGGGTTAGCGAGACCAGAGCGGAGTTTCTGGCACGACTGGAGGGAGACGCTCATGCAGCTTTCACCCAGGACCCGAGCGAGCGGGAGCTGGTGGATCTAGACCTTCGGAGGTTCCTCTTCTTCTTCCTAGGCCGCCTCCTGCTGGGGATGAAGGGTGACGGCATCCACTGCCGCTTCCTCGGGATCCTGGCGGATCTGGACAGAGTGGGGGACTATGCGTGGGGAGCGGCTCTACTTGCCCATTTGATCGCCGATCTCTCCCAGACCTCAGAGAGGGAGACGACAGTCAGCGGCTTCGCACCTTTTCTCCAGGTAAACATTTTATTTATGGATTTTACCGTAGCTAAATATGTAATTAGTCGGGCTAATGATGTATGATGGATGCAGGTGTGGAGCTACTACTACTTCCCGATGGGAAGAGCCAGATAGGGAAACAGGAGAGCCGTGCCTCTGGCGCGACAGTGGAGGCCGGTCATGGTCACGGCACCCCACGGCTACTAGCTGGCGTCGCTTCGTCGGGAGCTGAGCGAGTACCCCGAGGCTATGGTATGATGCGTATGATTTTTTTGGTGTTTTTACGCATGTGACTTAATTGAGCGAAATAGCAACTAACATGATGCATGTATGGTGATGCAGGTGGTGTGGAGGCCCTACCTGGGCATGGCCGATGCCGGCCAGCCTTGGGTTGTAGCGGGTCATCCTCGTGTTGGGCGAGACGTGTGGGTCCATTGCCTGAACGAGATCGAGCCGCTCCGGCTGGTTATTAGGACGTTGGGATTAGCCCAGGAGTGGGTTGACGTAGACGAGCCGGTCCGCGTCGGGCGGAAGACCAAGGGGAAGGCAAAGATCGTGGACTGGCGTATGTGCTTTCCTACACAGTACCAGGACTGGCAGCAGGGTGGGGTCCCAGTGGTGTCCCATGTACTGGACATCACCGATTACCTGAGACGGTTCCGGGATACGTACGGGGAGCGTCTCTTCCTTGGTGGCATGGCAGGGGTAAGTGTGAAATGGAAATGTTCTCCTTTCTATACGTATATGCATGTGACACTAACTTTCATGCGGTGTAGGATGCTCGTGACAACATGATTGCCGACCTGCGAGCCCAACTGGCAGACGCCAGGCGGCAGTTGGTGGCCATCCGACAGGAGTTGGAGATCCTGATGAGTCTATGCAATGCATTTTTTTTGTGACCTGGATTTTGATGCTTGACTCTGAATGTCGTTTGCTTTGTGTTTCAGTGGGCCCACCAGGCAGCGACAGCCGAGATGGCTGGTGGAGTGGGTTCCAGTTCGTGGGGCCCTCCTCCGGAGGTTTCTGCCCTTCAGGAGCAGTTGGCATACACGGTGGCCCGGGCTGAAGAGGCCGAGCGTGACCGTGCGGCTCGAGTGAGTCCTGCTTAACCCTGACTTCTTTCCAGTTGCCCTTCTTCTTTCACTGCTCTCTTACGGTGCATGTGGGTTTTGGCAGGTGGCCGAGATTCGGGAGGCCCTGGCACGTGCTGTTCGTGCCGAGCAGGAGCGCGACGCCTGGGTGGCAGAGCGTGACGCCCGGATAGCAGAGCTGGAGGAGGAGCGGCGACGTGAGGCCGAGGAGCTCCCCCGTGACGTGCTAGAGCTACATATTGCCCTCGAGCTATCAAGGAGAGAGGCGATGAGAGAGCGAGAGAGAGAGAGGGAGGACAGGGAGAGAGAGAGGGAGGAGAGGAGGGCTGAGCGTCAGCGAGACTGGGACGAGAGGAGGGCTCTGGAGGCCCAGCTGATGGAGCTTCGAGTGAACCTTAGCACAGCGGAGGGGAGGCTTCGGGATAGTGAGGAGCGATATCAAAAGGTGAGGGAGCGCGGTGCACGACTTCGTCAGTCTGGTTCCTTCTCCATGGGTAGCTTCCTGGTTTCCTCAGCTGAGGAACGTCGCCGCGCCTTCGAGGCGGGTACGGCACCACAGGGCGAGGCGAGCACCGCCTCTCAGGGTTCGCGGAGGCCCCCTAGGGACACCCGCCAGAGGGGGGAGGAGAGAGATGATCAGGAGGGTGGCAGCGAGAGTTAGAGAGTTGCTTGTACTCCCCACCTTCCTTACTGTATGATGTACTATTTGACTATTATATGAACTGGAATGATTTGTGGTGCGTGCATTTCTCCTTTCCCACACTTCTTCTCTTGCGTCACGTTGTTCCAAGGCACGCTTCACGAGATCTTGCCGTAAGTAGTAGGGGATTACGCTTTACACAGAGGGATCCTATTCCTTTCTTCCCCTTTTGGGCACGTCCAGGCGTGAGGACGCATCTTAACTTTTGAATCCAAATTTAAAGCGCGAGGCGGCCTTTCTTCCCCGTGCGTCACCCGCAAACGAGCCCCCCTCCTGTCGAGATTTGCTCGCCCCTTTTCGTCTTCTTCTTCTCTCGATCGATGGAGTTCGGTGGGCCAGATTGCGGCGAGGGGAGAGAGGGGAGAGGGACTCCTCGCCCGAGGAGGGATGCGCCCGAGCATGGAGTGGCGTCGACGGAAGTGGAAGGGCCTTTTAGAGCACTCGTAGGACTCGAGGGGCCCGATGGCGCGGAAGGAGGCGAACGCGGCTGGGTGAGTGCCTCGATTCCCACCTCTATGACTTGTTTTGAGTCTGGAGCGAGTGGTGTGGGAGTGGAAGGGGTTTGGCAAGGGCGGCACTCACATGATGGGCGCGTCCTCGACAGGGGACACGTTCTTGTTAACTTACGAGGGACCTCCCTCTTTGATGCAGGGTACGGTGAGAATTCCGGGCTTGGCTGACGAGTGGGCGAGCGCGGATGAGCCGAGCCGTGTCAGGAAGGAGAGTCGCGGCAAGGCGAAGCTCGAGGATCGGCGCGTACATTCCCCTGGACAACAAGGGAGCGCATCGGTGCAGGGCAGTGGCGGCCTCCTGCAGCAGCGGAGGGGGGACCGAGCGGGGGCTCCTCAGCTTGGGAGACAGACGGAGGTGACAATAGGGCCTCAAAATTTTTATTCCTGTCATGAAATTCCAGAATTTAACTAACAGCCGTTGTCCATCTATTTTTTATGTACTCAGCAGGAAACGGTGGTAGGGATGGCTGGCGGATCGTCCTCCAATCCTCAGGCTCTTTTTCTAGAGATCGCCTCCCTCCAGGAGCAACTTGCTAGTGCGGTGGCCCGCGCGATTCGTGCTGAAGAGGAGCGTGATGCCTGGGCCGCAGCTGTGGCAGAGCTGCAGCGTCGAGGTGAGGGGAGGCCCTCTCCAGACATTATGGAGTTAAGGGTCCTTCTCCAGGTGACGAGGAGGGAGGCGGAGAGAGAGAGAGAGAGAGGAGGGAAGGGCCGAGCGACAGTGAGACCAGGCCGAGAGGAAGGCCTTGGAGGCCCAAGTGAGGGAGCTCCAGCTAGGCCTTCAGGTCCCGACGCAAAGGTTAGGAGCGATGGAGATGCGTTACGAGAGAGCACGAGAGCTCGGGGCGCTACTTCGCCGGTCCGGACACTTTTCTACTGGTGGCTTCCTCGTCACGCCAGAGGAGGAGCAGCGAGCCACTGCTGTGGAGCAGGCGCCACGAGGCGAGGCGAGCGCTGCACGGGGGCCCAGGAGGCTTCCGAGGGATCCTCACCTCGGGGGAGAGGAGAGGGATGCCTAGAGGGATGAGCGTGAGGATGATATCGAGAGTTGGCGAGTCAGTGGACCCGCCTCCTCTCTATGATTGTGATGTTTGTGACAGCTCATGTAGACTTATGAATGATTTAATTTTCTATTGCTTGTTTGTTTTCTTGTGCGTTCCTTCTTCCCTACGCTTCCTTGTACTGTTCTCATGTGATGTGTCTGCCGACATCCTACCTAGACGGAGGATGGCATCTTGCTGCGACTATTCTTTCACGGGAATTTATCGTCAAGATCAATGATGGCAGCTCAGGCCTCTTCTCCCGGATGATTTTTTTCAAACTTTGCAGACGGCCTCCACGTTTTGACAGGGCACCACAGGGGGCAGGTCATCATGTTACACCGTCCGATCCATCGCCTTATGCGGGTAGTGAAGTGACTCATGGGACCGTAGGGGAGGCGCCCTATTGTGGGGGCTATCGTTGGAGGCAATCTTGACCCGGACTTCTCCCATTTCTATATATACCTTCCTCTTTCGTTCCTCCAGGGGCATCGAGGGCCAACTAAGAGGAACTCAGAATTCTGGATGGAGGGCGAATCTTCCCACTCCTCGAAGAGAAGCAGATCCAGCGGTAGCAGTTCCAGGAAACTCTCGGACCTCGAAGGGCAGTTCAGCGAGAGGACCCAGTCGTAACTCGTAAGTTGAGCTTTCCTGCCCCGCCCCTTTTCTAATTCTTCTTTTCTTTCTTTCTTCCCTTCTTTCTCTCCTTTGACAACACCTTCTCCATCCCTCGTGCATGCGCAGAGCATGATGAAATCGCATATTTCATGGGAATTAGTAGCGGCAGCATACCGGGGTCTTCCGGATTTTCAAAAGGCCAGGCTAGACGTGATGGGATTCGGTGCCTTTCTCCGGATTGAGCCGATCAAGCTCGACCCGGTCCTCATCCAAGCCTTGCGCGAAAGATGGGACCTAGTGAGTCAGGCATTCTTGATGCCCTAGGGACACATGGTGCCCAGTCTAGAAGATGTGGTCTGAATCATGAGCCTCAAAGTGGATGGTGAGGCAGTGACCGGAGTCACCTATGCGGACTACCGGGAAGGCGCCCAGAAGCTACTGGGGTTGGAGTTAGACAATCGGAAGCACAAATCAGTAGCTAGGGCGTCTATCATGGGGGCATTAGGGCTCACTGATACTCGTCGATGGGACGACGAGTCCTTGGAAGAATTTATGGAGAGGATGGAAAGGGGATGTCGTGCTATGTATTGCATAGATTTTGACAATTGGGAGAGATCTAATATGGATTTGAGGGGATTTCTCCTCTTTTTCCTGGGGAGATTGATACTGAGCTCGAAAGGAGACGGCATCCATTGTCGTTTCCTAGGGCTGCTATCTGACCTCGGAAGAGTAGGACAGTATGCCTGGGGAGCTGCCATGCTAGCGCACTTGTTTACGGGCCTGTCCCAAGAGGCAGATCGTGAGATGACTGTGAGTGGGTTCACACCACTTATCCAGGTATTTTTTTTATTTTTTTTATATATTTTTTGTGTTTATTTGTAATAGTCCACTTGAGGCATTGACGGCATATGATGATGTAGCTGTGGAGCTATTATTACCTCCCAATGGGGAGAGCTCGGCATTGGCGACCAGCGATGGTGCCGTTAGCCAGGCGGTGGCAACCGATCATGGGTGCAGCGCCTGTAACCTACCAGCTGATGGTGCTAAGGCGCGAGCTACAAGAATTCCCTACAGCAATGGTGGGATTTTTTATTTATTTATTTTTTTTGTATATATGTATATTTTTTCTAACCAGTTAAACGGGTATGTACAACCTCACCTAGGTAAACTGGAGACCCTACTCAGGCATGGTCGATGCCGATCAGCCATGGGTTTTAACAAGTCGCGCCCGATTCGGACGGGAATTGTGGATACACTGCCTAAATGAAATCGAGCCGCTTCGGCTACGATTGGTTATGAGGACCCTAGGGCTAGCCCAGGAATGGGTGGATACGACTGCGCCACCTCACGTTGGAAGAAAGACACGGGGACTGGCAACTTACGTTGATTGGCGTGTGCGGTTCCCCGAATAGTATGAAGACTGGCAACGAGGTGGCACAATCGTGGAATCACATGCGCAGGATAGTGAAGACTATCTGCGTCTGTATAAGACAATGTACGCAGAGCGGCTCCAACCCCGGGGACTTGTGGAGGTGGGTCTCCTTTTTCCTCTTTTCTCCTTTCCTCCTCTCCTCTCTGTGGATGCTGACTCCTATGGTTGCAGGATGTGCGTCATACCATGATAGCGGACTTGTGATCACGCCTGGAAGAAACAGAGCAACAATTAGGCGACACCCGTGGAGCCTTGAGCGCTTCGGTAGGTGTATGTACAATGCGCACTCCTAATTAAAACTCTAGATTGATGGCGTTCGGCCGCTAATTTTCATCCCATGTGGTTATAGCACGCCCAGATCGATGCGGCTTCGTCAGCGATGGGAGGAGGCGGCGTCTCTTCCAGCTTATGGATCCCTGCCTCAGAATTTGATTTGCTTCACGAGCAACTTGCTCAGACTACGCAGCGTGCCGCGGAGGCAGAAGGAATGCTCTCTATACATGTAAGCGTTTCAGTGTTGAGTTCTCCTTTTTTTGCCTTGCCACATATCTGAGATAGTATATCTGGCAGGAAAAGGAGATGCAGGAGTCACTTGCCCATGCTGCACAGAGAGAGGCTAGAATAGCAGAGCTGGAGGAGGAATCACGGCGTCGTCCGGATGACGATTCTTCCAGGGGTGCCATGGAGCTGAGAATCACCCTTCAATTGGAGAGGGAAGATCGTGAGAGAGAACGGTCAGAGAAAGAGAGGGACAGAGAAAGAGCTGACAGATTAGCTGAAAGGGAGGAGCGAAGGGTCATGGAGGCCCAGTTGTTCGAACTTCGAACCAGCGTTGGCCTCGCTGAACAATGGCTGAGAGATGGTGAGGAGTGCTACCGAAGAGCACGAGAGCGTGGCTTTCGTGTCAGTAGCTCCTTTGCTGCTCCCACGGATCAGCGCCGGGGTGTGGGAATGGGAAGAGGTGTACAGAGCGGTAGAAGTACCGCTTTTCGTAGCTGGGTAGCACCCTTGAGGGTGTTTTACCCGGAGGGTGGCGGGACAAGTAATGTAGAGAGAGAAGGTGGAACTTAATGTACAATTCCTTATTTAAGAATGGAATAAAAGGTATGATTTTGTTTGATTTTCATCTCACTCTTGCTATCTTGAATCCCTGCACGCATCATTGAAACAAACAGGTCAGTATCTCTGTTCTGACTTGGCTCCTTGCTCAATAAGCAGGTGTTCACTTCAACTGTCCTTGATAATGGGTCAGGGGCCAAGCCTTTATTAACGAAGGCAGGGGAAAGACGCGATAACGATGAATGTGACAGACAAGCACACTAATGCAAGCGGAATTTAAAAGTGAAATACTGCATACAAATGCAATCATGCGAAATGATTTTTTTTATTTTTCTGGCATTTTTTTTTGTCTTTGTTATCATTCTAAATTTTTTTGTTTTCCAAATATCTACGTTTTCTCTTTTTTTTCTTTTTATCATTTTTTTGTCGCTAACGCCTGATGAGCACCCATATGGCACCTTACCTTCATGAGAATAGGGGTTTCTTACTAACCTCCCAGGTATCCTAAGTGCGCATCTAGGTTTATTTGGGCCTCTAGACCCCTCGAATGATAAACCCGCCGGCTAAGACTTACCCTGATGACAATACCGCCATGCCATGCTTAGGCTCCCAGTTACTTCCGACCACAGGGATTTGCCCAAAAGGTGTTCGAGGTAAATGATTTGCCCGACCCGGGTCTGTTTCCTCACAACTCTAGATGGTATATGATGGAACACCCTGGAACCCTAACGACCAACCGCGCGACGCTGACCCGGAATCAGACGCCGTCGCACCCAAGGGTGACGCGCTTGCATTGGCCTAAGCCCAAGGTTAAACAAGAAGACATCAAGGTGGTAAACAGGGGTCTTGACCGGCCAGAAACACAGAGACTCCTTCGCAGTGATAGCTTTTGCTTTTCAAAGTAGGCAACCATACGTGTGTATTAAAATAAGGTTGCAGACCTTGGCGGGTTTTACCCTTCAGAAACTTCATCTAGCTTTCATCTTCAAAGGAAGAAGGAAGAGTGTATGGGGTAAACTTCCTGAGAGGACCGGCAAAACCGTTAACCCGGCGAGCCAATAAGGGCCCATTAACTCTCCTCTTTCGGACAACTTCGAACCAAATCTCGAGCATTTACATTCCATAACTCCTTTTGTGGATTTAGACTTTTTGCCTTGAGGTATTTCATTTATCGCATCAGGCACGGTCACGACCAGGCTTTTCTCTTGATTTTGGTTTTGTGTTTCTTTTTGCGAGGGAGATATAGTTTGACGTTGTGGGCTCCCTTTTGTATGCCTGCGGGGACACTGCCCTCTTCTCGTGCTCTGATCGATGCTCGAGAAAATGGATCCTACTCTTGCCTTAAGGGGTTTGAGTTTTGGTTTCTCATGCTCAGCGTTTTTAATGGCGCCGACTGTCTCATTTGGTCGAAGAGAAAAGAATAAAGATTACAGCTTCCGGAGATCTTCTGGGTGAAGCCCCACTGTCAGTGATGCTACCAACTTTTTTGGATAAAATACGTAAGTGAGTACATGTTGGCTTCCTTTGAGCGTGCATAGGCCGATGTGGCCGGACAGGGATCTCCACGGTTCTGGCAAACCAAGACCCGGTGCCTACCAAGCCTTAATGGGCCCTATCCTAACATGAAGGTTGGATGCAGGGACTTAACTACATGGTGATCACCAGGCATCGACATTTTGAATTTTCATATTTTTAGTGGTTTTCAATTTTTGTTGTTTTTGTTGTTTTCTGTCTTTTCATCATTTTTTTTTGTATTTTGACACTAAGTTACGGGTAGTACTTTTTAAGATAAAGCCCGTTCCAAGGGTGGGATAACTCGGTCCCTTCGGCATTGACTAGCTTGTAGGCGTTGCCAGGGTACACGGCTTGAATTACAAATGGTCCTTCCCAATTGGGTTAGAGCTTAGAACACGGCCCTCCAGGTTTGACAAAAATTCTTTTGACAACCATCTCACCGACTTTGAATTTTCTCTCAACGACCTTCTTTTGATAAAAGCGAGCGAGTCTATTTTGATACACACGCGCGTGTTCGGCAGCGGCCAGCCGTTTCTCATCCAAGAGTTCCAACTGGGCAAGGAGTGAATTACGACGTTCGTCGAGGGGAAATTCCTCATCCAATTGTACTCGGAGAGAAGGGATCATGGTCTCGTATGGGACTACCGCTTCCATACCATAAGTAAGGGCAAACGGAGTCTGCCCGGTGGGGGTACGGATTGAAGTGCGATAGGCCCATAGAGCTTCGATAAGCTTTTCTGGCCAGTCTGAAAATTTGCTAGACTCGCAGGTTTTCTTGATGATTTTGAGCAATGTTTTATTGGTGGCCTCCGCTTGGCCGTTACCTTGCGGATAGTAAGGTGATGAATGATGCAATGCAATTGCGTACCTCTTGCAGAGGTCCTGAAGGTCCTGGGAGACGAACTGTGGCCCATTATCGGTGACGATTGTGCTTGGGACGCCAAACCTGGCGAGGATGTTCTCTATGATGAACTTGCAGACTATTGACGCCTTGATTTCCGCGTAAGCTTCGGCTTCGGCCCACTTGGTGAAATATTCCGTCGCAGTGAGGATGAAAGATTTCTGCTTGATGAGGGAATTGGGATCACCTAGGGGACCAATGATGTCGAATGCCCACATGGAGAAAGGCCATGGAGAGGATATTGGATGAAGTGAGGAAGATGGTGAATGAATTTTATCGGCGTGAAGTTGGCACTTGACACACCTACGGACATAGATGACACAATCCTCTTCCATAGTGGGCCAGTAAAAGCCTTGCCTAATGATCTTCTTGGCGAGCATCTGACTATTCACATGGCCCCCACACACACCTGAGTGTGTCTCCTCTACACACTTCCAAACCTCGTCGTCATCAAGACATCTTAACAGAACACCAGTAACGCTCCTCCTATAGAGTAGACCTCCCACCAATGTATATTTCTGAGCCGCTCTTCTTATGGCCTTCTTATCTTCTGTGGTGGCTCCTTCAGGGTATGACTGATCTTTGCAGTATTTGATGATTTCATAAAACCATGGTTTCTCCTCGTCAGCTAGTTCTTCCTCGACTTCTGCCAACATGATCTCCCTCTTCTCAAGGATTTCTTCCTATAGGATCTTTCTTGCTATCCTGTCTTTGATGTTCACGTAGGAAGTGTCATCAACTGCAGGGACATGGCGCTTATAGATGTGAATGGACTCAAACCATCTCCCTAGAGGGAACCTTAAGGATGACGCCAATGAGGCGAGGGCATCGGCCAGAATATTCTCATGGCGAGGGACATGGACAAAGATCAGTTTGGTGAACAGTTTGGCAAAGGCATCGGTGAGTTCTTGGTATGGCTTGAGTTTAGGATCGCGAGTGTGATATTTAGTGAGCACCTGGCGAAGAATGAGTTGACTATCACCCACGACTCGTAATTCGGTGATACGAAGAGAATGAGCGAGTTCCAGGCCAGCTAGAAGGGCTTCATAGTCAGCTATATTATTGGTAACTGGAAATTTGAGCTGGTAAGCCAGTGGGAACGTGAGGCCTTCAGGTGACAGGAGGGAAACGCCAATTTCTTTCCCTTGAGAATTCAAAGCTCCATCAAAATATAACGTCCACATTGGATCCTCAGATTGAGTGACGGACATTAGTTCCTCATTTGGAAACTCTGATTGGACAGGATCGAACTTAGGAAGAGGGTGATGAGCGAGATGTTCGGCTATAGCATAGCCTTTGATCACCTTTTGCTGGATATAGGTGATGTCGAATTGAGATAGGAAACTCTGCCAGCGTGCTAGCCTATCAGTAAGGACAGATTTCTCCAGAAGGAACTTGATGGGGTTCATGCGAGCAATCAAACGGACTTCGTGAGCCAGGAGATAATGTTTCAATTTCTGTACCACCCAAACGAGGGCAGCACAGATTTTCTCCATGGTGGTGTACTTCTGCTCACAGGAGTTGAGGAGTTTGGAGAGGTAGTAGGTTGCCCGTTCCCTACCTTCTTCATCAGCTTGTGCGAGGACGGCTCCCACAGAGTCATCCAAGACTGTGATGTAGAGGATCAGAGGTTTTTCTGGCCTAGGTGGGATGAGAACGGGCGGACTAGCCAGATATTCCTTTAACCCTTCGAAAGCTTTCTGACACTTAGAATCCCAGTGGAATTCTACTCTCGGCTTGGTCAACTCGTAGAAAGGTCTACACCTTTGTGAGTACTGAGACACAAACCGACGGATGAACTGGAGCCTCCCAATTAGACCTCGAACTTCTCTTAAATTTCTGGGGGGCGGCATGTCCCTAATGGCTTTGGCTATGTTGGGATCTATTTCAATCCCCCTTTTGCTCACGATAAAACCTAGTAATTTTCCTGATGACATACCAAACACACTTTTTCGAGTTCATTTTCAATTGGAACTCCCTTGATCTTTGCAACACCTTAGCTAAAACCCTTGGATGTTCTACCCTGGTCTTTGATTTCACCAATAAATCATCCACGTACACCTCCAGATATATGTGCATCATGTCATGAAATATGGCCATCATAGCTCTTTGGTAAGTAGCTCCAGCATTCTTTAATCCAAACGGCATGACCACGTAACAGTATGTCCCCCATGGTGTAGTGAATGACGTTTTCTCCTGGTCATCTTCTGCCAAACGAATTTGATTATATCCCGAAAATCTATCCATGAATGAGAGGGTCTCATAACCTGCTGTGTTATCAACTAACACATCAATGTGAGGCAAGGGGAAATCATCCTTTGGACACGCGCGGTTAAGGTCCCGAAGTCGATGCAAATCCTGACTTTGCCATCCTTCTTCATCACCGGGACAATATTTGCCACCCATTGGGGATAGAGGACGACTCTAATAAACCTGACTTTGTGGAGCTTGTCGACCACTTCTTTTATTTTTAAAGCCATCTGAGGGTGGAAACGTCTTAACCTTTGTTTTACCGAGACGGCCCCTGGTTTTAGAGTTAAGTGGTGTTCGACCAGGGTGGGATCCAGACCCGGCATGTCCTCATAGCTCCATGCAAACGTGTCCTTATACTCTTTAAGAACTTCAACCAATGCCTCTTCTTCGAAGGGTGGTAGATTATCACTTATGAGGATGATCCTAGGGTCTTCCTCAGTTCCCAAGTTGACTTCTTTGGTGGACTCTTCTACAGCGGCTGACGGCCCGTCGAATCTCCTCACTCCACTAGCATATGCGGCAGTCGTATCCTCATATTCTTCACCCTCATCTTCACTAGGGTATTCCTCATCTGTGATCTCATAAACTCCATACCCTTCATCAATTGCACAGTTGTCCTCACATTCCATTTCTGATAGTTGGACGGAATTTTCTAATAACTGAGGGATGGCAAGAAGGGCCTGACACCTGACGGCTAAATCCAGAAGGAACCGACGAGGGATCCGCCTACCCTTGGATTTCTTCCTAGGTACTACCCTTGACCTAGATTGACTGATATTATTTACAGAGGGAGAAAAGGTTGAAGGGGATGGTGAAGAATGTACAGGGATAGGCCCCTCGGAGGAGGGGTGAAAAAGGTCGCTCATCGGACCTTGGACGGGTGGTTTGCAAAGCGAGACGCACCTGTGGGAGATGTAGGAGGTTTCCTCAACGAAGATGTGTTGTTGAGGAGTTTGAAAATTGACGTTTTTTTTTCGTTTTCATTTTTGATGACAAAACAGTGGAAAGAGATCGTAGGGGAGAGAAAAGCGGTTATGGCTAGAGGATTGGGAGGTTCATAAAGCAGATCGTGATTGAAAACCTGACGTGGGTCGAGAAGTCCGTGCAGGTATGCGAGAAGAGAAGGGGACCTGGGGAGATCATCAGACCATCGTCTGGCCCAGGAAGAAGACATCAACGGTGGCTGTGATGAGTGAACGGAAAAGATGACGGCTGACAAGCCGTCGATAGTGATGGTGACAGCGGATGAAGGTCCACCGATGACAGGGTCCTTCTGGCGAGGACGAGGATAGCTTGGAACTTTGGCAACAATGGTGATATTCTCTGGCATTTCAGAGATCAATGGCGGCCCTTCGAGCTGCGGAGGCGAGAACATCCTTCCCAGCGCAACAGAAACATCCGGTATATCGAACCATTTATCCCATTCGCATTCTGGATCTTTGATCTTACCTCTTTTGGTAATCCTTGGACATCTTTCAGCTGAATACACAACATGTAACCCCCCACGTGCTTCTTGCGGATAATCCCCCATCTGAATAACAGGCCCTTTGTTGAAGTGGTTTGTTAGGGTCCATGTGAGGGGCTTCCAATCCGCCTTGAATGGTCCTTTGAAACCCAGACCAAACCTGCGGTTCGGCTTAACCTCCGTTGGCGATTTTAGCCTACCTTGCAGTTGTGCGCCCAAACCCTTGCCCTGCTGATAGCCGATGTTCCTCATAATCTCCCAACCTTTGGAGTGAAAAGGGAGATGCGGTGTTATTACCTTGACCAGCTCCTTAGGTGCTAGCGAACGTGAGATGCATCACGCACATCCAGCAGCGACAATATGGGCCGATGAGACGGCCAAACAGAGGGTAGAGAGGTGTTGATAGCATCCACCGTGGGAAGGACAGGTGTACTGACCACCTTAATAATTCTTTCGTTGTAAGGAAACTTCAAGCACTGATGGTTGGTGGAAGGTACGACATCCGTGGCTTCAATATAGGGGCGACCCAGTATGGCCTTGAATGTGGGATCCATGTCGAGAATATGGAATTCCATGGAGACGGTCATAGGGCCTAACTCTACCCTCAAAATAATCATCCCCTGTGGTGGCCTTTTGCTGTAGTCATAAGCTGTGACCGTGATCGAGGAAGGTCTTATTTGTTCCTCGTCGACCCCGCACATCCGAAGGGTGCTCATGGAGATCACGTTTATGGATGCGCCCGTGTCTACAAGGCACGGGTTTATGGATACCCCATTAACTTTTATCGAGACACACAATGCATACTTCCGAGCTTCCCTGGGAGCGAGCTCATAGTTGTGGAACATGATGGCTGGTTGTGTGTCCGTTGGGGTCAAAACGGCCGAAATCTTTTCTACAGGGAGGTCCTCGTTTACCATGACCCTTTGAAGATATTCCATCAAGGCCGCCTGATGTGACGTGGATCTTTGGAGCAGCTCGAGGATGGAGATCCGAGTGGGCGTCCTATCCAGGTGTTTCAACAAATCATACTGTGTTCCAGGGATGGACTTTTCCAGCTGCTCTCCGTCCTTTTCTTGCTGAGATTGCTCGGGATTCTGACTGTTCTGGGGGAAAATCCTGTGGAAAATCCTTCCACTTCGGAGCACCATAGCCTGTGGCTTTTGTACCTCTACAGGGGTAGCAGTGGGTTGCAGCAGAGGTTTGAGGGGTAGTGGTGGAGGAACGGTTGGTAGAGCAGGGGTGATGATAGGAGCAGGGGTTCTGATGAGGGGTTTGCTAGGCGGAGGTATGGCGGAGGTAGGGGGAATATCATACGGGTTACGACGGATGAGGGGTTTGGCAGGTGGAGGTAGAGTGGCTTGAGATGGATGGCGGGTGATGAGTGGTTTTGAGGGCATCGGTGGTGGTGTTGTGGAGACAAATGGGATTACACGCGGTTGGCGGGTGATAAGGGGCTTAGAAGGCATAGAGGCAAATGCGGCAGAGGTGGGTGGTAGGGCGGTGGAGTGATGGGAGATGGGAGGGTGTGAAGGCGTAGTGGGGGGTGTCGGCCGGTAGGTTATCGGGGTGCAAATGAGAGGGCGTGATGGTAGTGGAAATGGTGAAGGCAGTGCTAATGTGGGTTGATGGGAGAGAGGTGCTACCCGGGCGAGGCAAGGGGGGTGCATGATGATAGGGTCGGCAGTAGAAAGAGTAGAGGCACTTTCTGGGTGCCACACCTGCTCTCTCCCAACTTCCGGGAAGGAGGAGATGGGATTAACCTGGTGATCAGGCTATTGGTGCTCCGGTAATGGATTGTGGATTATGCCCATGTTGGGCTGTTGCGGTTGGGCCTGCTGAGGCTGTTGTTGTTGTAGTTGTTGCTGTGGCTGCTGGTGCTGCTGTTGTAACTGTTGCGGTTGTTGCTGAAATTATGGCCTAGGAGGAGGTCTCCTAGCCTTGAGAATGGCAACGTATCGCCTCATTTCGCCCCAGTCAATTCCGCCCTCATCATTCGTATCATGAATGTAATCTTTAAACTGGAAGCAGTTGTCCACTGTGTGACCTGGCTGTCTATGGTAGACGCAGTACCTGGAGGTATCAACATTCGGGGGCCACACTGGCCTTTCCCTGGGTAGGACGAGTGTATTCGAGGCCATGAGGGCGCTGAAAATATCTGCCAAGGATTCTGGTAACGGCGGGTAGTAGGCTCTCTTGTGACCAATCGGCCTCCTTTGTTGCTGTGGAGGGCCATAATTCCCTGGGGGCGGAACTTGGTTGTACTGAATTGGTAGATGTTGTTGTTGGGGTTGGGGTTGTCGCTGGGGTTGAAGTAGTTGAGGCATGTTGCCTTGAGGTGGATTATTTTGGGGTGGAGGACGAGAGGGGAGTGGACCTTGTTGGAGGGGAAGTCGGGGCATTTGGGGAAGCCCTGGGTTGGCTACATAGTTAGCGTTGTTAACCACACTTACTTGCTCATTTGTCACGACCCCTTCTTTCGCTCCACCTGGGACACCAGTGCCCGGCTTCCTAAACACCCTCGGCTTTGGCGGCTCGAACATGTGCATGAGAGGGGAATCTTTCAGTCGTGTCTGGACATACCGAGCCCTCTCGTACAATTCCTCCATGGTGTTAAGCTTGTTCATTGCCAGGATATGCCTAAACTGGAGGGTAGCATTTGATATAATCATCTTCACCTGCTCTGGCTCTGAGATGGTATCCTTTATCCTCTCTGCCAGGGATCTCCATCTATCAGCATACTAGATGAAATTTTCATCTGACTTCATTTTTTCGGCGACCAGGTCGGTGACAGAAAGAGACGGGCCAACACGGTCCCGGTACCTCTGTAGGAACTTCCTCTGAACCACGTTGAAGTCCTCAGCCTCGCTTGGCTCTAGAGCGTAGAACCATTCCAACGCAGGGCCATCTAATGATCTTGTAAAGAGGTATGCCAAAGATCTTTATCATTCTGCCAGAACGAGGACTCATACATGAAGTCCTTTAAATGGGTAGAGGGGTTGCCAGTGCCATTGTACCTACGGTACGTGGGCATCTCAGAAGGGGGAAGGCGAAATATTGGTAGGACAGGCAGAGAAACCTCAGGGGTGGATTTTACATCCACCATTTTCTGTAAGTTTCGGAATTGCTCATCCATCTTGTTCAACTTGTTCAAGAGGGACTGGGTGAACGGGTCAATTGGTGAAGGTGGCGCTTGCCACGGAGAAGCGGTAGGCCTCCCGGAGACCTGAGAAGGAAACCTAGGACAGGAAGGGTATTGGGGTCTAGCAATGGATAGGCCCGGTTGGATTGGTGTTTGGAGGGCGGCTGGCGCCGGAGATTGGGAGGGGAATTGGAAGGAGGGAGGCTATTGATTTGCCTGCCCGAGAGGTGAGGGGGAGGGAATGGCCTGTACAGACTCTTGGACATGAGTGGTAGCTGGATTCGGCTCCGTGGGAGAGGGGGAAACCGATTTCCCTTCCAGAATGGCCTGGAAGGCTTGAAGTTGCTCAGGGTTGAGCTGGGTGTTGGCGAGTGTTGTCCCCGGTAGATGGCAATCAAGAGGGGAGGGGTGAATTGATTGGCAATATAAAAATTTAACAACCAAATTTTCCAGAAGATGAAATGGAAGGATAAAGATTGAAGCACACTCTTCTCACCCGATGATGAAAACACACGAACAGCGGAGATGTAATGAGATCTGAAAGGACGAGATATGAATGACACTCAACTCGACTAGAAGCCCACTCGTGTAATAACGTAGAAGCAAACCATGATGAATAATAGAATTTAAGGTGGTTCAGGTTCACCACAGTGACCCCTACGTCCACCCCTCACAATGTGAGGAAAGCTTCCACTAGAGAGTGAAAACCCACACACACACACACACGCTGTGAATCACACAGCCACACACACGCATGCTCTGCGACCAGCAAACGCACACACACCCACACAGAGTATTTCGTTCAAGATAGAAGTTCAAATACACAATGATTCTTCAGACTAGAAATAGAATGAACAGGATAAATGGAATAAGGATCTTGAAATCGCCAGAAATCCCCCTTTCAAATGATGGTGTAGCTGTGGTTCTTCATAGCTTGGTTGATGCGGTAGGATGAGGACAGATCTTCATGAAGAATCCCAGATATTGATGTGCAGCTCGAGATCCTAGTTGCCCGGCTTCAAATAAGGAAGGAGAGCTTCGGTTCTTGCTCAGGATGCATCTGATCAGCACGGGGATCGACCCATTTTTGAAGAGGAAGGCATCTATCTGCGCATGGAAGGGCTCCCGCGAGCTTTCTTCTTCCTACAAGACAAAAACACCATTAGATCGAATGTTCTCTATTTTTCTCCTTACTTTTGGGATGCCCTAATCATTGTTATTTATAGTCCCAAGGAGAGGGGACACGTGTGACAAGATGGAACCTCGGATCTCCCAACATTAGGGCAAAACGAGGAATAAAAATGGTGGCCGCGAAACGGATCACGAACCGGACTGCCGGTCCGTAACACTATGGGTCGACCCATTGGGTCGACCCACGACGCACGGGTTAAAAGCCCGACAAGAATATTTTCCAGGGGTCGACCCATGGGGTCGACCCATAGCGCATTCTTTCTAAAAACTAAAAACTGTGAGTTACCCGAAAGTTTCGGGTGCCAAAAAGGGTCGACCCATTGGGTCGACCCACACACGTTATGCACACAACTGAAAACCTGTGGGTTCAGGACCGCCTAGGGGTCGACCCATGGGGTCGACCCACAAACAACTTCTTAACAAAAAGAAGGAATTAGGCTAACAGCCACCATGGGGATGACCCTTGGGGTCCACCCCATCAAAATAAACAAGTTAATGAATTCCATGAGCTGGATATGAACAACGATCAACCCATGACAACTAATGAAGAAAATTAACTAAGCAAGGGTTAAGGTTTTGTGTGGATCTCACCAATCATTCTTCAATTGTTTTAGGATTTTAACTTCATTCCAGATTTCTGTAAGAACACAAAAATGGAGTTAGATCAAAACTTTGACAAACATGACTCAAAGCACTTACTCAGGATAGATGATCTTGATCCTGCAAGTATATCACTGGTAACATTAGTAATTCATGAACCAAGAGAAAGAAAAGGTGATATATAGTAAAGCATTTCAAAATGGGTTAGACTAAATTTATTCACCCATCAAAAGTTCTAGTCTAATATAGTGTTTGGTCATCATCAAAAACCAACTATTAGAATATTCACACAGGGGGTTCAACAATCTCCCCATTTTTGATGATGACAAAATACTATGCTAGAGTTTAGGATTGACAAGAAAACAGTTATATACATAATTTCTGAATCGACACCTCAATAGAAATTTAACACTAAAACCTCCATATGTATATCCAAATGAGCTCAAAAGGAGTTAACAAGCTGAATGAAATCAAGGCCACAGACCAAATGAGGGAGAACCCAATCATTGCATCAAACCGAGACCACAAAGTTGAAACACATACTTTCCATGCACCAAGCTGAACCATTTCGGAAGCATCATTCCTTAAAACACAGGGCCTCATTCAAGCAATGTGAGATTGACCAGTCAAAAGCATCATCCATTGTTTACAAGCCGACAACAGAGTTTTTAAGGCTTACAAAGCCTGGGTTCATGAGTTACAAAAATGCTTACATGTGCAATGCCATGAGATGCAACAGTTCTAACTAAACATTTCTAACTGACAGACTAATAACTAAACATTTCTAACTGACAGACTAATGAAAGCAAACATGCAAGCAAGCACACACCACACATACTATAACATAATAGTTAACCAAGCACACACATATATCTGAATTTCTCCCCCTTTGGCATCATCAAAAAGGAGAGGGAGAACCAGTTAATAACTGTGCAATATCATAGGAGCTTCATAACCTAGTCCGAGGGTGGAGAGGGTGGAGCATGTGACCTTCTAAGTAAAGTCATCATTTCTTCAAACATCCTGGTTTGGGCGTCCAGAGCAGTAGTGTTTGCGTCAAGAAAGGAGGTGACCCTCTGGAAAGACTGAGTGTGGGCAACATGGGAAATCCTCAAGTCAGTTACTTCATTGATAAGGGCATCCATTCTCTCCCCATACTTGTCTAGTCGGCAATCTATTGAATCCAATCTTTCAGTGATCAACTTAGGAAACCCATCAGGCAGTGCTTCATCAGGGAGTTCTAGTTGTAGAGGTTGATCTGCTTCATTTTCTTCACTATCCTCTTCTTCTTCTGAGTTGACTTGTTGTTGAACTTGACCAGATTTGATCTTATGAACCAGTACACCATCTATTAATTCATAATGCATATTCTTGCAAATTGTGGGGATGGAGTAAATGTCATTCTCACGAATTGTGTGATATCTTTCTTTGGACAAATTAATACCAGCTGATTCAAAGAGTGTTGTCAAAGCTGCTGCATATGGTAGAGTGCGGTTCGTATGCTGCATGCATGCCGATATGTGAAGCAATATAGTAGCAGGGAAATTAATTGGGAGACCCTTCATAAGACAGAAAAATAGGAACATGTGGAATTCAGTTACTTTGTCTCTTCCACCACCCTTTGGTATAATAATGGTCGTCATCATGTGGTGTAGAATGCGCTGCATGGAGGGAAAACGGTTTGCATTCAGGCCGGCGACGGACCTGTCTCCCATTTCCTCAGAGGTCATCATTTGATAGACCTCTTCTTCATCAAAATCAAGATCACCAAATGTGTAACCTTCATGATATGGTAGACCGAGAGCTCTACCCACAAATTCAGGAGTCAAGGTGATCACTTCACCATTTACAACAGTAAACTGCTTGTTTGCCTTGATTGACATATTGCCATAAAACTGAATCACCAGCTTGTAATAGACCCGACGGTGTGCAGACATGAAATGATCAAGATTAGGTTGACTACAGATGATATCCACTAAGCCTGGCAGGTATTCAACCAAGTTCATAAAATCTACTGCACGAGAGCGGAGGATATTTCTGTGAGCAGCTTTGTTACCGGAGGCCAAGGCTTGTGATTTCATTGCTTCTAGCTCTTTATCCTTGGATCGTATCTCTCTTGCGCGGCTGGAACACTCTCGCTGACGAGCAGATCGGCTGGATTCCTCCCCCTGACGAGAAGGCCTTCTTTTGGGTGCCATCTGAATCACCGGACAGATTAGAGACTCTAGAGGCTTTCTAGATCGTGTTGGTTCGAGAAGAGGAGCCCCTCACGCAGAAATAGTGACTCTCCAAATACCATGGCCTTACCTCAGTGGATTTGGGAGGAAGATGGATGCTTGCGGACGCAGCCAAGAAGGAACCCGCGAGTAGCCACCGGTTAAATCTCGCCTTTAGGGCTGGAGCGGCTTTGGGTTGCAAGAGAGGGTTTCAAGGCTTCCAAGAGGTGGTGGCTGGTCGATCTAGGGAGCTGGGGCATTGTTATAGTGTTAGGGTTGAAGAAGAGGGCGTTCACGCCCTTTCCGAAACGGGACAGTTCGCGTTTTACCGCGACCGCCCGTAATGGGTCTACCCGATGGGTCGACCCACGGGTAGCCCGAGCCCCGGTTTAGAGCGAACTGACAGGGGTCAACCCCATGGGTCGACCCATCCCCTGTTTTGATGGAGATTTCCTTTTGAAATGAAGACACGGAGTACCAAAGAGGATAGGCTCAATTCCCCACTGATTAAAACATATGAAGGTCAAGGAAATAAGATATATTTGAGGTTTGAATCAATTGGGGAGGATGTTTCAAGGAAGCGATAGATTCCCTTAGAAGTTTATTTACCAAACTCTCCATAGTTCAGATTTCGATTGATCAGCTCCACAGAGATGCACTTGTTTAACCAAAAAGAATAGTGTGGCCATAGAAGAGTGCAAAGAAGGGGTTCATACATATATAATAGAAGAAATGCAATTCATACAAAGGTGGAGATTTCACACAATTCAATTTATTTGCAATTCAAGCAAAATGGTGCATATGCATGAAGAAGGAGACCCATCGAATGCAACTATATGAAAGACACAAATGCATGATATGCATGCTAGCAACACTAAGTATGATGCAAAATGCAGAACCTCAAGAATCCGACTCCTCTATTCTACAAACCCCTAACTCTCTCCTGAAAGATGTAAATTTTTCTTCATTTAGTGGTTTGGTAAATATGTCGGTAATTTGATTATTTGTTTCAATGAAGTTTATTTCAACATCACCCTTACTAACATGATCACGAATGAAATGATGCCTGATTTCGATATGCTTTGTTCTAGAGTGATGAACCGGATTTTTGACAAGTTTATAGCAGAGGTGTTATCGCACAAAATTAAGGTATTTTTGAAGGAGATGCTGTAGTCAATCAATTGTTGTTGGATCCAAAGCACCTGGGTAATGCAACTACCAAGAGCCACATATTCGGCTTCGGCGGTTGACAAGGCCACTGAATTTTGTTTCTTGGAGGCCCATGAGATCATGCACCCCCCAAGGAATTGGCAATACCCACTGGTGCTCTTTCGATCCACTTTACAACCTGCATAATCGGCGTCAGAATAAGCAATCAGTTCAAAGCTCGAATTACGCGGAAGCCATAAGCTCAAATGTACTGAACCAGCAATATATCTAAAAATACGTTTCACGGCCGACATGTGTGTTTCTTTTGGATCAGACTGAAATCTCGCACATAAGCAAACTGCAAACTGAATGTCGGGCCGGCTGGCAGTTAAATACAACAGCGATCCTATCATGCTTCTAAAGAGCTTTTGATCCACGGATTTACCTTTCTCATCTTGATCGAGTTTGATTGAGGTTGACATGGGTGTGGGTTGAGGTTTCACCTTGCTGAAATTGTACTTTGTGAGTAAGTCTCGAGCATACTTCCTTTGGCATATGAAGATACCATCCACCATTTGTTTGACCTGCAAGCCCAAGAAGAAGGTCAATTCTCCCATCATACTCATTTCAAACTCACCTTGCATAAGTTTGGCAAAATTTTCACTCAAGGTGACGTCAGTAGAGCCAAAAATTATGTCATCGACATACACTTGAACAATTAAAACTTTCTTACCATTTACTTTGGTAAACAAGGTTTGATCAATGTTACCACGTTTGAACCCATTGTCGACAAGGAAAGAACTCAGCCTTTCGTACCAAGCGCGGGGAGCTTGTTTCAACCCGTAAAGCGCCTTGTCCAATTTGTAAACATAATCTGGATAAGCGTGATCTTCAAATCCTGGAGGCTGCTCTACATACACATCCTCCTGTATGAAGCCATTCAAAAACACACTTTTCACATCCCTTTGAAAAAGTTTAATATCATGATGGCATGCAAATGCTAAAAGAATTCTTACAGCCTCAAGTCTTGCCACAGGGGCAAAAGACTCATCAAAGTCAATTCCTATCTCTTGGCTATAGCCTTTGGCTACAAGCCTGGCCTTATTCCTAATTACCACTCCTTGATCATTTAACTTGTTTCGAAAAATCCATTTGGTTCCGATCACGGAGTGGCTTTTAGGACGTGGCACAAGGAACCACACTTTGTTCCTTTGGAACTGGTGTAGTTCATCCTGCATGGCTAAGATCCAGGAGTTATCCTTTAAGGCTTCATCAAGAGAGTGTGGTTCAAATTGAGAGAACAGTGCTAGATAATCCAAATTGTCAACTTCCCTTGATGAAGATCGAGTTTTCACTCTATCTTCTACATTACCAATCACATTCTCGGAGGGATGGCTTTTGTGGAAAATCCATTATCGAGGAAGCTGCTGTCCTTGTTGATTTTCATCATCCTTGCTTTCCGATCCTTCTCCTAGAGTTGCTTGACCTTGTGCCGCCTTTGGTGGAATCTCTTCACTGGTTTCTTCTTCTTCATCCTGCAATTTTGAGCTTTTATCAACATTCTCATTCCATGATTCATCTATAATAACATGAGGGCTCTCCTCTACAACAAGAGTTCTCAGGTTATAAACCCGATATGCTCTAGAAGTAAGAGAGTACCCAAGAAAGATTCCGCGATCGCTTTTTGCATCGAATTTGCCCAAATCAGATTTTCCATTATTAAGAATATAGCAAATTGATCCAAATGGTTTCAAGTGAGAGATATTTGGCTTCATACCTTTAAAGAGTTCATATGGGGTTTTTCTCAAGATTGGTCTTACCATAGCTCGGTTTATGATGTAGCATGCCGTGCTAACGGCTTCCGCCCAAAAGTACCTAGGAAGGTTGTTCTCGCTTAGCATTGTCCGAGCCATCTCAATAAGGGTTCTGTTCTTTCTCTCCACGATGCCATTTTGTTCTGGAGTTCTTGGTGCTGAAAATGTATGCGAGTATCCGTGCTCCCTACAAAATTCATCAAAATCAGTGTTCTCGAACTCCTTACCATGATCACTTTGAATTCTCTTGATGGAACATCCCTTCTCAATCTCCACTTTCCTGCAAAAACCTTCAAATTCCTTCAAAGCATCATTTTTATGTGACAAAAAGTATACCCAACAAAATCGTGAGAAGTCGTCTACAATGACAAAGCCATATAACTTACCACCTAGACTGTGAGTTCTACTAGGACCAAACAAATCAATATGAAGAACTTCAAGAGGCCTAGTGGTAGTCACATCATTCTTGCTTTTGAAAGAGGCTCTTGTTTGCTTACCTTTGCTGCATGCCTCACACACTTTGTCAGGTTCAAACTTCAGCTTTGGCATTCCAATAACTAAATCATTTCTGGACAACTTTGAAAGAACGTTAAAACTGGCATGCCCAAGATGGCGATGCCACAACCAAGCATTGTCAGAGTTATTTGCAACTAAGCAAAGATTATTGTGTGATGTGTCATCTAAGTCTATCATATATACATTATTTTGTCTAACGCCTATGAACATTATTTCCTGTGTGGTTTTATTTATAACAGTGCAGTGCGTGGAGTCAAAAATCACATTGCACCCTTTATCGCAAAGTTGACTAATACTAAGTAAGTTATGATTGAGACCTTTGACCAACAATATTTTCCACACTATGAGGAGATCCCTTACCAATCTTACCTTCTCCAACGATTTTTCCTTTGTCCTTGCCCCCGAGGCAACAAGTCCACCATCCTTTTCCATGAGGTCTGCAAAGATTTCTTTGTTTCCGGACATGTGTCGCGAGCATCCGCTATCGAGGTACCATTTGTTTCTTTGAGCCTTCATGCAGACCTACATATCATCAAAACAAGAAGACTTCTATGATTTTGGTACCCAAGCTTGCTTGGGTCCATATCGGTTAGAAGCTCTTGATCTATTCAACCACATTGACTTTCTTGCAAATTGTTTCTCATCAGCCAACATTAACCTACATGTATACATGGTGTGACCATACATTCCACAGTAGAAATATGAAACAACCTTTTTGTTATGATTTCTTTTCTTGTAATCATTCACGAATGGTTTGTGAGTTGGAATGTATTTCTCACTCTTTTTATGTGAAGAACATGATGAAGATGATGCATTAGCATTCACAAAGGAAGTTTGAGTTTTGTTTACGAAAGCTTTCTGGTTGCATGGCTCATAGCCTAGTCCTTCCTTTCTAAAGTTCACTCTCATTCCTAACATGGTGTCAAGATTTTGCTTCCCTTTGACAAATCTGGCTAGTGAATCTTTCAGATCTTTCACGTCATCCATTAAAACCCCTTTTTCTTCTTCAAGTTCCATTTTATCCTTTTCCAAGGCTTGGACTTTTGCATTCACTTCTTCAATGGCATTCATGGATTTTTCATCATTATGTTGTTCTTCTTTTAAACATGTTAGTTCTTCTTCAAACAGAATGACTTTGGAAATGAGCATTTCATTGTCGTAAGATAGTGTTTCAAGCTTGGATGATAATTCAGCACATTTCAGACATGGAGATTCATTCGACATGTTTTGGTCAATCTTTTTCTTTAACATTCTGTTTTCAGACTTTAACTTTTTGCATTTGTCATACAAGGCTTCATAAGCAATTTCCCATTGCTCACATGAGAGATCATCAGTTTCAGAATGTACCTCATTGGAGTCTTCATCATCCGCCATTAGACACAATGTTTGGACAAGCTCGTCCAATTCATCTTCCGATTTGTCTTCGGTGTCATCCTCATCGCTCCACGTTGCCACCATTACCTTAGGCTTCTTGAACTTCCCTTTCTTGAGTTTTTTCTGAAGTTCGGGACACTCTCCACGCATGTGCCCTGGTTTTTTACATTCATAGCAGATAATCTCTTCTTTTTTGCTGCTTTCTCCCTTCCTTGGAATCATTTTCCTTGGCCCTCTTCTGAATGGAGCTCCTGCTCTTCTGGACCTTCTAATGAATTTTCTGGCCCTTTGTGTTATCATGGCCACCAGCTCTTCATCCTCACTGTTTGAACCAGATCCATCTTCACTGTCATCCGATCTTTGGAGATTGGTCTTCAAGGCCATGCTTGAGATCGGCTTCTTTTTCTTGACATCTTCCTCATTCCTTTTTATGTTCAGCTCATAGGTCATTAATGACCCAATTAGCTCATCAAGGGTCAGAGTGATAAGGTTCTTTGAATCTTCAATGACCGTGGCCTTAGTATGCCACTGTGATGAGAGGGACCTTAATACCTTCCTCACAAGATCTTGGTTGGAGTATTCCTTCCCAAGTGCCTTCAGCCCATTGGTGATCTCCAACAATCTAGCAAACATTTCTGAAATGTTTTCATCCGGCTTCATCATGAATAATTCGTAGTCCCGGACGAGCAAATTTGCTTTAGTCTCCTTCACTTCTGATGTTCCTTCATACATTAAACGAAGTTTGTTCCACATCTCCTACGCGGAAGCACACATCGAAATTCGTGAGTACTCGTTTGGATGAATTGCACATTGAATTATATTCATGGCTTTGAAATTAGCTATGCACTTCTTGATATGATCTTCTCCCCACTCTTCCTCTTTGGGAGGCAATTTATATGGACCATTACTGATAACATGCCAAATTTCAAATTCCTAAGCCCTCAGGAATACATACATCCGATTCTTCCAATATGAATAATTTGACCCATCGAAGAATGGAGGTCTATGTATAGA
Organism: Amorphophallus konjac; assembly: GCA_022559845.1. Taxonomy (NCBI): domain Eukaryota; kingdom Viridiplantae; phylum Streptophyta; class Magnoliopsida; order Alismatales; family Araceae; genus Amorphophallus; species Amorphophallus konjac. Next base: position 242,806,125 of record CM040120.1, read on the forward strand.
GTGCCCTTCGGGCATCTGCCCCTTGTTTGCCATTTACTGGATCTTACTCTAAGATCGTGAGATCAGTAAAAATCAGAGACCGTGCTCTGATACCAATTGTTGTCCCCGGTAGATGGCAATCAAGAGGGGAGGGGTGAATTGATTGGCAATATAAAAATTTAACAACCAACTTTTCCAGAAGATGAAATGGAAGGATAAAGATTGAAGCACACTCTTCTCACCCGATGATGAAAACACACGAATAGCGGAGATGTAATGAGATCTGAAAGGACGAGATATGAATGACACTCAACTCGACTAGAAGCCCACTCGTGTAATAACGTAGAAGCAAACCATGATGAACAATAGAATTTAAGGTGGTTCAGGTTCACCACAGTGACCCCTACGTCCACCCCTCACAATGTGAGGAAAGCTTCCACTAGAGAGTGAAAACCCACACACACACACACACGCTGTGAATCACACAGCCACACACACGCATGCTCTGCGACCAGCAAACGCACACACACCCACACAGAGTATTTCGTTCAAGATAGAAGTTCAAATACACAATGATTCTTCAGACTAGAAATAGAATGAACAGGATAAATGGAATAAGGATCTTGAAATCGCCAGAAATCCCCCTTTCAAATGATGGTGTAGCTGTGGTTCTTCATAGCTTGGTTGATGCGGTAGGATGAGGACAGATCTTCATGAAGAATCCCAGATATTGATGTGCAGCTCGAGATCCTAGTTGCCCGGCTTCAAATAAGGAAGGAGAGCTTCGGTTCTTGCTCAGGATGCATCTGATCAGCACGGGGATCGACCCATTTTTGAAGAGGAAGGCATCTATCTGCGCATGGAAGGGCTCCCGCGAGCTTTCTTCTTCCTACAAGACAAAAACACCATTAGATCGAATGTTCTCTATTTTTCTCCTTACTTTTGGGATGCCCTAATCATTGTTATTTATAGTCCCAAGGAGAGGGGACACATGTGACAAGATGGAACCTCGGATCTCCCAACATTAGGGCAAAACGAGGAATAAAAATGGTGGCCGTGAAACGGATCACGAACCGGACTGCCGGTCCGTAACACTATGGGTCGACCCATTGGGTCGACCCACGACGCACGGGTTAAAAGCCCGACAAGAATATTTTCCAGGGGTCGACCCATGGGGTCGACCCATAGCGCATTCTTTCTAAAAACTAAAAACTGTGAGTTACCCGAAAGTTTCGGGTGCCAAAAAGGGTCGACCCATTGGGTCGACCCACACACGTTATGCACACAACTGAAAACCTGTGGGTTCAGGATCGCCTAGGGGTCGACCCATGGGGTCGACCCACAAACAACTTCTTAACAAAAAGAAGGAATTAGGCTAACAACCACCATGGGGATGACCCTTGGGGTCCACCCCATCAAAATAAACAAGTTAATGAATTCCATGAGCTGGATATGAACAACGATCAACCCATGACAACTAATGAAGAAAATTAACTAAGCAAGGGTTAAGGTTTTGTGTGGATCTCACCAATCATTCTTCAATTGTTTTATGATTTTAACTTCATTCCAGATTTCTGTAAGAACACAAAAATGGAGTTAGATCAAAACTTTGACAAACATGACTCAAAGCACTTACTCAAGATAGATGATCTTGATCCTGCAAGTATATCACTGGTAACATTAGTAATTCATGAACCAAGAGAAAGAAAAGGTGATATATAGTAAAGCATTTCAAAATGGGTTAGACTAAATTTATTCACCCATCAAAAGTTCTAGTCTAATATAGTGTTTGGTCATCATCAAAAACCAACTATTAGAATATTCACACAGGGGGTTCAACAGCAAGGACACCTAACAGAGAGGAGATGTCCTGGGGGGAAGATGTATCCCCGGCAACGTTCGACACCTCATGTGAGGGCTCGTGGGATGGACCGGCATCCACAGCGTAGACATGAGGCCCACCTTGGTAGCCCTGGTCCGGGCTGTATTCTACGTAAGAGCCGTGACTCGAGTCATGCATTTGGGGCTCATAGCCGAAGGCGTTAGCCTCGAAAGCATCGTAATTATACTCGGCCATCCTTAACACTTTTCTAGAACCTAATAACATACACCAGCACACAAGCAGCAGAGATTAACACACAAGTGGATGCTTTACATCTCTTTTTTATTTTTGTTTTAACTCTTTTTTTTCTTCTTTTTAACGATTGTAAAAATTCACACAAAATTTGCAAAAATCCTAGTTACACCTTTATTTTACCGCCGTGTGAACTAGGGACACTCGACTCACCACGGATGGGTTGACTATCTCCAGGGAACTTCAGTGGTACAACCTGCCCAGTGAACGAAGAGGGAATCCTTTGTTGTCGGGGACTTACGGAGATCCCAGTAAAGGAGATCCTAGTCCGTCGAGAGGAATTTTCGACGGAGAGTCCTTCCTTCACCGAGAGAGGGTGGTCCTTAGAAAGAAATAAAAAGAAAGATAGAAAAGAGGGACAGACGTATGTGATGACATGCTGACAGATATATAGAGCATAACAGAATAACAAGACAATCAAGATATAACAACACACAAGAGATGATAAAGCAAATCACAAGAGGCGGCAGGAGTAACTAAAAGAAAGCAACTGAGAGATAAACAACACGCAAGAGATGATAAAGCAAATCACAAGAGGCTGCAAGAGTAACTAAAAGAAAGCAAGTGAGGTCCCACCGTGATCGCCAATCTGTGGAAGCCGAGGAGGGATCCACTTAAAAGAGGAGAAAATGAAAACTCGCTGTGACTAAAAGGCTAATAAGGGGCATGAAACGTGCCAATAGAGAATATCAATAAGACCTTCGTGAGTCACGTCTGGACCTCGGGTTCGCCCCAACCATGGTCATTACCTAACCCACATCTAGGCCTATAGCCAGCTATCTCTATATACGTCTTTGTTTTGGAATCTAGTCCCGGGACACTTTACCGTTGCCCGTCGGCACCGGAAATATTAATGATGCCCACACAAGCCTCGTTTGGACCGCGGGAGGCGCCCCCGGAATGGTCCTGACTCGATCTCGCACCGGGCCAATAAACTCGCTGATTTCTGACCACTCTAACCGGGATTCAACCGAATGTCTTCTATCCCTTTAAACAATAAATTTGCCGTACCCTAGCATACATATGCTCCAGCTTTCCCCATGATGATCACGATTCTCTGAAGCCGGATGCTCGTCCGAATATCAAAATGGTCCCTTGAGTGACCGACATATTTCGAATGCTTGTTTCCCTAGACATAGGGCTTTCCGACTAATTCGAGACCGCTATCGGCTTGTTTCTCTCGATATATTTTCCTGGCCATGAGGCCCCTTTTCCCGGTGATTAATCAAGGGTGTTCCCCTCTCCGAGGGGATGTAAATGACGCCGTGACCTTTATGGCGTGGCGGGTCTCAGTCCCGACACGAACCACACAATCGTCTGATTAGTCAGATCGAGCGCACAATAAATCGTCACTTTGTGACTGGCACGCCCACGCACTAAATAAACGCCAATAAACAAATAAACAACGATTTATTAAATAAAAAGTGCGTCCACAGGGTTGTCTTCATTTAATTGAAGACTTACAGGGTGTCTTCAATTTAAGTACAGGTTCAACTCACATTGACGACACACCAATTGAGTTGTTTTCTAAGTGAGTTGTGCTTCGCATCAGAACTGTAAGTTCTGTGACACAAGTCACTATTCATTTCTCCAAAGTTTCTCCGAATCAGAATCCGAAGACATGGTCAGGTGGAGAAAAATCTCAGGGTCACAGAAGTATATTCTGTCAAAATTTTCAAGGTCCCGTTTATTAGTTATAGATTTTTGAATGCGTTGATTTACTGATATCTGAAAATTACAGAAAATGGAATTGATGACATGGTGCATGTCTTCAATTAATTGACGCCCTCGCGGGCAATCTTCAATTCTAAAATTGGTGCCCTGGTCTGGGGCGCCAATTACAGTTAGGTGTCCACTATTCATCAGTGTGAAAAAGCTCCGAATCAGGAAGTAATGACACGAATATGTTGAGAAAAATGTCAGGATTCTAGAAACATGTTCATGCAAAAATTTCGTGCTTTAGTTCGATAGTTATGGATTTTTGAATGTGTTGAATTATCAATTACTCAAAATTCCTGAAATCGAATTGACGACATGATGCATGTCTTCATTTAATTGAAGACTTCGACGAAGTCTTCAAATTGGTAATTGGCGCCCTGGTCAGGGGCGCCATTTTCAAGTGAGCTGGGTGTTAAAACTCTAACGTATTCTATGTAACAGAGGCTATAATTTAAGGTTAAAATAGGATTATTAAGACTGAAAACTAGTGTGATAAAATACGTTAAAAAGCTCATGAAATCATGCTAATAAACTAAATTCAAACTCATAAAAAAATCATGGTAACAGTATGTAACAAGCTATTAACATATGTATAACATGGTATTATTTTTGGTCATGGTAAAGCTAAAATATATATATATATATAGCATGGTTGACTAGTTGATCGAACTCTAAACATGCATCAATTAACCTATTTAGCTACTAGTTAGGTAATGATTTGAGAACACCTACCTCTGTGAAGTGACAGGAGCTGACAGGAGAGGAAGAAGCAGCCCTTCCCTTCCTCTGCAACTCTTCAGAGCTTGCTCCCGTATCTAGCCTTCGAACTAACCAAATAGAAGAAAATAGAGTGTATTTTATAACCTTAGGGTCGACAGGATGGGGGACAAGATCCAGAATTATAGGGTATTTAGTGGGTTTACAGCCTACACAGGCTGGAGGGATAGAATGATCGTGATAGTTGTCGGAAAAGAAATGACGCCCAAGAGAGGTCGTGTATTTCATAAGTTAAGATTTCCATGTTAAACTTCAAAGATTTTTATCTTTAAAAATTGATGGAATTTGTTTGTGAAATTTCAGGGGTGAAACCCTTACATTTTTCTCTATTTTGACATATAATTGTTTTTGAAAAATTCTTTTTAAATAAAAAGTGACACTATTGATGTTACTATTTACGTTTAGGAAATAATGACTTAACATATGTCGTTATTTTGAACGGAGATTTTTGTATTCACTCTACACTAACCAAAATTGTCTATATACCCTTTCTCACTTTCTAAATTATGTTTATCCTTTAACACTTCATCTATATACCCTTATTTCTTCAAAGTAATGATATAATGTAAAAGTTGAAATATGAAAATTTCTAAATTATGAAAATATGAATTGGCATCTTGTAAAAGTGATGTTTATCCTTTAAAACACTATCTATATAACCTATTTCCTATTTTTTGGAATAGTGTAATATTAATTTCCTAAGTGATTGAAAATATAAATTGGCATTTCCTAAAATATAATTTGGCATCTTCTAAAGCATCTATTAGTAATTAAATATTTTAAATGGTTAATCCAATAGTTTTATAATATGAGTTCAATAATTAAATATATATATATATATGTATAATTTTTTTTGTATATTTCTATTTTAAAATTCTCGGGTGTTACACTCTGAGTACCGTGCACAATCATATAAGCTCCCACAATCTGTCAGAGACTTAAAAAAAATCATCGTGAAACATAATCTCGTTTGAGGAAATTTGGGCAGCATCTCCCCAGTACAGGGAGATGTCCAGTTAGACAAATGGAATGGCACATGTTAAATGGTGCCAAACCGTAAACACTGAGGAGCCTAGGTGGACTGCCTCAGTCCCTGAGGTCATTACGAACAGAGTCTCAAGGGCCAGCCTACTAGAGACTCGTGATGATCCAGGGGTGAAATGGGCCTCTAATTGTAGCCATACAGATGGCGGTTTCATTTGCTTACTCGGTGTAAAGGGCTTCTAGGGGAACATGTGACAATACGACAGACCCCCTGGAACCTTGAGTGGCGTTGGTACAGGGAAATTAAGCTACGAGTCAAAGGAATGTACCCCTCCCCAGTCAGGGACGATTAGAAACATTCGAAGAAAACCGTTCTTCGATTAGCAATGATTTCAGGGGCATAGCATACCATTCTACCTTGCCATGAGATGAGCCCTGTTCTGTGAGTGGTCATGATTGCCATAGGCAACTCGTGCTCATTGCCATCAGAGATAAGCCAAACGGGGCTGAGTCCCTCAGGGATAAATCATCAAACGCTGAGAGGGGGGGTATATGGCAGCTCTGGAAGAAAGCAATAGAAGACTATCATGTCGACTATCAGAGTACACTGGTGCCCTTACAACTGACAGAAACGAGTGAAAGGGCACTCAACAATCTCTTTTCTATCATTCGATCAAGCGAAACCCATATTCGTAGACGAAACCACGCTATTAGTAAAAGAACAGCCCCTGGGGAGGGGTAACTTACTGTTGCCCACAAAGGGCGTGGCTGCAAGCCATTATCCCACGGAAAGAAAGGAAAGAAACCCCAAGACAACCGATCATAGAATCTGTCATTGATTTGGCCCGGAGGGCCTCCTCATGCTCAGGGGAAAGTCGAGAATCTCGAAGCGTAATCGATAGAAACAATGACAGTTCAACAGAAATAGAGCAGTAGGAGGGAAGTATATTCAAGCCACAGTAAAACGCGGGGGGGGGGGGAGCCTTCTTTTATTCACCTGCTCTGTTGATTACAACAGAATGGGGGACGGGGATTACCGAGCTTGGATAAAATTCCAAGGGGGGAAAGAAAAGAAATGCTTAAGAGGAAAAGGGAAGAACTAAAAAAAAAGAAAGGACATAGAACCGAAGGAAAATCGTAGAGCTCCTCCGAGACCCACCTTCTTCTTCTTGCTCCTCTCGATTGCTCCCCTTCCTCTCTATCTGGCCTTTTCTTTCTCCTTCGCTCTCCCTTTTCTTTTTCTTTCGATCTCTCGATCCGATTCCCCTTTTTTCCGATCCCCCTTGTTCTGAGGGCTTAGGGCCCTTTATATAGGTGACCCACCAAAACAGGGCATCGGAACCCTGACGGGATAGGTGCGCCACTGGCTCAACGTCAACGGTCGCCACTGCCTCAAGCCATATCAACGCCACTGACTCAGCCCTAAGGCACCACCGCCTCAGCTACAAAGGCCGCCACCGACTCAAGCGAAGTAGCGCCACCGACTCGGCCATTCAAGGGCATTTTTGTAATTTCATCATTTTACCCGAGATTAACCCGGTGAGAGCTCGGCGTCCGGAGTAGATTGGGAATTAGTGTAGTAGTCCCAGAATGTGTTTTGAAGTGTTGAGTCTAGGCTTCCGCAAATTTTTGAGACGTGTAGAACTCGTATCGATTTTCCCAGGATTTGCACTGATTTTCCCTTCGGCACACCAGTTTGTGTTGCCACCCTCTCTCGGAGAGTACGTGGACCTTCTTCACTGAAGTGGTAACCCCTGGGATGATTTCTGCCAGGATTGTATGCCTTCGAGGCTACTTTCGGACCATTCCGATGTTCTGCGGGTATTTTGTGGAAACCTCAGAATTTTCGCTAGTGACGCTCTTAACGCAGCATATTGGTTCTTCAGGGTCACCCTATGCTTGCATGAAGCGTTCTCATTGAATGAGCCACTGCTTTGGGGGTCCTTGCTCCTTCGGAGTCATCCATCGGTCGCTAACGGGCCACTTCGGAGTCCTGGGTGCCCTGGTCGGGTTACATAACCCTTGTATTTCAGAATTATTGAAGAATGAATAGAAGAAAAGAAGCATTTGGTGCAAATGCCCATGGGCGCCCCTCCTTCCTCCCCCTGGCAGCTGTGATGGCTGCCCATTTCAGTGTGTGACTCCCTCCTCCTTGGTGGAATCCAAGGATTATCACCTCCGCTGGATGCAACTTCCAGCCACCGCCGTCGCTGCCTCCGTTCGTGCTGCCATCGAGCCGCCACAACCCGATCTTTGGTGTGCTGTCCAGGATTTCGAGATCCAGGACATAAGCTCAAAGATTAGGTTGGTTCTCCCAATCCAGCCATCGGATCGACCTCAAATTTTTAGGGTTGGTTCCCCCCATCGTCCCCTTCTTCCATTTTAATTTTCACTTTGATCAGATCCTGTTTTCCCCTCCTCACAGTCATTTATTTCCACCCATGACAGTCTGCCAATCAGCAGATCTGTGAGATAGTACCCTGTTCTTTTATTTTTTTTCCACCCCCAAAACCACGTCAGAAAAATATAAAAATATTTGTGTATCATCCTCACATCTCCCCCTCTCACCCATAAAATTCCCAAAGTCCAGATCCACCATTTCCCCTTCGGTCAAACCTCATTTTCAGGCAGATCTCATTCTGTCCTGTTTGATCTGGATTCCTGGCCAGAAAAGTTTAAGGAGCACAAAGTTTTTCATTTCAATCCAGACTGTTGGATGGATCTGAAATTCATATATGTTGTAGATCTTTGAGTCTACTTCCAGCGGCACCAATCTCGTCCCAATCCGACACCGGATCTGGGCGTGGTGGTCGTTTTCGTGAAGGCACGGAAATCTGTTCCGTGAACAGGCCAGCAGAGGCAGCCACCGGTTAATTCATCCAAAATTATGCCTACTGCGATTCAGTTGTTGCCGACTTCAGGGATCGAAGAGGAGCATTCCACCGGCGTCCTAGCCAACTGCCTCGACCAGAAGTTGACCGGAAGCCACCATCCCATGTGCCTAGTTCACTTGCTGTCCAACGAGTCAGAATAGTGCCGAGTCGGACTAGTAGCCCGCCTCCGGTCCAAAAGCCCTTTCGGCTTGCTACCCGTCAACCCAAGATCAGTACTCCCGGGTCCCACATGTAGCCCTTTTCCTCCCTGCGTGGAGTGGGCATAAAATTCATTTATGTAAATTGTTGATAATTCTACTGTACTGGGAGTACGAGTCTTGGCCGAGATCGTCTTCTCCACGCCCGGAGCGTGGAGGTATCGCCCCTAACTCTCTCGACATTTTGCTTATTTCGTATATATTCGTATGCCACTGCTTGAGTGATAGGATAATCTAGCTCGTTATATTATTTCAATCATCAGTGCGAGAGAGTGAGTGTGACCCGTCCCGTGACTCGACCTGAGCACGAGAGTGAGTTTGACCACCCTTGACTCACTGCCAGTTTCTCAACCGCGCACATCCGCACCCTTCCCTTGCTAGGGACTAGTCCCAAGCTAGAGTCCCATGTTTGTATCCGAATTGGTCTCGAGTCGCATTGCGTCCCGCATCACCAGTCTCCCGTTACAGTTCTGGCTACAACGCCTTCACAGGTCAGCCGCCCAGCCACCAGCCCCAGCCGCAGGCTACAATGCCTTTGCAGGCCAGCCTACCGGCCCCAGCTCCAGTCCCAGACCCAGTTTCAACCTCCAGTCCCCGTCCCAGTCCCAGTCCTGGCCGTGATGCCTTCTTGGGCCACCCGGCTAGCTTAGCGCCGGTCTCCGAGGCTAATGAGAATTACATTTCCGGCTAACAACATGATAATAGCCGATACTCTATTACTCGGTTTGTGACCGATACACCCCAGAATCACCCTAGTAGCCCTAGATCGCATAGACCATCACATCCCATAGGTTCATGTTGGCGTCATGTCACACATGCCTTTAGCCTCCAAGGGGATTAGCCCCAACACCCAGTCATTTTTCCTACTACCCAGTACCCAGCATCCAGTTACATTATTCTCCATACTCAACCCCTTTACTGTTGTGCCTCTTAGGCACAAGCATGTGCTATGTCGCCTTGATGATAGCAATGCTATTTGGTTTTGATGATAGCAAGACAGTGAGTGCATTTGAGTGCATTTGATATTGTATTTTGATGATAGCAATGTTATTGTGCATTGATGATTGCAATAAACAAAGTGCATTTCTATGCATTCTTATTCTTGAGCATTCTGCATATTGATAGCAACATGAATGATGATGTTTAGCATTGATGGTATTTGCTCTTTATATATGTGCATTGCATTCTGTCAGATATCATGTCTGGGTAGCAAAGTCTATACATTGGACTCTCGTTCAAGCCTATGCATTGCATTGGCTAAGTATATACAACGTCAGTTCATGCATTGTCTTAGGCAAAGTCTGTACAGCGTCAATGCACTTCATTGGAAGTATGTACAGCGTCAACGCGTGAAGTCTGTACAGCCGTGTCATATGCTCCTAAGTCTATGCAGTACTGTTCATGTATGAGTCTTCATCAAGTCTGTACATTGACACGCCAACCTCCTTGAAGTCTGCACACTAGTCTTCACTGTCAAGTCTGCACATTGGTCTTCGATTTCAAAGTCCATACATTGGACTGTTCTTCAAAGTCTGTACATTGGCTTCACATCTTCAAGTCTGTACAGCCGTTTGCTTTGAATTTCAAGTCTAGACATTGCACTGTAGCATCCATCGTCTTCGTGTTGTTTTAGTGTCTATGTCTTCGTGTTGTGTTTACGTCTTCGTGTTGGTCTGTCTTCGTGTCTTCGTGTTGTTTTTGCATTCGTGTCTCCGTGTTGCTACAGTGACACTTCGTGTCGTTCTCGTTTCACCTCGTGCTGTTCTCACTTACTTCGTGTCGGTTTCTATTTTTTGTCCTTGAGTTGTTGTCAACCCGTGTCGTTTCACCTCGTGCTGTTCTCACCGTCTTCATGTTGTTTTCAACTCGTGACGGTTTCTGTTATGTGTCTTCGTGTCGTGGTCAGTCCGTGTCGCCTCGTCTTTGAGTCGTTCATTCGAGCTATTTTATGCTCGAGTTGTTTCTCTTATGTTTTCAAGTGTTGTTTCACTTCGTGTCGTTTCCGTATTATGTCTTCGTGTTGTTTTTCCTAAGACCTCGTGTCCTTCTTGTTTTGTAACCACACTTCGTGTCGGTTTCTGTTGTTTCTGTGTTTGTGTCGTCAAGTTGTTTTTATGACTTCGTGTCGTTTCCTTATTGTGTCTTCGTGTTGTCTCCGTGTCTCCTCGAGTCGTTTCTTCTTCTGGTTTCACTGCTTCATCACGTGTCGCGATAGCCGTGTCTATTTTTCTGTCCTCGTGTTGTCTTTCCTAGACCCCGTGTCTGTCTTGCCTTGTGACCACACTTCGTGTCAGTTTTTGTTTTCGTATTCGAGTTGGTTTCAGTCCATGTTGTTCTCGTGCCGTTCTCTTTGCTGTTTATTATGTCATGTCGCTTTTACTTCGTGCTGTAGTCATCGTATGTATCTCGTGTCGTTCTTCTTTTTACCTCGTGTTGTTTTCATCTTCTTCGTGTCGTTCTCTTTGTAGTGTTATCTCTGTTACAGTATGTATCTCGTGTCGTTCTCTCCTTACTTCGTGCTGTAGTCACCTTGTGTATCTCGTGTCGTTCTCAGTGCATCTAGAATTGCTACCACATACCTCGTGCAACTTTAGTTATTGTGGCCCTCAGTTTTAATGGTTTTCATCTCCTTGCAGGTCCGAGGAAGAAATATTCCCCAGTGACTGGCAGCACGTGATCTGAGGCTGGAATGAAGCCTGCTGAGAGACTGCCACGTGGTCCGAATTCTTAGGGCGGGAGCTGTGGAAGCCACACGCGCCCTAGCTGCTGCTATATATATGAGCCTTCTTCCACAGAAGAAGGGTGATCGAGTTGGCGAGAAGAAAAGTCCATACAGAGAGCCACGATCCAGATAGAAAAAGAAAAGAGAAAGAAGAAGAGCAGAAGGAGAAGAAGAGAGGCAGAGAGCTCGAGAAGAGTGTGAAGAGAAGAAGAAGAGAGAGAGAAAGAAGGAGTTCGTTCCTCAGATCTTTGGTTCAAAACCAGATCTGAGGTTGCTCATTGTTAGAGCTATATTTTGTGCTTGATTGTTTTAGCTTTCCGTTGCTGTCTTGTTCTATCTTTTGTTTTCCATTTTACATTTCCTTTCAAGCTGTTAGTCAGCGGGTTGCAGAGGTGCTGCCTCTGGTCGGCTAAGCTATATTGCCTAGCGGTTTGCAGTGGAGGATTCCACTGGATAGCAAGCTGTGTTGCTCAGCGGGCAGTGGAGGTTTCCACTGGACGGGTAAGCTGTAATCCCCAGCGGTTGCAGTGGTGGATTCCACTGGACGGCAAGCTGTGTTGCCCAGCGATTGTTGGCAAGCTGTGTTGCCCAGCGGTTAGTGAAGCCACACTCGGGTTGAGTGTGGGGTGGATGTAGGTCTGGAGGACCGAACCACCTAAAAACCCCTTGTGCATTGTGGTTTGGTTTATCTTCTTTTGCTTCCGCTAGATGATTGCATAGGGGCGCTCTAAGCGTTTGGCTTCTGTTTGAGCAGAAGAGTTGATTAGTTTTCTTAGAATATTTTAATCTGTCAAGAGAGCGAAATTCCAGTTGAGCTTCAGATTGTCGAATCTGTCTTGTTATTATTCTAGTTTTTAATTGGGTGAAGGTTTTTTTTTAAACGGGTTATATTCATTCACCCCCCCTCTGAATACTGCACCGAACCCAACAATTGGTATCCGAGCGGGTCTCTGATCTATCAGATCTAACAATCTGCAGAGGATCCTGCTAGCTTCTGGTGCATTTCAGAGTGGGTCTTTTGAAATCGTGTGTTGCTTCACTGACTTGTGCTTTGCTTTTCTCATTTGTTTTTTGGTGTTATTTGAGTTGATTCATTATGCTTGATTAGTGTTCTTCCTAGAACTCTTATTCTGTCTAAAGCATGGAACTCACCGTTGATCCTCCGAAGTTTGAAGGTTCAGGGTTCTACAATTGGTTTAATCAGTTCAGAGAATATGTGATGCAAACTAATCCAGATCTGTGGATAGTCATTGCACACAGTTCCTATGAAGTTCCAAAGGATGAATTCTTATGGAAAACTTCAGACAGACAAAAATTCTCTGATAATCAGAAGGCCCTGGAGCTAACTCAAAGGGCTATAAACACTGACAAGTTTCCATGTGTAGTTAATTGCTGCAGTGCTTCCGAAGTGGTCGAGATGATAGCAAGCAGCCGAACCCAGGATAAAGAGAATTGTCTCATGGCAACAGAAGAAGACGAAGATTATGAGGAGGACACTTCATCACAGGTAAACTCTGATACTAATAATTTTTCTCTGAAAAATATGATTGAATTGAATGAGCATTTATTGAATAAATATGATAGACTGAAATCTGAAAAGAGAAAAATAAGAAAAGAAATGTTGCATGAGGTTAGAAGTCTGAAATCTGAAAATGAAAATTTGAAATCTAACATAAATAAAGAAAAAGATGAGTTGAACAAGTTAAAATCTGAGAATGAAGATCTTAGAAACAAACTCATCAGTGAAGATAATTCTTGTAAATCATGTGCCATTCTCGAAGACATGATTAATGATTTTGATTCTGATAACAGTTTTCAAAAGGAACAAATCAAATCTCTAAAAGAAGAAAATGTCTACTTGAAAGATTAAAATAAAAAGTTGATGGTTCTGAATACTGTCTTCTCTGAGAGATGGCTGACAATTGAAAAAGAAAAATCTGCTTTGAAAAAGTATATCAATTACAGTGACGAAGAAATTACTAGCTTTGTTATACACACTGCTGATTTGGAAAAAGAACTTTGTCTGTTAAAAGAAAAACTGGCTAGTTATGAGAAGGAGAAAGTTCATTCAGGAAATCTTATAATCTCCTTGGAAAATAAAATCACTGAGCTGAATGGTACTTCATCTAAGTTGGCCAAGGATAAAGGCAAAATGAAAATGGTTCTGGAAGATGAAGTGAGTAGTCAAAGTGAAAGGGTGGAAAATAGCTTTGGAGTTAAGAATGGTATTAGAAACCTGCTATACACCACATTTGTGCCGAGTTCTAAAGTAGCTGGTCCCTCAAATAAATCCTTGAAAGAAGCTGCTGCTCATGAAATTCAAAAACGAAATAAAGATCAGAAAACCCCAAATACTCAAAGGAACAATCTGCATGCTAAAAACTCATCTGATAAGTGCCATGTTTTAAAGAAATCTAATGGTTCTTGTTCTTGTCATTATTGTGGTAAGCATGGACACTTTATGAGTGAGTGTTTTGTGATGAAACAAGATGACAGAAAGCATGCTAGAAAAGTTCTGTCTGATCAGAAAAAGGGTAATCGGAATGTTAAAGAATTTCATGCTAGAAATCATGATTCTAGGAGACAGAATCTAAATTGTTTTCATTATGGCAAGATGGGCCACATTGTAGCTCATTGCTGGCATGCCCAGGGAAAGAAAGTCAATTTAAAATCTGTAAATTTCCCTGCAAATAAAACTACTTCTGGTAAAAGAACCCCAGCATGCTTTGAATGTGGAAAGCATGGCCACACAGTCAAGGACTGTTGGCATGTTCAAAAGAATTCTGTATGTTTTGAATGTGGGAGGCATGGCCATACAATCAAAGACTGTTGGCATGCCCAAGTAAGTCATATTGTTAAATTCTCTGCAAAACGACATGTGAATTTTTCATGCTTTAATTATGATAAATCAGGTCACAAATTTGCTGAATGCTGGATGAAGAAGAATAAGAAACAGAATGTTCATGTAAACAACAGAACAACTCATGCTCAATCTCATAGGTCTCATGCTTCTTTTGATAAGCATCATAGGACCAGACAATCTGTTGTTTCATGTCATTATTGTGGAAATTTTGAACATTCTATGTCTGATTGTTCTTTTATGGAATTTGATGATAATGTTGCAAAAAGAATGTTTAGAACACCTGATAGGGGTAGTGCAGGACCCAAAGCTGCTTGGGTCCCTGCAGGATCAAAATGATCATAATGTTACAGGTGTGCCTTGGGTCAAAGAATAAACAGGGGTTAACAGACCAAGGCACTCAAATGGAAACCCCAGGATCCTACCTTTCAGGTCAGTTCTGAACTTTGTTTAAATCTCATAATCTGAAAATGCTAATTTGTCTGTTTTAATTTCATTATCTGAAATTGTTATTTTGCTTGGTTATTTTTTGATGCTCTTCTCATGCTGTTGCTTGCACTAAATACATGAGATTGCTCTGCACCGCATATGTTAGTTACATGACCATCATGGTATATTGAATGGAACAGTGCTGAAGGGCATATGGAGTATGTCTGGATGCTATTGCTATGTGTGAGGTGATCCTTGGATCAAGTCCTCCGCCCAGTACCATGGGTCAAGTCATATAGAGCAGTGTATTGCATATCATGTTGATCTGTTGGTGCTAAACTGAAGTTTTCTGAAATATGAATTGAACAAATATGCTTATAGTAATTCTCTTCTGTCTAATTTGTATGAATCATATCTGAATGCTAAATTTGATATCATGTGATGTGATTTCAATACATTTCATGCATATAGTCAGGGGGAGTCCAACTGTTTTTGATCAATGCATATGTAGGATAGTGCATATCATAAAATTTTGAAAAATCTAAAAAGAAATTCATTGCACTTAGACAGGGAGAGCATTCCTATTTCATATCTTCTTCACCTCATGAACTCCCTGTGTTTAAGTAACCTGATCCACTCTCTTGACTATAGGCTATTCACCTGAATTCTCTGCTGGTATCTCTAAAATAGTTGATCAGTCTGTATTCCAGACTCAGCTACTGTCTGATGGGTCTAGTCCTCATGTAGAACAGTGTACTGCATCATATTTTTGAAAAATCTGAAAAAGGATAAAAATGTTCATGACTTGGATGCATAAAGCTGAACTGATTGCATAGCATATCTCTTGCATCATGATGTCAGGGGGAGCTGAGAGTTCTATTCAATTCATTGAATCCTATTCACTTCTCAGTGTTCTCATTCAAATGATTCATATTCTTTGACATCAGTTGCTCATTGAACCATATTGCCAATTGCTATCCTTTCCCCATCTTTTTCACTGAACAGCAGTTCTGGTTCTGGTTCAGTACGTTGAGTTGTGATTATTTCAATTGTTATTTTATAAGAATCTCTCTCACAAATTGAAAAGAACTAAAGGTTTAACCTTTATAAATTGAAGAGTCAAATGTCTGCCTTCGGAATCTGAGATAAAAGGAAAACTTTTATAGCTCTTAATCTTTGTCTCATAGCTAAAATAGAAAAAAGTTTTTTGTAATGCCTAAATGTGTTGAACTGGATATGTCTAGAACAGGCTAATAAGAGTGTGTACTGATTTTTTAAACAATCACTCTAAAAGAATTAAGGGCAGCAGTAAATAAGATCATTAATGTTAAGAACTGAACATAGTGACAGAGCAATGGCTGATTGCACTGAGAAACTGTGAACTCCTTCAAAGAAGTAGGAGACTTCACATGTCATGAGGTGATTCAGAATATCTCTGTTCATAGGGTCAAATCTATAGGGGGAGTCCTCACCAAGTAACTGAGAGTACTGGCCTCTAATCAAGGTGTACCCTTAATGTCAAAAGTGAAGACTATTCTTTGTGGATTTTGATCTGAAATAGGTCTAGTAGTTTATGCCTAGTAACTGGGGGTACTTGCCTCTGATCAAGGTGTACACCTAATGTCAACAGCATAAATGCCACCGGTCTATTCACTTAGTTCAGGTTCAGAAATTGAAAAATGAAAATCAAACTGCTGTAACCCCTTGAAATCAAAGGTCATTGAGTGAAAATTGTTTTTCTCAATACATATTCAAGTTGTCTTTCTTGAACTTCCATGTTTAGACACAAAAGGATATTATTTCAGACTTATCTATTAATACCATGTGCCCTAGATTCATTGCTATAAATGGAATCTAAAACTCTTTTTCAGGGGTCAGGTGTTTTACTCTAGATTTATCACTGTTAAACCTGAATTTTTGAAAATTGTATGTTGATGATTCTTATACTTTAACTATTGTTTATAATCAGGCTTATTCTCTGAACCAATGATTCAACTGTTGTCGAGTGACCCTCCTACCTTCTCTACCTTGTTTATCTGTTCATATTCCTTCTCAAGGGGGGAGCTTTTATTTAGGGGGAGAAATAATTCAGGGGAGTCTTACATTCAGGGGGAGAATGTTCTAGAGGAATTTGCATGCATAATGCATAATGCACCTTGCACTCTTGTTTTTACTATTTTTTCTCTTTTTGATCATGTTAAAGGGGGAGAAAATCTTGTGTGTGACTCACTGTCACATTGTGTTAATCTTGTGTGTGACTCACTGTCACATTGTGTTGCCATCATCAAAAAGGGGGAGAATGTTGTGCCTCTTAGGCACAAGCATGTGCTATGTCGCCTTGATAATAGCAATACTATTTGGTTTTGATGATAGCAAGACAGTGAGTGCATTTGAGTGCATTTGATATTATATTTTGATGATAGCAATGTTATTGTGCATTGATGATTGCAATAAACAAAGTGCATTTCTATGCATTCTTATTCTTGAGCATTCTGCATATTGATAGCAACATGAATGATGATGTTTAGCATTGATGGTATTTGCTCTTTATATATGTGCATTGCATTCTATCAGATATCATGTCTGGGTAGCAAAGTCTATACATTGGACTCTCGTTCAAGCCTATGCATTGCATTGGCTAAGTATATACAACGTCAGTTCATGCATTGTCTTAGGCAAAGTCTGTACAGCGTCAACGCACTTCATTGGAAGTATGTACAGCGTCAACACGTGAAGTCTGTACAGCCGTGTCATATGCTCCTAAGTCTATGCAGTACTGTTCATGTATCAGTCTTCATCAAGTCTGTACATTGACACGCCAACCTCCTTGAAGTCTGCACACTAGTCTTCACTGTCAAGTCTGCACATTGGTCTTCGATTTCAAAGTCCATACATTGGACTGTTCTTCAAAGTATGTACATTGGCTTCACATCTTCAAGTCTGTACAGCCATTTGCTTTGAATTTCAAGTCTAGACATTGCACTGTAGCATCCATCGTCTTCGTGTTGTTTTAGTGTCTATGTCTTCGTGTTGTGTTTACGTCTTCGTGTTGGTCTGTCTTCGTGTCTTCCTGTTGTTTTTGCATTCGTGTCTCCGTGTTGCTACAGTGGCACTTCGTGTCGTTCTCGT
This sequence comes from Amorphophallus konjac, assembly GCA_022559845.1. Classification (NCBI taxonomy): domain Eukaryota; kingdom Viridiplantae; phylum Streptophyta; class Magnoliopsida; order Alismatales; family Araceae; genus Amorphophallus; species Amorphophallus konjac. The sequence continues at coordinate 242,823,949 of CM040120.1, forward strand.
TTCACCTCGTGCTGTTCTCACTTACTTCATGTCGGTTTCTATTTTTTGTCCTTGAGTTGTTGTCAACCCGTGTCGTTTCACCTCGTGCTGTTCTCACCGTCTTCATGTTGTTTTCAACTCGTGACGGTTTCTGTTATGTGTCTTCGTGTCGTGGTCAGCCCGTGTCGCCTCGTCTTCGAGTCGTTTATTCGAGCTATTTTATGCTCGAGTTGTTTCTCTTATGTTTTCAAGTGTTGTTTCACTTCGTGTCATTTTCGTATTATGTCTTCGTGTTGTTTTTCCTAAGACCTCGTGTCCTTCTTGTTTTGTAACCACACTTCGTGTCGGTTTCTGTTGTTTCTGTGTTTGTGTCGTCAAGTTATTTTTATGACTTCGTGTCGTTTCCTTATTGTGTCTTCGTGTTGTCTCCGTGTCTCCTCGAGTCGTTTCTTCTTCTGGTTTCACTGCTTCATCACGTGTCGTGATAGCCGTGTCTATTTTTCTGTCCTCGTGTTGTCTTTCCTAGACCCCGTGTCTGTCTTGCCTTGTGACCACACTTCGTGTCAGTTTTTGTTTTCGTATTCGAGTTGGTTTCAGTCCATGTTGTTCTCGTGCCGTTCTCTTTGCTGTTTATTATGTCATGTCACTTTTACTTCGTGCTGTAGTCATCGTATGTATCTCATGTCGTTCTTCTTTTTACCTCGTGTTGTTTTCATCTTCTTCGTGTCGTTCTCTTTGTAGTGTTATCTCTGTTACAGTATGTATCTCGTGTCGTTCTCTCCTTACTTCGTGCTGTAGTCACCTTGTGTATCTCGTGTCGTTCTCAGTGCATCTAGAATTGCTACCACATACCTCGTGCAGCTTTAGTTATTGTGGCCCTCAGTTTTAATGGTTTTCATCTCCTTGCAGGTCCGAGGAAGAAATATTCCCCAATGACTGGCAGCACGTGATCCGAGGCTGGAATGAAGCCTGCTGAGAGACTGCCACGTGGTCCGAATTCTTAGGGCGGGAGCTGTGGAAGCCACACGCGCTCTAGCTGCTGCTATATATATGAGCCTTCTTCACAGAAGAAGGGTGATCGAGTTGGCGAGAAGAAAAGTCCATACAGAGAGCCACGATCCAGATAGAAAAAGAAAAGAGAAAGAAGAAGAGCAGAAGGAGAAGAAGAGAGGCAGAGAGCTCGAGAAGAGTGTGAAGAGAAGAAGAAGAGAGAGAGAGAGAGAGAAGGAGTTCGTTCCTCAGATCTTTGGTTCAAAACCAGATCTGAGGTTGCTCATTGTTAGAGCTATATTTTGTGCTTGATTGTTTCAGCTTTCCGTTGCTGTCTTGTTCTGTCTTTTGTTTTCCATTTTACATTTCCTTTCAAGCTGTTAGTTAGCGGGTTGTAGAGGTGCTGCCTCTGGTCGGCTAAGCTGTATTGCCCAGCTGTTTGCAGTGGAGGATTCCACTAGATAGCAAGCTGTGTTGCTCAGCGGGCAGTGGAGGTTTCCACTGGACGGGTAAGCTGTAATCCCCAGCGGTTGCAGTGGTGGATTCCACTGGACGGCAAGCTATGTTGCCCAGCGATTGTTGGCAAGCTGTGTTGCCCAGCGGTTAGTGAAGCCACACTCGGGTTGAGTGTGGGGTGGATGTAGGTCTGGAGGACCGAACCACCTAAAAACCCCTTGTGCATTGTGGTTTGGTTTATCTTCTTTTGCTTCCGCTAGATGATTGCATAGGGGCGCTCTAAGCGTTTGGCTTCTGTTTGAGCAGAAGAGTTGATTAGTTTTCTTAGAATATTTTAATCTGTCAAGAGAGCGAAATTCCAGTTGAGCTTCAGATTGTCGAATCTGTCTTGTTATTATTCTAGTTTTTAATTGGGTGAATGTTTTTTTTTTAAACGGGTTATATTCATTCACCCCCCCTCTGAATACTGCACCGAACCCAACATTTACTACTGTGCCCAAAAGTGGGTACATCCAGTCCCCTGTCACTTATACCAGTACATAGCAAAAAAAATAAGCACGACTAATAGTAAGTGGTCGCCAGTCCATACACACAACATCATTCCACCAGAGAAAAGGGGGAAGAACTCAGTAAATAACCAAAAATCCGGCAAGTTGTCATTAACACTACATACAAGGGGCCCAAGACATGCCCTTGGGGTGACAAAATCCATACAGTCTGGATGACACAAACAAAAGGGGAAAAAATATACAATCAGACCCTAGGCTCGCTCCCCTCTAGTGCCGCAAGGTGAGAGTCAGCAGCCGCAAGCTCCGCCTCCAGGGTTTGACAAAAGCTGAGCGCTAGTCTCGGCCGTCATCTTGGCCATTTGCCACTCAGCTCGGGCATGCTCAGCGGCCGCCTGCTGCTCCTCCAAGGCCTTCCTCAAGGCCTCAACCTGGCCCTCCGCCTCTCCCAGGTGCACGGCGCGGTCCTGAGAAACCAACGCGGCTGCCTCGGCATGGCCCCTCTGCGCCGCTATGGCCGACACAAGCCGGGCCCACTTCAGTGGTACAACCTGCCCAGTGAACGAAGAGGGAATCCTTCGCTGTCGGGGACTTACGGAGGTCCCAGTGAAGGAGATCCTAGTCCGTCGAGAGGAATTTTTGACGGAGAGTCCTTCCTTCACCGAGAGAGGGTGGTCCTTAGAAAGAAATAAAAAGAAAGATAGAAAAGAGGGACGGACGTATGCGATGAAATGCTGACAGATATATAGAGCATAACAGAATAACAAGACAATCAAGATATAACAACACACAAGAGATGATAAAGCAAATCACAAGAGGCAGCAGGAGTAACTAAAAGAAAGCAACTGAGAGATAAACAACACGCAAGAGATGATAAAGCAAATCACAAGAGGCTGCAAGAGTAACTAAAAGAAAGCAAGTGACGTCCCACCGTGATCGCCAATCTGTGGAAGCCGAGGAGGGATCCACTTAAAAGAGGAGAAAATGAAAACTCGCTGTGACTAAAAGGCTAATAAGGGGCATGAAACGTGCCAATAGAGAATATCAATAAGACCTTCGTGAGTCACGTCTGGACCTCGGGTTCGCCCCAACCATGGTCATTACCTAACCCACATCTAGGCCTATAGCCAGCTATCTCTGTATACGTCTTTGTTTTGGAATCTAGTCCCGGGACACTTTCCCGTTGCCCGTCGGCACCGGAAATATTAATGATGCCCACGCAAGCCTCGTTTGGACCGCGGGAGGCGCCCCCGGAATGGTCCTGACTCGATCTCGCACCGGGCCAATAAACTCGCTGATTTCTGACCACTCTAACCGGGATTCAACCGAATGTCTTATATCCCTTTAAACAATAAATTTGCCGTACCCTAGCATACATATGCTCCAGCTTTCCCCGTGATGATCACGATTCTCTGAAGCCGGACGCTCGTCCGAATATCAAAATGGTCCCTTGAGTGACCGACATATTTCGAATGCTTGTTTCCCTAGACATAGGGCTTTCCGACTGATTCGAGACCGCTATCGGCTTGTTTCTCTCGATATATTTTCCTGACCATGAGGCCCCTTTTCCCGGTGATTAATCAAGGGTGTTCCCCTCTCCGAGGGGATGTAAATGACGCCGTGACCTTTATGGCGTGGCGGGTCTCAGTCCCGACACGAACCACACAATCGTCTGATTAGTCAGATCGAGCGCACAATAAATCGTCACTTTGTGACTGGCACGCCCACGCACTTAATAAACGCCAATAAATAAATAAACAACGATTTATTAAATAAAAAGTGCGTCCATAGGGTAGTCTTCTTTTAATTGAAGACTTACAGGGTGTCTTCAATTTAAGTACAGGTTCAACTCACATTGACGACACACCAATTGAGTTGTTTTCCAAGTGAGTTGTGCTTCGCATCAGAACTGTAAGTTTTGTGACACAAGTCATTATTCATTTCTCCAAAGTTTCTCCGAATCAGAATCCGAAGACATGGTCAGGTGGAGAAAATTCTCAGGGTCACAGAAGTATATTCTGTCAAAATTTTCAAGGTCCCATTTATTAGTTATAGATTTTTGAATGCGTTGATTTACTGATATCTGAAAATTATAGAAAATGGAATTGACGACATGGTGCATGTCTTCAATTAATTGACCCCCTCGCGGGCAATCTTCAATTCTGAAATTGGTGCCCTGGTCAGGGGCACCAATTACAGTTAGGTGTCCACTATTCATCAGCGTGAAAAAGCTCCGAATCAGGAAGTAATGACACGAATATGTTGAGAAAAATGTCAGGATTCTAGAAACATGTTCATGCAAAAATTTCGTGCTTTAGTTCGATAGTTATGGATTTTTGAATGTGTTGAATTATCAATTACTCAAAATTCCTGAAATCGAATTGACGACATGATGCATGTCTTCATTTAATTGAAGACTTCGACGAAGTCTTCAAATTGGTAATTGGCGCCCTGGTCAGGGGCGCCATTTTCAAGTGAGCTGGGTGTTAAAACTCTAACGTATTCTATGTAACAGAGGCTATAATTTAAGGTTAAAATAGGATTATTAAGACTGAAAACTAGTGTGATAAAATACGTTAAAAAGCTCATGAAATCATGCTAATAAACTAAATTCAAACTCATAAAAAATCATGGTAACAGTATGTAACAAGCTATTAACATATGTATAACATGGTATTATTTTTGGTCATGGTAAAGCTAAAAAAATATATATATATATATAGCATGGTTGACTAGTTGATCGAACTCTAAACATGCATCAATTAACCTATTTAGCTACTAGTTAGGTAAGGATTTGAGAACACCTACCTCTGTGAAGTGACAGGAGCTGACATGAGAGGAAGAAGCAGCCCTTCCCTTCCTCTGCAACTCTTCAGAGCTTGCTCCCGTATCTAGCCTTCGAACTAACCAAATAGAAGAAAATAGAGTGTATTTTATAACCTTAGGGTCGACAGGATGGGGGACAAGATCCAGAATTATAGGGTATTTAGTGGGTTTACAGCCTACACAGGCTGGAGGGATAGAATGATCGTGATAGTTGTCGGAAAAGAAATGACGCCCAAGAGAGGGTCGTGTATTTCATAAGTTAAGATTTCCATGTTAAACTTCAAAGATTTTTATCTTTAAAAATTGATGGAATTTGTTTGTGAAATTTCATGGGTGAAACCCTTACATTTTTCTCTATTTTGACATATAATTGTTTTTGAAAAATTCTTTCTAAATAAAAAGTGACACTATTGACGTTACTATTTACGTTTAGGAAATAATGACTTAACATATGTCGTTATTTTGAACGGAGATTTTTGTATTCACTCTACACTAACCAAAATTGTCTATATACCCTTTCTCACTTTCTAAATTATGTTTATCCTTTAACACTTCATCTATATACCCTTATTTCTTCAAAGTAATGATATAATGTAAAAGTTGAAATATGAAATTTTCTAAATTATGAAAATATGAATTGGCATCTTGTAAAAGTGATGTTTATCCTTTAAAACACTATCTATATAACCTATTTCCTATTTTTTGGAATAGTGTAATATTAATTTCCTAAGTGATTGAAAATATAAATTGGCATTTCCTAAAATATAATTTGGCATCTTCTAAAGCATCTATTGGTAATTAAATATTTTAAATGGTTAATCCAATAGTTTTATAATATGAGTTCAATAATTAAATATATATATATATATATATAATTTTTTTTTGTATATTTCTATTTTAAAATTCTCGGGTGTTACACTCTGAGTACCGTGCACAATCATATAAGCTCCCACAATCTGTCAGAGACTTAAAAAAAAATCATCGTGAAACATAATCTCGTCTGAGGAAATTTGGGCAGCATCTCCCCAGTACAGGGAGATGTCCAGTTAGACAAATGGAATGGCACACGTTAGATGGTGCCAAACCGTAAACACTGAGGAGCCTAGGTGGACTGCCTCAGTCCCCGAGGTCATTACGAACAGAGTCTCAAGGGCCAGCCTACTAGAGACTCGTGATGATCCAGGGGTGAAATGGGCCTCTAATTGTAGCCATAAAGATGGCGGTTTCATTTGCTTACTCGGTGCAAAGGGCTTCTAGGGGAACATGTGACAATACGACAGACCCCCTGGAACCTTGAGTGGCGTTGGTACAGGGAAATTAAGCTACGAGTCAAAGGAATGTACCCCTCCCCAGTCAGGGACGATTAGAAACATTCGAAGAAAACCGTTCTTCGGTTAGCAATGATTTCAGGGGCATAGCATACCATTCTACCTTGCCATGAGACGAGCCCTGTTCTGTGAGTGGTCATGATTGCCATAGGCAACTCGTGCTCATTGCCATCAGAGATAAGCCAAACGGGGCTGAGTCCCTCAGGGATAAATCATCAAACGCTGAGAGGGGGGGTATATGGCAGCTCTGGAAGAAAGCAATAGAAGACTATCATGTCGACTATCAGAGTACACTGGTGCCCTTACAACTGATAGAAACGAGTGAAAGGGCACTCAACAATCTCTTTTCTATCGTTCGATCAAGCGAAACCCATATTCGTAGACGAAACCACGCTATTAGTAAAAGAACAGCCCCTGGGGAGGGGTAACTTACTGTTGCCCACAAAGGGCGTGGCTGCAAGCCATTATCCCACGGAAAGAAAGGAAAGAAACCCCAAGACAACCGATCATAGAATCTGTCATTGATTTGGCCCGGAGGGCCTCCTCATGCTCAGGGGAAAGTCGAGAATCTCGAAGCGTAATCGATAGAAACAATGACAGTTCAACAGAAATAGAGCAGTAGGAGGGAAGTATATTCAAGCCACAGCAAAACGGGGGGGGGGGGGGGAAGCCTTCTTTTATTCACCTGCTCTGTTGATTACAACAGAATGGGGGACGGGGATTACCGAGCTTGGATAAAATTCCAAGGGGGGAAAGAAAAGAAATGCCTAACAGGAAAAGGGAAGAACTAAAAAAAAAAGAAAGGACATAGAACCGAAGGAAAATCGTAGAGCTCCTCTGAGACCCACCTTCTTCTTCTTGCTCCTCTCGATTGCTCCCCTTCCTCTCTATCTGGCCTTTTCTTTCTCCTTCGCTCTCCCTTTTCTTTTTCTTTCGATCTCTCGATCCGATTCCCCTTTTTTCCGATCCCCCTTGTTCTGAGGGCTTAGGGCCCTTTATATAGGTGACCCACCAGAACAGGGCATCGGAACCCTGACGGGATAGGTGCGCCACTGGCTCAACGTCAACGGTCGCCACTGCCTCAAGCCATATCAACGCCACTGACTCAGCCCTAAGGCGCCACCGCCTCAGCTACAAAGGCCGCCACCGACTCAAGCGAAGTAGTGCCACCGACTCGGCCATTCAAGGGCATTTTTGTAATTTCATCATTTTACCCGAGATTAACCCGGTGAGAGCTCTTCGTCCAGAGTAGATTGGGAATTAGTGCAGTAGTCCCAGAATGTGTTTTGAAGTGTTGAGTCAGGGCTTTCGCAAATTTTTGAGATGTGTAGAACTCGTACCGATTTTCCCAAGATTTGCACTGATTTTCCCTTCGGCACACCGGTTTGTGTTGCCACCCTCTCTCGGAGAGTACGTGGACCTTCTTCACTGAAGTGGTAACCCCTGGGATGATTTCTTCCAGGATTGTATGCCTTCGAGGCTACTTTCGGACCATTCCGATGTTCTGCGGGTATTTTGCAGCAACCTCGGAATTTTCGCTAGTGATGCTCTTAACGCAGCATATTGGTTCTTCAGGGTCACCCTATGCTTGCATGAAGCGTTCTCATTGAATGAGCCACCGCTTTGGGGGTCCTTGCTCCTTCGGAGTCATCCATCGGTCGCTAACGGGCCACTTCGGAGTCCTGGGTGCCTTGGTCGGGTTATATAACCCTTGTATTTCAGAATTATTGAAGAATGAATAGAAGAAAAGAAGCATTTGGTGCAAATGCCCATGGGCGCCCCTCCTTCCTCCCCCTGACAGCTGTGATGGCTGCCCATTTCAGTGTGTGACTCCCTCCTCCTTGGTGGAATCCAAGGATTATCACCTCCGCTGGATGCGACTTCCAGCCACCGCCGTCGCTGCCTCCGTTCGTGCTGCCATCGAGCCGCCACAACCCGATCTTTGGTGTGCTGTCCAAGATTTCAAGATCCAGGACATAAGCTCAAAGATTAGGTTGGTTCTCCCAATCCACCCGTCGGATCGACCTCAAATGTTTAGGGTTGGTTCCCCCCGTCGTCCCCTTCTTCCTTTTTAATTTTCACTTCGATCAGATCCTATTTTCCCCTCCTCCCAGTCATTTATTTCCACCCATGACAGTCTGCCAATCAGCAGATCTGCGAGATAGTACCCTGTTCTTTTATTTTTTCCACCCCCAAAACCACGTCAGAAAAATATAAAAATATTTGTGTATCATCCTCACATCTCCCCCTCTCACCCATAAAATTCCCAAAGTCCAGATCCACCATTTCCCCTTCGGTCAAACCTCATTTTCAGGCAGATCTCATTCTGTCCTGTTTGATCTGGATTCCTGGCCAGAAAAGTTTAAGGAGCACAAAGTTTTTCATTTCAATCCAGGCTGTTGGATGGATCTGAAATTCATATATGTTGTAGATATTTGAGTCTACTTCCAGCGACGCCAATCTCGTCCCAATCCGACCCCGGATCTGGGTGTGGTGGTCGTTTTCGTGAAGGCGCGCAAATCTGTTCCGTGAACAGGCCAGCAGAGGTAGCCACCGGTTAATTCATCCAAAATTATGCCGACTGCGATTCAGTTGTTGCCGACTTCAGGGATCGAAGAGGAGCATTCCACCGGCGTCCTAGCCAACCGCCTCGACCAGAAGTTGACCGGAAGCCACCATCCCATGTGCCTAGTTCACTTGCTGTCCAACGAGTCGGAATAGTGCCGAGTCGGACTAGTAGCCTGCCTCCGGTCCAAAAGCCCTTTCGGCTTGCTACCCGTCAACCCGAGATCAGTACTCCCGGGTCCCACATGTAGCCCTTTTCCTCCCTGCGTGGAGTGGGCATAAAATTCATTTATGTAAATTGTTGATAATTCTACTGTACTGGGAGTACGAGTCTTGGCCGAGATCGTCTTCTCCACGCCTGGAGCGTGGAGGTATCGCCTCTAACTCTCTCGGCATTTTGCTTATTTCGTATATATTCGTATGCCGCTGCTTGAGTGATAGGATAATCTAGCTCGTTATATTATTTCAATCATCAGTGCGAGAGAGTGAGTGTGACCCGTCCCGTGACTCGACCTGAGCACGAGAGTGAGTTTGACCACCCTTGACTCACTGCCAGTTTCTCAACCGCGCACATCCGCACCCTTCCCTCGCTAGGGACTAGTCCCAAGCTAGAGTCCCAGGTTTGCATCCGAATTGGTCTCGAGTCACATTGCGTCCCACATCACCAGTCTCCCGTTACAGTTCTGGCTACAACGCCTTCACAGGTCAGCCGCCCAGCCACCAGCCCCAGCCGCAGGCTACAATGCCTTTGCAGGCCAGCCTGCCGGCCCCAGCTCCAGTCCCAGACCCAGTTTCAACCTCCAGTCCCCGTCCCAGTCCCAGTCCTGGCCGTGATGCCTTCCTGGGCCACCCGGCTAGCTTAGCGCCGGTCTCCGAGGCTAATGAGAATTACATTTCCGGCTAACAACATGATAATAGCCGATACTCTATTACTCGGTTTGTGACCGATACACCCCAGAATCACCCCAGTAGCCCTAGACCGCATAGACCATCACATCCCATAGGTTCATGTTGGCTTCATGTCACACATGCCTTTATCCTCCAAGGGGATTAGCCCCAACACCCAGTCATTTTTCCTACTACCCAGTACCCAGCATCCAGTTACATTATTCTCCATACTCAACCCCTTTACTACTGTGCCCAAAAGTGGGTACATCCAGTCCCCTGTCACTTATACCAGTACATAGCAAAAAAAACAAGCACGACTAACAGTAAGTGGTCGCCAGTCCATACACACAACATCATTCCACTAGAGAAAAGGGGGAACAACCCAGTAAATAACCAAAAATCCGACAAGTTGTCATTAACACTACATACAAGGGGCCCAAGACATGCCCTTGGGGTGACAAAATCCATACAGTCCGGATGACACAAACAAAAGGGGAAAAATATACAATCAGACCCTAGGCTCGCTCCCCTCTAGTGCCGCAAGGTCAGAGTCAGCAGCCGCAAGCTCCGCCTCCAGGGTTGACAAAAGCTGAGCGCTAGTCTCGGCCGTCGTCTTGGCCATTTGCCACTCAGCTTGGGCACGCTCAGCGGCCGCTTGCTGCTCCTCCAAGGCCTTCCTCAAGGCCTCAACCTGGCCCTCCGCCTCTCCCAGGTGCACGGCGCGGTCCCGAGAAACCAACGCGGCTGCCTCGGCATGGCCCCTCTGCTCCGCTACGGCCGACACAAGCCGGGCCCACTGCTCCTGCGCCTCTCGGATCGCTGCTAGCCTCCGAGTTCTCTACTCCTGAGCCTCACAGAGTCACAAGTACTCGGCCCAGATCCCAGCTAACCCAGACATCCAGAGCTCGCGTGGGAAGCCGAGCGCGTGGTAGCCTTGGGTGCACTCCCTCAGCTGCTGTCTCAGACCCTCCGGAGAAGGAAGGGGGTCGCCCTGCAGGTAGCCGCGGGCTCGTTAGAGCAAGGCGGCACCCGCGCTCACATCCAACAATGGCTTTGGCGGGGAGGCAGACGTAGGCCACTCGATCCCCAAGCCCAGGGAGAAGTCGCCTGACGCGGCTATCACTCTAGTGGAGCCTGCATAATCTCAACAAACACAAAGGGAAATGAGCAATACATGGAAAACATCCTATAATGAATAGGGTGGAAAACCTGAGAAAAGATAAGTTTTCGTTCCTTACCTAGAGCAAGTCCCTCCGCGCTAATGGCGTCTTCCGTTGGGGTCGGGGAAGGCAACCTCTCTTCCATCTCGGTGGCACCACCCACCGGGGTCGGAGAAGGCAGTGGCTCCTCCACGACCCGGTCGTCTCCAGCAACCACAGGTGAGAGAGGAGGCTCCTCCTGGCTGCTCTCATCAAGAGCCGACACGTGCTCCTCTCCTGACTCTAACGCTGCATACAACTCAGAAGCGTCGGCACCCAGCCATTAAGCATAAACAAATGCCAAGTGGGAAGGGGAAGAACCCTCATATACCTCCAGAAGTAGCCCCCAGCTCAGCCTCCTCGCTAGAAGGGGCCCCATAAGAGGAATAGCGCAAGCTCGAACTCTCCTCCATCTCCATGGCTAAGCTATCGTTGCCTGGAGAGCCTAACGAAGCCTCCGACGAACTCCTGGAGGTGGCCGAACTAGAGGCCCCTGCAAGTCAACAAAGCAAACGAGGTCACTACACAATCCAACCTCGTACAAAGACAACTCTATAGTTAAGGGTTTCAAACAAGAAACCCACTAGCCGGGGCACTCCCCTCTGAGACCCTCTCAATGTCGACGATCTCTTCGTCTCTCCCGGTCGAAGCTACTGTAGCAGGCCCTTCTTCCGCTACCTCATTCATGTCACGGGGAAGCTCACCCTCCTCGAAAGGTCAAGAAGTACCTGTGACCGACACCAAAAGGGGCCTAGCGTCAATAGATGACATAAAAAGCTTACCGTAAATGGCTAAGTCCCCAGTCACATACCTGAGGGTCTCATGCTAGAAGACCCGACCAGCCCTATGGTGTAAGAAGACACCACGGCTGGTAAAGGGGCGAGAGGCATCTCCACCAACAACTGCGGTAGCAAGCCAGGCACACCTCTGGTAACAGACGGGATCGAGGCGCCCACCGCTCCTGGCTCTCCCTCGAAAGAGGGCAGGGCCACTGACGGGCCAGTACTGACTAACTCTTGAATAATCTCCAGAGTAGCAACTTTATCCTCATCTGGCAAATAACAACACGAACACAGTCGACAACTCCGGTCCAACAACTATTCGACAATGAAAGGGCAATCCCCTCCATAGCAGTTCAACACTTACTCGAGCCACCCCGTGTCGCTGCCCACTCTTGCCCTCCGACTGGCAAGGGCTCCCCACCCTGTGCCTCAGAAGGTTCCGCGGTCCCCGACATCCCAGCCACTTTTGTATAATACAAGTAACTATGTTAGTCTCCAGAACCAAGTACAGCCATAACCAGAGTATGCCCAATCCCAGAAGCCCCTACCTGGCCGGGCATTCTCCGAGGCCTTCCATGACTCAAAGTCAGGGAAAGTCCGGATGTTGGGGGCAACCTCTTCCATCACACGAAGAAACCCCTCCACATCTATCTCGCACTCGACCCCGTCATCAGAAAATGGGTCGACCTCCTGGGGCGGCGAGAAAGCCATGTCCGCCCCGGTCTCCAGGGGAGCTACAAGACATAAATCCAGCAATGTAGGGTTAGTCAATCATCATCACTAAACCAAAAAAGAACCAAGAGGCAAATACAGTGCTTACTTAGAGCCGGCTCTGCCTCAATATGTTCGCCAGCCCCGGGTCCCCGAGAGGACTCGCCAGCTTCCACTGCTCCGGTCTCTAATCGAGGGCGCTTCCGCCTTGGCTGAAGGCCCCCATCTCCACTCCTAGAAGATGTCTCCGTGGAGGGGTGATCTCCCTCCACCGCAGAGCCTGTCTACAAACACAGCCATGTATAACGTCTCAGTCACATATCCCAGAAAACAATAAAGCAGAGAGAACATACTAAAGAAGAAGTCTCACCTGAGGCCGTGAAGGGGGTCAACGGCAGGGGAACCAACTGCTCCGGCTTCAACCCCACCACGCGGGCAGTCTTCACAATTGCCTCTCGGATATCCGTTAGAGTGTAAGCACACGCAATATGTGAAACAAACTCCACGGGTCCAGCTGACCCTATCGCCTGGCCGATGTGACGCCTCCAGTCATCGACCGTCGTGTCAGCAAAGCTCCCTTCGAGGAGCACCCGGTCCAGCGAACCCTTCTTCCCGAAGCCACAATCAGCTAGGAATTGGGCCCATCAAGTCCTCGATGCCCACGGTCGATAAGCCTCACCTCCAGTATCTGCAGGCGCCAGTCGCACCTGCCTAAGCGGCTTCAGCGCCCCGCTGTTGCCTCGTCCTGCGGACAACGAACCCCGACTGCCCCGGGCCATTTGCTGTGCTAGCCGCTCCACTTTGTTGTGTCCCTAAAGTTTTGATGATAGCAAACACTATAAGTCATCCTGTGTTTGCATGAAAATTGAATGATGATGATGCATTTGGTTACTGCACTATGCATAACTTATTGTGCATTGGGTCTGATGATGTACTTGTAATCAATTGCATGATATTTTCATTTTCAGATTGATGCATTTTCATGATTCATAGAACTTCATCAGATTGATGCTCATACTGTCTACTTTGCGCATAAAGTCTGTGCACATCATACATATAAGGTCAATGCACTATTACACATTGGTACACTGTTACACATGTCAGGTCAACGCAGGTCAACGCACATATACTTGTAGTGTCTATCGAGTCAATGCATGAGAGTCATTTTGTATAACAGGATGATGTGCACATGTAAATAAGTCAAATCATATTCATACATTCATTTCATCGAACAGGTTGTACGCAGACTTATTCTGCAATATAGGTCAGTGCACATGCATCATGCAGGTCAGAGCATATTCACACAAGGTCTAAGCATATTCATGTCTTATGTACATAGGTCTGTGCACATGCCATTTGAAGTCTATGCACATGCACGCACAAGGTCTAAGCATACTCATGTCTTATGCACATAGGTCGGTGCACATTCACATTCTAGCTATTAGGTCTGTGCATGTTCATAAGTCATGTAATCAAGGCCGGTGCACATTGTGTTAGGTCTGTGCACATTGCATTATTTGGTCTATGCACATCATATATAAGGTCAATGCACATTATTGTAAGTCCGAGCACATTCATATATTTTGTTCATGAAGGTCTGTGCACATTTGACTACAAGGTCGGTGCACATACTCATTGTTGCATATCAAGGTCAGTGCACCTCCTGCTAGCACAAGTCAAGGTCGGTGCACATCAAGCCAGCGCAAAGCTCAGGTCTGTGCACATCCTGTTTGAGGTTTGTGCACATTATTATAGGTCTGTGCACATGCATAACCAGGTCTGTGCACATTGCTATAGGTCTGTGCACATGCATAACTCAAGTCTGTGCACATTACCAAAGATCTGTGCACATGCATAAAATAGGTCTATGCACATGCATTGTCTAGCATTATAAAGTTTGTGCATGCTTTGCATATCGCTTTATAAGGTCTGTGCATGTTTTGTATAAGGTCTGTACATGTTTGCATATATCTTTACATGGTCTACGCACATTTGCACATAGCACTATCAGGTCTGTGCACATGGCACTATCAAGTCTGAGCACATGTGCTAGCGTGCATAATAAGGTCTAAGCATATATGCTAGCTTGCACTATTAGGTCTGAGCACATGTACTAACTGGCATAATGAGGTCTAAGCATATGTGCTAGTGTGCATTACATGGTCAAAACACATGTCTAAGCATATGCACTCAAGTCTGAGCACATGCACTATTGGGTCTGAGCATACTAGTAATAGGTCAATGCAAGTGTGTCTAGGTTTCATATCATGTCAGTGCATCATATGTGCATAATGCTTAGTCAAGTCTGTGCATCTCTCACACTTGTTTGAAAATCATTCATGTATTGTGATTTTAATCTCAATAGGTCAATGCACGTTAGTTATCCATTCATGGTTACAAAATGTTTGACAAAATGCCTTCTGCCTTATGTTCAGATTAACAGGGACTAAAGTCACTGAACGAACCAGAATTGAACATATGAAAGGCAATCACGTGGCTCGACGTATTTATCCATAGGCACGTGATCCAAGGAATATCTCAAATTGGAAAATCAGCCATGTGGACAGCAAACCTTCACCATCCGCCATGTGGACATCCAGCAGCGCATCTGTTCGAATTTCCTCAGGCGAGAACGTGTTTCCCACGCTCCACATTCTCGCGAGCCTATAAAAGGAGGCCTGGTCGCTCAAATAAAAAAGAACGAAACAAGCAGAACAAAATAGAGAAAAGGAAGAGAAGAGGAAGCGAAGATATGGGAGAGAATTGCGAAAGATGAGAGTGCCAATTTTCTGAGAAAAATAGAGTGCCATAGAAAGGGTTAAGGAGAAGAAAAGAGAGAATTCACTGAAGAGAGACAGTGAGTGGGAGAAGAAGAAGAAGAAGAAGAAGAGGGAGATCGTGAGTTCGTCAGAAAGATAAAAGAGAGCTCGAGACAGAGAGAGAAAGGAGATCGTGAGATCATGAGAAGAAAGAGAGAGTGAGAGCTTGAGAGAAGAGATTGAGAAGTAATCAGAAGATACTGAAGATCTGTTCATTATTGACCTCTGGATCAGATCCAAGCCAATTTGCTCCTTCGAAGAGCTATATCTTTTCAGTTTTATTTCCAACTTTTCAGTGCTGCGTTTTGTCTTTTATGTTCTTATTTGAACATCATGTTGTGTGTCAGCAGAGCAAGCTGTGATGCTCAGCGGGCGACGTGTGTACCTCGGACAACAAGTTATGATGATCAGCTGTAAGCAAGCTGTGATGCTCAGCGGTTAAAGCTGTGAATCAGCGAAAGCAAGCTGTGATGCTCAGCTATAAGCAAGCTGTGATGCTCAGCTATAAGCAAGCTGTGATGCTCAGCGGTTTAAGCTGTTAGGCAGCAGGAAGCCTCGCTCTGGTTTGAGTGAGAGATGGACGTAGGTCTGTGGCAGCAGACTGAACCATCTAAATCTCCTTGTGTTCTTGGTTAGATTGCTTTCTGACTCACGGTAGATGTATGCTTAGGTGCGATTCTATTGCATAGATTTAGCCTAAGCACTTCGTAATTCACCGTGTGTCTAATTTGATTCTCTCTAACTACTATTGAGGGTTCTAGCTAATTTGCTAGGTATGCTACTATTGTACCCGGACTATTTCCCGGCAGAATAACAAGGAATAAGGGTTCGGGCATTTCCCCAAAAACCTTCAAGGCACGGGCTATTTAGCCCTTTCTACAACCCTGCGGGTCCCTACAAGGGTCCTGACCAGCTCACCGTGACACGCGGCGACATAAGCAACTGTCCGGGGTCAACCCCGACCACTCACATACGGGCTTTGCCCGTATCCTACATGGCCGCCCGGGACCACCCGGGGGCACCTCGACATTAAGCCGCACCACATGGCACCTAGTGAAAGGGCCGCGGGCCCACCCGTAGACACCTCTTTCAACCCTCCAAGGTCAAAGGGAGACCCAAGTAAGTCAACCACAGGCTCTGGAGGCCCGCAACACGTGCATACGGCTCACACACGTGTGTTCAACATTTTCCCGAACACCTTGTGGGCGCACATGTTCCAGCCTTTCCACACCAAACCACGGGCCACCCCATGGTTCCAGCACACTAATTGGGTCCTACAATGACCCCCCAGTAAGTCGGGGCCACCCCCTGACCCTCAGATACGTGGCAAGGAGCCACTTAACTCTAGCACTCGAGTCAACCCGAGGCTACCCTGCCAACCCGCCATGCAACATGGCACGTAGCTCGAGGCATGACTCACACCAATGAGATGCCTCTTCTTATCTCCCACGATATCCCATCTTCAGCCCAAGGCCCACCTTGGGGCCCCTCGGCCAGCTACCCAAGTCCTTAAGCAATCCGAGGTGTGTCGTGCATTTACCCGAACACCTTGCGAGCGACTATGACAACTCGAAGAAAAATGGCCCCCACGGGCCCATCCCAATTTCTCGGAGCTTAACGTCCTTCAAAGGATGCTCACAAAAGACACAAGGACACCAGGGGGCCATCCCTCAGGGTCACAACCGGCCCCAGGGCCAGTTCGCCCCGTGGCGCCCTCCCTCCAGCCTGGTGGTCCCACGACCCCACTCAGCCTCAGTTCGTCCAGTTTGCAGTCCTATGACGTGGTTCGTGTGCCGCACCAGTTCGAGAAGTCGACACGTGGACGCGGAAGCACAAAGCAACAGCACGCGGGAACTCGGCAAGTCGACGCGCACACAAGCCTCTCCAAGCTTCCACGTATCCTCCCAGAGCTAATTGTCCTTTTCTTCTTAGTTAATTTAGGAAGAAAAAAGGGCCAAAAAATGAATTTTATAGGGTGGGGACCGCCCCCTCTCTCCCATGGCGCCAATCCGCCTAAACCCCCGCATGGGGGGGGGGTTACGCGGACCAACCCAGCCCCCTGGGATGGTCCGCGTAAACCCCTTCTATTCAATAAAAAAAATTGGTTTTTTAAAATTAAAGAGGACCAAAGGCAACCCGCCTAAACCCCCCGGAGTGGGGTTTAGGTAGACCAGCCTTGACCCCCAGGCTGGTCCGCCTAAACCCCCTAGGGAGGGGGTTTACACGGACCGGCCCAACCCCCTGAGGCTGGTCCGCGTAAACCCTTCATGCCCACTCTTTTTACCAAAAACACCCTCCGTGAGGGGTTTACGCGGGTTGGCTTGACCCTATCAACCCAGCCCCCCTAAACATACACTATTCATGGGGTTTACGCGGGTTGGCTTGACCCTATCAACCCACCCCTCCTAAACCTACACTATTCATGGGGTTTACGTGGGTTGTCTTGACCCTATCAAGCTAACCCTCCTAAACCCTTTCCAACCCTTCAACTTCTCTATAAAAGCCCCTTAGAAGCTCAAGGGGTGAATATACAGATACGAACATGCACCATAGAAGCCCCGGAACATTCGGCCTTCTTCAAGTGGCTCCGGACAACGAGCTAAGGAGAATTGTGTGTGGGTGACTTGTGCGTCAGCTTAGTACGTCGGGGGTATGTCGTTTGCACTTCCCTCACCCCGTATTTTGCAGGAACATACAAGTCAACACCCACCATGTGCGAGACATTATGACAAGGGTGGACGTCCCCTCATGCCGGGATTCCCCCTCGCGTGCCCATCGGTTCCAACCACGCACGTACCATGATGTGACGCTCTCCCGCAGTTACGAGGCCACGTTCGACCACTCTACTCAAGCCGTGACCGGCCCTTGCCCAGACACCGGATTGATGCATCCCCCAGTTGTCCAGTCATAAGCCCCCTCGCTCGGCGCCGCCACCATGGCCCACGCCACAGGAGGGGCCCTCTGTAAAACACATATGTGTTCATCTGTCAAGCACTGACCCGGGGACCGATCATCACATCGGAGTTGTACCCTGGCCACTACGGCCCACTTGTAAAGACATGTATATCTCAAAGATTACACCGCCAATTGGACGAATGCTCTCGCATCCACGTTCAGGCCCCCAGCTCGCTATCTACACCACTCGGCATTTGTGCCTCACATCTTACCCCCAGTAAACACCCCTCAATCAAGAGCACACCCATAGCTGCTGAATGCCCCCAGCCCTCTACCCACGGCTTCAGACATATATACAGACTTTTTCTTCAGCTTAGAACGAAGGTATTCAGATTCAATCCGCTGTAAATAAACACCGGTTGCTTGCGACCGGTGGGGAAAGACGTCTAGTACACGATTCTCGCAATCACCTATGCATCACACCCATGGAACCCCTTTTCTCCATGTGCCGCCCGATCGCCTGAGCCCACGTGCCGCGTCCTGGCGACGCTTCCCCAGTCAACCCTTGGTTCCATGAGTGATTGTCGAGAAATCGACTGGCACGCCCGCACCCTGTCCGGTTAACCCTTATCCTGACACTCCCGTGCCCTTCGACCCTTTTCGACTTTCCGTGAAAGGAGAGTGTCCGATACAGCCGTGAGAGGCATGCAACTGTAAGGAGGATACCCGAGATACATCAAACTCCCATATTTTCCTTCCCTGCTGTATCCCTTCCTTCACCCCGGTTATTCGGCATAAAAAAACACACGCAACAGAGAGGATGGCACGCCCGGTGGGACGTCTCCCGCCTTCCTTCTTTTTGCTGAAGAAAAGTTTGTGCTAGCCCTGAAGTCCCGGTGCCCTTTCCCTGTCCTTGCCGGAGAGGCAGAGGAGGGTACTCGTGTGCGCATTCTCTAGCAGCTTCTGGTTCACGTTCTGATCATCGGTCCGCGCTTGGCGACTGTCAACAACTATCGCCTCCGCAGTACTCAGTTCTCCAGCAACCATGGCGGACGTCACCTACGGCCCCAACGTCATTGCCACCCACACCCGGGTTGGCTACTTGGCGACGCCGATCACTTTCGACAGCTTCGCCCTTGTCATCGGATCACCCTACTTCTTGGGTGTGATCCATGTGGCTGTTTCTCAGCCAACCCCAGTTCCTCTGTTGGCTCCCGTGGCCAATGCGCCACGCGCACTTCCAGCACTGGTGTCCCGCCTGAGCGCCTTGCACCAGACCGCCACCACTGGCCCCCGCAGGGCCCCCAGATCAACGCCGGCTCGGGTAAGCGTTAGCTCCCAAGGCCAGCCTCGTTCGATCTCCGGCACGGGCCCCACGCCCCAGACTTCGGTCACTATCTCAGCATCTTCTTGGGGTTTTTGACCCCGAGCCACAGCCAAGCTGGCACCCAACACGGGCTCCCAGCCCCGGGTCCACGATTTCCCAGCACATTCCTCTGGCCTCCAACCCCGAGCCACAGCCAAGCCGGCACCCAACACGGGCTCCCAACCCCTGGTCCACGGCTCCTCAGCACCTTCCTCGGGCCCACAGGCCCGAACCCGGACAAAGCCGACTCTCGATATGGGCTCCCAGCCCCGAGTTCGCGGCTCTCCGATATTGCACTCAGGACCCTAGTTCCGAGCTCCAGTTGAATCGGCTCTCCCCACGGGTGTCCTACCCAGGGGGCAAGGTTCCTCAGCACCCTCCTCAGGTCTTCCGACCCGGGCCCGGACTACACCAGCACCTAGTGCGGGTCCTCGACTCAGGGGCGTCGGCACCTCAACACTTTCGACGGCGTCGCCTCCCGGTGCAAGAGTGTCATCTCGAGCATCGACAACACATCTATCGGTGTGGGCAAAGGCTTATACCCGGGTCGCCTAGTCATCAACTCCCGGCGTGGGTCTCATATCCTGGGGGCCGATCCCAGTAACTCTGGCTGACAGCTTCATGCTGTTGGTCGCTCCGGGCCGGGTTTTCTTGGTCTACCATCTCGGGGTGGAGTCTTCCTCAGCTCCTCAGAAGAAGCGTCACCACGGCCGCAGAGGCAGGCGGCTCGCTGCTGCAACCGGCAACTCCGGCAAGACTGTTCTTGTCGGTGACTTGCGGATCCATCTCGACGGGGGTGAACCAATCATACCCCAGGAACGAACCGTTTCCACCATCCCCACCTCCAATCATTTTAACCTCTTACGGCAAACACGAGAGGATGGGGCGAAGCTTGAAGGAGCAGGTTCCTCAGCCGCAGCCCGGGGGCACCCACCACAGCCCGACACATGACCTCCCGAGACAACTTGTCGGAAGAGCGGCGACAAGGGAGACTAGAAATCTAACTTGAGGAGAATATGGGTCACCCTAGATGAAGCTCAAGCCATTCGAAGGGCGCGTATTAGAAACCCCCTGCAAGCGCTCAGATGCGGCATCAGACGGGATGCGGCTGGCCTCACAATAGCACCGTCCGACGACACCCAGTCGTCTAACGTCCCCCGCACAAGTAAGCGGAGGCAAAGGCGAGCCCGCTCCCGGGCCCTCCAGCAGCCTGTTCCGGACTCTCCTCCGATTGACATCGGGAGTGAGCCCCCTCTGCAACGCACCTCGATCTTTGACAGACTAGGGGCGCCTGTCCGCCCCGAGCGGCACATGCGCAGGAAGCGGAAGGCCCGGTTCATCAACGACGTGGTTCGAGTGTTCGCGTGCTACACCACCGGACACCAGCCGGACACCCAGTCTGATGACTTGAACCAGCTCCTGTCCCACTTCAGGAGGCCGCGCCATCAGGCTCCGCCACCTCCGCCAACAGGTCACATCGGCACTTCTGCCGGACAGTAGGCGTCGAAACGTGTAGAAGAGGTCCCGGTGGAACACCGTGACCCTCCTATCAACGTAGAGTCGATCAATAACAACCATCCTACGAACGAGGTTCAAGAAGTGACCCTCGACACTCTTATGAAGGAGAACCAGCATCTGAAGGCCCTCCTGTAGGACCTCCTTTAGGAATGAGACCTTCATCCTCAGCAACCTGCTAGGCCCCAGGCCAAGGCACCGGCCTCGTCAGCGGCCCGCGATGCTGCCAACACCTCAGCGGCGATCGCCCGAACCCCCTTGGCAACTGGGTTTGGCACGCCCCAGATGGAGGCCCAGCCATGAGCCTCCAATATGCCAATGTCAGAAAATCTCCTGGCACAATGCCAGGTGATCGAGCGCATTGTCAAAACAAAGCTCACCCAGTTGGTGAAGGGCCTGTCACGGTAGATCTCTACAGTGTACCTTACCTGCTTCACCACCAGCTAAAAAAGCTTCCCTTGGAGTACTCCAAGCCCCCGAAGCTGCAAAAGTTCGACGGGCAGGGGTCACCGCATGAACACTTGGCCTACTATGTTACGGCCATGGGTGAGTTAGCGTTGGATGAATCATATCTCCTCTGCTACTTCGCTACTTCGCTCATGGGAATGGCCTTTCAATGGTATTCCCGCCTGAAGCCCGGCTCAGTGATTGACTAGGCGGATCTCTAGAAGAAATTCCTCAACCACTTTCAGACGGCCGAGCGAAAGGTCTCCCTAGCCGAACTCTATTCTCTTCGGCAGAAAAAGGGCGAGAGCGCCCTCAACTTCATCAAAAAGTGGCGAGACCTCAGCATGAGGTGTGTTAATCCACCCGTTCAGGAGGACGCCATCAGCATATGTCGTCGAGACTTGGTGGCCGAGGTCAGCAAAAAGCTACTCGGCACCAATATCAAAGGCTTCGACCAACTTAATTCTGCAGTCGCTGAAATAGAGATGTTCTTCACGATAACCCAAGCTACACTGCAGCAAAGGGTAAGCAAACGCGAGAACGCCAGCCCGGTAAGGAGGTGAATATCATAGAGTTCACCCCTGCCGCCAAAGCCAGTAAGGAGGCCGAATCTAGTGACTCCTACAAAAAGCCAGCAGACAAGCCGGCTACTCCCTCTTTCTCAGAGCGTATGAAGACACCCTTCTCCTTCAAGAAGGAACATACGAAGATGCTCTTCGACCTCTGCATGACCCAGAAGATTGTCGAGTTGCTAGAAATCCGTAAGCCGGATGAGGCCCTGAAGACCGACTATCCCAGTTATTGCCTGTACCATCGAATGTTGGGTCACTTAATTGAAGATTGCTACGTCTTCAAGACCCAGGCGCAGAAGTTGATCCGAGATGACCTCGTTAAAATGAAGAGTGGTCTCGTCGATCCCCCGTAACCACATACGTGGGCCAAGCCAGCTAAGGCAGCACGCGTGGCTCACCACTCAGCCAATGTCATCCACATGATGGTCGCATTTTCTCTTTCTGATGATGAGTCAGAGGAGCCCAGCGCCAGTCGAAGGGAACGCTCGATTTGGTATCCGGGGTGGAGGCCCTGGCATGATCAGAGACCTCTCTCCTTCCCCAGGGAGAGAACCTGATGACTCTTTGATATTCTCATCGAGAATGGGCAGATCATGCCCCGCGACCCACCGGCAGACTACACCCATTAGGACCGTAGTCACCCCTAGTACTGCCCCTTCCACGCCAGGATCTGCCACCCGATCGAGTCCTGTGAGGAAGTTCAACACATCATCCAGGAACAGATCCAATGGGAGCAGATCGACGCGGAGGAGAACTCTATGTCGCTCGTCAGGCTTCGGAAAGCTGTCGAAGAGACCCTGATCATCGCCAGGGATGTGCCAGAGCGGCCAGACTCCCCTCAAGAAAATGGGCACGGGCTGCCTTACCAGCATCCTCCAGAATGGCTCAAGTTCTGTACTGATAACCAAGAAGCGCTCGAGCGATTGCGGAGACGTAGAGAGCAAGATGCCAGTCAAGAGACAAAGCTGACCAACTTCTCGGTCAACGTCATCCATTCCCCTGCTCCTCCTTCCCTTGTGGGCACCCAGACGTCAGCACCTAGCTAGCCAACCCCAGCCACTTCGGCCATGCGGTGGCGATCCTGGCGGGAGCTAAAGTCTCTCCCTTTTCTTGAAGAAGATACCGCTAGGCTCCTCCGGGTCCTTCTTGGCCGAGATGACGTTCTGGTGGGCGAGACGATGACGAGCTCCGTAGCTCTCTCTCATCATCTCCCCGTCCTATCTCCATCTCCGGCGACCGTGGATAGGAAGGGAAAGCAAAAGCAGGGCGAGGCCCCGCCTCAGCCTCATCACATCTCCTCAGCAGATGGGTTGTCGAATCCTCTCCGCCCTCCCATCAACACAATCAGAAGTACAAAGAAGACATCTTCAGAGTCTTCAGCGGCTTCGACGCAAGTGGCGGGCCCACCTCCACAAGGCTCAGCCAGTCCGCAGAGTCGGGATAACTGTGCAGAGCAACACTATCGTATGACGCCTTCGGTTGTCGCCAGGCCCAGCCCTCAGCATGATCACAAAGGCAAGGCTAAGGAGCAGGACAACAAGCATGTCTCTCGATCCGCTCCTCAACAAAACCTGTTGCCACCGCGGCTAAGGCATCAAACTGCACATATGTCTTCGGATGCCAGCACTAGCCTACCGACTCCTAGTAGGCTCCTATCGCCACCGCGGGTAAGGCACCAAACTGTGCACATGTCTTTGGACGCCAGTCCCAGCATTCTGGCATACCAAGAATTGCCACTCGAGGTAATCGAGCAGGCAATCAACGCCACCTTCGAGATACAACAGGCGGAAGGCACCTGGATCGAAATCCGGGCGAGGAAGAGTCACCGACCTCACCCTGCAAAGGCACCAACTCGGAGATATCATCATAAGGATTTATCAACACCGGCTCCAGCACCTCTCCCTCCTACTCCCTTGGAGACTGCTATCGCCAAGAGACAAGAGAGAAATAGGGGGAAGAACCTCAGAAGGCGGCTCAAGAAACAAGCTGAACAAGCAGCCGCCCTGTAATCCCCAGTCGATCCAACACCTCTCCAAAGGTTCCAACTGCTCATTGATGACCTGGAGGAATACGTTCCTCCTCGTCCTACCAGAGCTCTCCCACTCGACAACTACATCCCGTGGGAAGAAATGCAGAAACGAGCCCGCCTTAGAAATTGGGTCTAAGAGATGATCCAAAAGCTTAAGAACGGCGAAAGACTCGTGATCCCGGACGAGCTCTCCTTGTGCTACAAAGACAAGGAGGTCACAACAGAGCAGCTGGAAGAAATGCTTCGGCGCTACACCTGCAACATGGTGGCCATTCCACCTCCTGACAATATCAACGCTTCTCGGTGGGGCGAGCCAGTAGCCTCCTGGACAAGACAAAGGACCATTGCTCCTCTTAGGTTACAGCCAGCTCCAGAGCACACAGGCCGCGGCTGAGGTCATGGTCGGGGATGCGGTAGAGGCCGTGGGAGAGCTCCCGAGCTACCCCTCTCTCCGTCTACTTTCGACCCGGAGCGAATCATCCTCTTTCGAGGAGAGGAACCGGCTCCCATTCTAGAAGTAGAAATTCAGAGTGAACCCGGTATCTTCGATCCTTCCGGCATTGAAGAGGCTACTACCAGCCTCCCAGCCCCTGCGCCGGTACCGGCCTCTGTAGCAGAACGAGCGGGACCGTCCGGCAAGGATGAGCCAGCCCGCCAGTCACCCCCAGAAGAGCCATCATTGGCATCCCTGTTCCAGGAGCCCGCTGGTGATCAAAGTCAGTCTGATCCCAGTGGTAAGGGCAAGGTAGTGCAACTTCCCAACGGGGAACATCACAGCAGCTCACAGAAGGCTCAGCCTGACATACTACCCTCTCTGGAGGATGCTCGAGCTCGAGCTGACCGGAAAGTCCTCCACCAGATTAAACGCTTCCCTACCAGTATTTCAATTTGGGAAGCCATCACTTGGAGTAAAGACATAAGGGAAACCCTTATCAAGATACTCCCAGAGTCGGAAGTCTATGAAGCACATGCCCCAGAAATGAAGGCGGCTGCCTATGGAGCCTTCACGGCCGCCATCTCCTTCACGGAGAAAGACATGCTGCTCTCCCCTCCGTGCCACAACCGTCCTCTCTACATGAAGGGGAAGATCAACAGGCATGATGTGAATCGTGTTGTGTCCCTGTGGTTTTGATGATAGCAAACACTATAAGTCATCATGTGTTTGCATGAAGATTGAATAATGATTGCAATGTGCCTCTGTTTAAGCATTTAGTCATTTCATCGAACAGGTAGCATGTACACCTTTCATATAGGCCATCCTGCTCCATTAAGGTCAACCTAAGTGTTCAGTTAGGTCATGGTCAAGGTCGATGCTAGTTGCATATAAGGTCAGTGCATTTCCATCATATAAGTCCGGTGCTAGTTCAGGTGTCATACGCATACATAAGACATTGCAGACTGTTATCTCGCACACAATGTCTGTACAAGTCACTTGCATCATGCATACCAGGTTGGTGTGGGTCTTGTATTTATGCTAGACGAGTCCGTGCATATATATACCTAAGGCATTCGCAAGGTCGGTGCAATGTTGGTCTGTGAAGTCTGTGCATATCATGCGTCTTATCTTGCATCTCACATAGCCTAGTCGGTGCATGTCTAAGTCATTGCATCTGCGTCTCATGCATTTGTGTCTTAGCATAACCTCGGTGCATAGTTGCGTCTCTGTTAGCGTCTCATCCATTTGAGTCCCATATTGCATGAAGTCGGTGCTATTTTATGGTCTTGCGTCTCATATTGCATCTCACGTACATATGTGTCTCAGTGCATGAACTGCGTCTCATTCTGCGTCTCAATGCATGCCTGCATCTCATGATTCATCTAAGTCACAAATCAAGGTCGGTGCAGTTTTTAGGTCCGTGCATATTTTTGCACATAGCACATGCATAGGTCCGTGCTATTTCCTATAGCTTGCTCATGCAAAGTCGGTGCAATCTTTTGTGTTGCATGCATAGGTCCGTGCAAGTTGCATTTCATACGTATCCCACATTTGTGCATGCTATAGTCGGTGCAGCCTTTGCTGCAAAGTGAGCACAAGTCGATGAACATTGTATGCTGCGAACATTAGGTCGGTGCAAGCTTTGGCTAGCACGGGTCGGTGCTAGTTGCACTCAGTGCATACTAACATCGGTGCACTTTCTACCGCTTGCACACTGAGGTCTGTACATTTTTCTCGCTATGCACTATAAGTCAGTGCATGCTACACTATATAAGTTTGTGCAAGTTCTTTCCTCCATTAATTTTCAAGTCGGTGCACATGTGTTAGCAATGCACTTCATGTCTATGAATCTTTGGCTTACGCAAGTCAAGGTCTTTGCACATTAGTAATTCAGTCTTCCCTACAAGTGTTTGACAAAATGCCACTTGACTGTTTGTGTTAACAGGAACTTAATTACAACACAAGCACGTGGGCTCTAAGTGAGGCAGGTGCTGGGCATGTGATCCCAGAAGACTGATATTCTGACACGTGGATTCCTTGGAAAAGGGGGCACAAGCCCTACACACGCCCAAGGCATGATCTCGTGGGAGTTCAGGTCTGAAGCCCTATAAAAAGACATCCTCTGCGATCAAAGGACACTAATGAAGGAACGAAGAACCAGAGAAAAGGATAAGGAGTGCCGCCATAGAGAAGAAGAAAAGAAGAAAGAGAGTGAGAGTTGAGAAAGAAGAAGAAGAAGGACCAGTGAGTGAGCAGCAAGAAAGAAAGAGAAAGGACGAGAGAGAGCCAGAGACTGAGAAGAGAAGAGGAGAGGAGAGAGCCTTCCCTGAAGATCTGTTTAGTCTATTCATGAATCAAATCCAGAACGACTATGCTCATTGGAGCTTACTGTTTTTGTTTTTCCTTTTGATTTTTTGGTTTCCCTTTTGCATTTCCATCTTTGTTCTTCCGATCCTCTGGTTTGAGGTCGGGTTCCTCTTGTGGACTCAGGAGAAGGGAGCTGTAGTCTCTGGTTGCAAGTAGTGGTGTGCTACTTGTGGGTTTCCCTCCGGTTTGGAGGAAGGAAGGATTGGACCTCCAGTTTGCAAGTGACTAGGTGTCACTTGTCGTTTCCCTCCGGTTTGGAGGAAGAGAGTGATGAGGGCATCTCACAGTGCTCACTTTGGCTCGGATCACCTGCATCATTTGGATGAAGCCCGGCTATGTGTTCGCATGTTATTTTCCTTTTTCTTTGAGTCATATCTTATGTACTTTCCTTTATTGAGTCATGTTATCTTAGTCATTTCCCTTGTTATGCTTATTTGGGCCCAAGTACCTTAGTTATGGGCCCATAGGAGTGAGTCTAGGATATGCTTGGTCTTTTGTCTAATTGTCAAGGGTACTTTGGTCATGTAAAGAATGGATGCCTATATATAGGCCCCATCTCTCCTCATGTACTCAACTTTTGATGAATCAATTTGAATAGAAACAACTCCCAACTCTTACTCTCCTCCACCCCAAATTTCTCTCTTCTCTCTCTCTCATTATCTCTCTCTCCCCTCAAGGAAGGGGGCGAACCCCTCTCTCTCTCCCCCTTCTCCCACCTACCACCTAACTCCCCTCCCTCATTCAAAGATCTCCCCAACTACCCACCACCCCCATAACTCACCCAGCCCCCAAGGTAGCTTCCACCAATCCAAACCCCACCACCCAACCACCACCTACCCCATCCACTTCCCTAAGCACCTCCCACCTCCCCAAGGCTGAAGGAGTTCCTCCCAAGGCCAATTTTGAATCTCCCTCCCATCTCACATCCCCCACAGCAGGTCTAGGTCGCCCAAACCAGCCCCCATACCCGCCCAAGTCGCCCTCCCCTTCCCTCTCCATTGCTCACCATGTGCATCCCTCCCCCTTTCCCTACCCACTCCAGCCAGCTCCAGCTCCATTCACCCCCCCTCCTTGATTCTCCAGCCACCCCAGCAGCCATCCATCAACCCCCTCCCCTCCCCACAGCCATCAGCCACCCCAAACCCCTGCTACACCTTCACCACTCCTTCACCCCAAACCTCTTTTCATTTTCAGGTACAGTCCAGACTTGCAGACAGCAGAGCAGTATCAAGTTGCAGCGAGTACCACGTCACCTTAGTGAAGTTTCTGGAGGCCCACTATACATTTTTGGAAACGTCAGTGAGTCAGCTTTCCAACGGTGGTGGTCCCGCATCCATCCAAACTCGGAGCTGAAAGAAGTAGCTGATCTCGCCGGACTGCGCTTCCCGACTCCGGCTCATGACCAGAAGCTGAGATCAGAGGCTACCACGGCCAGTTCGGGAAAGAACTGGGTGCCATCTTCAGAGGGAAGGAACTACGACCAGTCCTCTTTCAGCACCAGAAAGAAGGAAGTCAATCGCCCACCCGAGCCCTCAGTTCCAACTTTTCTTGTCGAAGTGCGCAGGCTGCTCCCTGCTGTTCCAGGTTGGACCCCCACCCAGTCTTCTGATCAGAAGTTTCTTCTCCGACCTCCTTTTGGAGCCCTGTTAGTTCCTGCTCGAACCTGTTCCAGCCAAGGTCGTGTCAATACCAAGTTCGTCTCAATCGGAGTTCGGCAGAGTTCGTGGCACCTTCTGCAACAAACCTCATTGGCTCTGCACCAGACAGAAACAGAGTCAAGCAGTCCGGTTCCAGACTCTGTCCAAGCCAGCCACGCCATCACAACATTCACCAAAAATTCATGCATCATCCTTGGTCAGTGTAGAAAGTTTTGGCACTGGTTTTGGCTAATTCCGAGCTCGGCTGAGTCCATGGCTGCGTCTTCATCAACAACCTGTCAGGCCATTCCTGAAGCTGGCAGAACCGGCAAAGCTCGGCAAATTGGTTTCTCACTTAGATTTCCCCCACCCCGCCTGGCCGGCTTACAGCCCCTCCCTGCGTGGAGGTAGTGTTTGGCTGTAACACATTAACCCCGACCCCTTGATCCACCCTCCTGCGTGAGGAGTAGTGTTGTACCTTATATACTTTCAGGTCAAGCGGCATCGATGCGGCGTGTGGGTGCGTACCCACGCCTCCCCGCTCGCCCTCGTCTTCGGTCAGGATCGGTGTCTTCACACCGATCAGGAGTGATTGGTCCCTATCTGGTTGTTCCATGCTTTGCTAGTTTAGTATTGTTTCTTATGCCCGTCGGTCGGTGAGAGAGTGCTCGGACCCGTAATTGCCCGATTAGTGTGCCCACCGCGGATTGTGAGTGAGAGCCACCCAACCCCACGCCCCGGCGTGCTGGCTGCCCATGAAGTTGGGAATTCCCAGACCCTTAGGGGTCAGCCTAAGCCAACCTAGTCCTTAGAATCTTTGGGTCCCACCTCGGACCCTCGCCATCATCTCCCGGCCCCACTGGGTGATCGTATGAGCCGTGCGAGTGAGCCGCTATCGTGAGTCCGTTGAAAGTGCTTGTATGCTTGTGGATCTAAGTCCTAGGTTCAACCATTCATCCATTTGCATCTTTGGGCTGTGCCACATCAAGTGGTATCAGAGCGGTCATAGGCTTGTTCTTACAAGTCTAGTCTTGGGTCGTCTTCACACTAAGTCATTCATAGGTGCATCTCACACCCGTGCATAGCCCACCCAACTTTGCATGACCACTCGTAGTGGAGCTTTTATCAATCCAATCCATCCTCTTCCAATTCCACAATGAATCCCAATCCCAAGGGAATCCCGCCAACAACGAGCATGAGCTTCCCGATCACATGAGATTCCTAGTGGAGGGTATGGCTAGTATCTTAGGACGGCTTGATGACATAACAACCCGGCTTGAGCAACTTGAGGAGAATAGGCCCGCCCCAAGGGTAGGTGATAGGAGGGCACCTCCCCACATGAGGAACCAGCCATAGGAGAGCTCAACCTTGACCCTCCTCCCGAACTGGAAAGAGACCCACCTCCAAGGAGGAATGAAAGACCCCCCCGGGACAACCCGGATGACCACCTTATGAGACTTGTGAAAGTAGATGCCCCCACCTTTGATGGATCTCATCACCCAAGCATCTATTTAGATTGGGAGGCGCTATGGACCAATATTTTGATTGGTACCCAATGACCGAGGATAGGAGAGTCCGGCTTGCAAAAATGCAACTTACCAAATTAGCTAAGACTCATTGGATGAACATTGAGGCATTAAGGATAGTTAGGAGGGAAGCTCCCATCACCACATGGGGGCCATGAAGGAACAACTCAAACTCAAATATGTCCCTCCCTCCTACCATCAAAACCTCCTAGATGAGTGGCAAGCCTTAACCCAAGAAGGGAAGACCGTTATGGAGTACATTGAGAAATTTGACTACTACCTTCTTAAGTGTGGAGTCCAAGAGGACCCCGCCGTCACACTATCCCGCTTTAGGAATGGGCTTCAATTCCACATAAAAAAGGAGCTATTCATGCGTCAAGTAGCCACTCTAGAGCAAGCCTACCAAGTAGCCCGAGATGCCGAGAAATTCTCTCGATACACCCGAACGTTTCCCCCTCGGGGGATGGACCCAAAATCCATGGTACCTCGGACCAACCCCCCACCTCCTCAACGAGGTCTCCTTCCCACCCCCATGGGAGCTCCTCCCACCCGGGCAGCCCCTCCTAGTGGCACCCCTCCTCCTCGCCCCACAAGTGGGCCCCCCAACCCCCCTCCCAATAGACCAAATCCGGCACCCACTCTCCCTCACACTAGGGCTGCCCCAAACCACCAAAATGGGCAGCAATGCTTTAGGTGCCTTGGGTATGGACATTTCGCCAATCAATGCCCCACCAAGGGCGCATCTAGCTTGCTCATTGAGGAGACAACCCCCTTGCCCCAAGATGAGTTGTAGAGAGGTTGAGGTGTATGAGGCCTCTCCCGATTGGGAGGAGGAGTATGAGAACCACTACATGGAGACCAATCAAGAACAAACCCCTCCATCTACCGACTCTCACCTTGGAGTGGTTAGGTGCACCCTCACTCAAACCCAAGAACATGATTGGAGAAGAAACACCATCTTCCATACCTACATCCGGATAGGGAGTCATGCTAGGAAGGTCATCTTGGACAACGGGAGTAGTGTGAATGTGGTGTCACCCGACACCGTCAAACTTTTGGGCCTTACCATCTCCCCACACCCACACCCATATCGGGTAGCTTGGATTGATGCCACATCCGTACCTGTTAGTACTCGTTGCCTTGTCCCATCACATTCAATCCTACCAAGGCCAAGTTTGGTGTGACATTCTACCAATGGAAGTTGGGAGTATACTCCCAGGGCGGCCTTGGATCTACGATGTAGATGCCACCTTCCTTGGAAGGACTAACACTTGCATTTTCACTCATGAGGGGAAGAGAATCCAACTCAACCCCTCTCCACCCCGCTCCCTTCCCAAGAAGGCATCTCCCTCCCTTGAGGGATCCCCTACCCCTTCCACTATTCAAAACCCACCAAACCCCACCCCAACAAGTCCTAGTTTGACCATTGGGACTACTAGGAACCTACATCTCATCACTAGGAAAGAACTTGAGGAAGGAGTCAACCAAGGGGGACAAGTGTGTGTCATTGTTATTTGCCTTGGGGAATCCACCCAACCGACCCACACCCAATAGAAATTCAACAAATCCTTGAGGACTTCCATGATGTGTTCCCTGATGAGCTACCGGATAAGCTACCACCCATGCGCGATGTGCAACATGCCATCGACTTTGTGCCCGGAGCTACCTTACCCAACCTACCTCACTATCGCCTCAACCCCACCGAGCATGCTGAACTTAGGAGGCAAATTGAGGAGCTCATCAAGAAGGGCTTCCTCCGCATTAGCAAAAGCCCATGTGCCGTCCCGGCCCTCCTCACACCCAAAAAAGATGGAACTTGGCGCATGTGTGTGGATAGCCGGGCCATCAACAAAATCACGGTCAAATATAGGTTTCCCATCCCTCGGCTAGATGACATGCTAGACATGCTTGCTGGAGCCACCATCTTCTCTAAGATCGATCTCAAAAGTGGCTACCACCAAGTTCGCATTAGGCCCGGGGACGAGTGGAAAACCGCCTTTAAAACTAAGGACGGTCTCTATGAATGGCTTGTCATGCCTTTCGGCCTTTCCAATGCACCTAGCACATTCATGCGCCTCATGACCG
This sequence comes from Amorphophallus konjac, assembly GCA_022559845.1. Taxonomy (NCBI): domain Eukaryota; kingdom Viridiplantae; phylum Streptophyta; class Magnoliopsida; order Alismatales; family Araceae; genus Amorphophallus; species Amorphophallus konjac. Next base: position 242,855,873 of record CM040120.1, read on the forward strand.
AGGTCCTCCGGCCCTTCATTGGCATCTTCCTTGTCGTCTACTTTGATGACATTCTCATATATAGCCAAACCAAGGAAGCCCACCTAGATCATCTCAAACAAGTTTGCACCGTTCTTAGGAAAGAAAGTCTCTTTGCCAATCCTGGAAGTGTCATTTCTTGACCAATCAACTAGCCTTCCTAGGATTTATTGTCTCATCCCAAGGGGTATCCATGGACCCCGAGAAGGTCCAAGCCATTCTTGAGTGGCCCGAGCCCAAGACCCTCCATGAGGCCCGAAGCTTTCACGGGCTAGCCACTTTCTATAGGAGATTCATCGTGGGTTTAGCACTATCACCGCTCCTATCACGGATTGCCTCAAGAATGGCACTTTTGTGTGGACTAGGGCAGCCTCCAAAGCATTCCTAGAGCTCAAAGAAAAGATGACCCAAGCCCCGGTCCTTTGCCTACCCGACTTCTCAAAGTCTTCGAGGTCACTTGTGATACATCCGGGGTAGGGATTGGAGGCATTCTTACCCAAGAGGGTCACCCAGTAGCCTATTTTAGTGAGAAACTTTGTGAGGCTAGGACTAGGTACTCCACATATGACAAAGAACTTTACGCCGTGGTTCAATCCCTTCGGCATTGGAGACACTATCTCCTACCCAAGGAGTTTGTGATCTTCTCGGACCACGAGGCCTTGAAGTACCTCAACACCCAACAAAAGCTCAATGCTCGCCATGCCCGATGGGTAGAATACATTCAAGCCTATACCTTTGTCCTCAAGTACAAGATGGGTAGTGAGAACCGCGCCGCCGATGCGCTAAGTAGGTGGGTAGCTTTACTTTCCACTATCCAAGTTGAAGTCATCGGGTTTGAGAGAATCAAAGGGGAATATCCAAATTGCCCCGACTTTGGGACTCACTACAACACCCTCTCCACTCAGCCCCACAAGGAACATGAGGGATTCATACTCCAAGAGGGGTATCTTTTCAAGGGAGCTAGGCTATGCATACCCCGGACTTATCTTCGGGACTTCTTAATTTGGGAGTTACACAATGGCGGCCTAGCTGGTCACTTTGGGGTCCAAAAGACCATAGAGCTAGTTTAGAGGCAATTCCATTGGCCCAATCTCAAGAAGGATGTGGCCCACATTGTGGGGCAATGTCGCATTTGTGCCTCAGCCAAGCAAGTGAGGCAAAACACTGGACTTTACACACCCCTACCCATCCCAGACCGACCTTGGGAGGATTTGAGCATGGACTTTATCCTTGGCCTACCTAGGACCTTACGCAAACTTGATTCCATCTTTGTCGTTGTTGACAGATTCTCTAGGATGGCCCACTTATCCCATGTGCCAAGACTTCGGATGCTTCTAGGATCGCCCGATTGTTCTTTGATGAGGTGGTCCGACTCCATGGACTACCTAAAACCATTGTGTCCGACCGAGATGTGAAATTCACCAGTTACTTTTGGAAAACTCTCTGGCATTTGATGGGCACCCTCCTCAAATTCTCCACCGCTTATCATCCTCAAACAGATGGCTAGACTGAGGTCGTCAACCGAAGCCTTGGGAACTTGCTCCGTTGTCTAGTAGGGGACCACCCTGGGAATTGGGATCTCCTCTTATCTCAGGCCGAGTTTGCCTACAATGATTCCGTCAATAGGTCCATAGGCAAAATTCCATTTGAGGTAGTACATGGTTATAGGCCTAGAAAACTCTCAGATCTTATTCCCTTTCCCCCACATGCTAGAGTGTCAGTCTCAGGTGAGTCCTTTGCACATCATATCAAAGAGTTGCATGTTAACATCAGCAAGCATATAGGGAAAAGTAATGAGGCTTACAAAAGGCGGGTAGATGCTCATCGGCGTCACTGCGAGTTCCAAGTGGGAGACTCGGTGATGGTGAGGACGGAGCGGCTCCTTCCGGGGACTGCCTCCAAGTTGAGGGCACGAGGGTCGGGACCCTTTCGAATTCTGAGAAGACTAGGTAGTAACGCTTATGAGCTGGACCTACCTGAGGGTTTTGGGGTACACCCTACTTTCAATGTGGTAGACCTGGTACCCTACAAGGGCCCCGCGGTGGAACCTAGTGAGGAGCTTGAGCCTTTACCCTCCCTTGAGAGAGACACCCATGGTGTGACTCTACCTCCTAGCTTGAGAGGCCGACGTGAGCAAGTGGAGGTAATACTGGATGAGCATAGTACCATTACCAGGAACAGGGTATACCAATGTTACCTAGTAAGGTGGAAGGGCTGTCCCCCGACCAAGGACACTTGGGTGAGCTGGGAAGACTTGCTGCACCTTGACCCAGACATTTTGGAGCACTACCACAGTCAGGCGGACCCATACTCGACGGGGTCGAGTTCTCCCCACCCCAGGGGATTTGATGAGGGCATCTCACAGCGCTCACTTTGGCTCGGATCACCTGCATCATTTGGATGAAGGCCGGCTATGTGTTCACATGTTATTTTCCTTTTTCTTTGAGTCATATCTTATGTACTTTCCTTTATTGAGTCATGTTATCTTAGTCATTTCCCTTGTTATGCTTATTTGGGCCCAAGTACCTTAGTTATGGGCCCATAGGAGTGAGTCTAGGATATGCTTGGTCTTTTGTCTAATTGTCAAGGGTACTTTGGTCATGTAAAGAATGGATGCCTAAATATAGGCCCCATCTCTCCTCATGTACTCAACTTTTGATGAATCAATTTGAATAGAAACAACTCCCAACTCTTACTCTCCTCCACCCCAAATTTCTCTCTTCTCTCCCTCTCATTATCTCTCTCTCTCTCTCTCTCTCCTCAAGGAAGGGGGCGAACCCCTCTCTCTCTCCCCCTTCTCCCACCTACCACCTAACTCCCCTCCCTCATTCAAAGATCTCCCCAACTACCCACCACCCCCATAACTCCACCCCAGCCTCAAGGTAGCTTCCACCAATCCAAACCCCACCCTCCAACCACCACCTACCCCATCCACTTCCCTAAGCACCTCCCCACCTTCCCAAGGCTGAAGGAGTCCCTCCCAAGGCCATTTTTGAATCTTCCTCCCATCTCACCAGCCCCACACCAGCTTCTGGTCGCCCAAACCAGCCCCCCATACCCAGCCAAGTTCGCCCCCCCCTCCACTCCATTGCTCACCTTGTGCAGCCCTCCCCCTTCCCCCCCACTCACTCCAGCCAGCTCCAGCTCCATCCACCCACCCCCCTTGATTCCCCAGCCACCCCAACCATCCTCCATCAACCCCCTCCCCTCCCCACAGCCTTCAGCCATCCCAAACCCCTGCTACACCCTCCCCACCCCTTCACCCAAACCATCTTTTCATTTTCAGGTGCAGCCCCGACTTGCAGACAGCAGAGCAGTAGCAGGTTGCAGCGAGCACCACGTCTCCTCTGTGAGGCTTCTGGAGGCACACCATACATCGTCGGAATCATCTTCGAGTCAGCTTTCCAACTGTGGTTGTCCCGCGGCCATCCAAGCTCGGAGCTGATCGGAGGAGCCGATCTCACCGGACTGCGCTTCCTGACTCTGGCTGGCGACCTGCGGCTGAGAGCAGAGGCTACCGCGACCAGCTCGGGACAGATCTTGGCCCCATCTTCGGAGGAAAGGCACTACGACCAGTCCTTTTTCAGTACCAGGCAGAAGAAATTCAATCGGACACCGGAGCCCTCAGTTCCAATTTTTCTCGTCGAAGTGCGCAGGCTGCTCCTTGCTGTTCTAGGTTAGACCACCACTCAGTCTTCTGATCAGAAGTTTCTTCTCCGACCTCCTTTTGGAGCCCCGTCAGTTCCTGCTTGAGGATGTTCCAGCCACGGTCGCGTCAATACCAGGTTCATCTCAATCGGAGTTCGGTAGAGTTCATGGCACGTTCTGCAACAGACTTCATTGGCTCTGCACCAGACAGAAACAGAGTCAAGCAGTCCGGTTCCAGACTCTGTCCAGGTCAGCCACGCCATCACAACATTCATCAAAAATTCATGCATCATCCTTGGTCAGTGTAGAAAGTTTTGGCACTAGTTTCGGCTAATTCCGAGCTCGGCTGAGTCCGTGGTGGCGTCTTCATCAACAACCTGTCAGGCCATTCCTGAAGCTGGCAGAACCGGCAAAGCTCGGCAAATTGGTTTCTCACTTAGATTTCCCCCACCCCGCCTGGCCGGCTTACAGCCCCTCCCTGCGTGGAGGTAGTGTTTGGCTGTAACACATTAACCCCGACCCCTTGATCCACCCTCCTGCGTGAGGAGTAGTGTTGTACCTTATATACTTTCAGGTCAAGCGGCATCGATGCGGCGTGCGGGTGCGTACCCACGCCTCCCCGCTCGCCCTCGTCTTCGGCCGGGATCGGTGTCTTCACACCGATCAGGTGAGTGACTGGTCCCTATCTGCTTGTTCCATTCTTTGCTAGTTTAGTATTGTTTCTTATGCCCGTCGGTCGGTGAGAGAGTGCTCGGACCCGTAATTGCCCGATTAGTGTGCCCACCGCGGATTGTGAGTGAGAGCCACCCAACCCCACGCCCCGGCGTGCCGGCTGCCCACGAAGTTGGGAATTCCCAGACCCTTAGGGGTCAGCCTAAGCCAACCTAGTCCTTAGAATCTTTGG